>JAPDOI010000642.1:0-330604 GCA_029168955.1 Aplectana chamaeleonis
CTTGTCATATCTTCTCCACCAAGATTTCCCTGGTGACATTGGGAAAGAAGGTCTTAACTCTCGGCTTCCCTCCGGAATGGCTGCTTTCATGGCCTTGCGAATCGCGTCAGTCAAGAGTGACGTTCCTTCTGGTGCACGTTTCCATTCCGCGGGTAGTCATCCACATGGCGAAGTGCCTCCTCCTGAACAAACGCCAGTCTGCGAGGCAAAGATTTAGATAAGACCTTTGACGGATACCTGAATAAGGGGCAAGAGGAATTAGAGAGATCGACATGGACAAGAGACGAGGATATGATCACTGGACAGAGTTGTAGCGGTCGACCAAGAGCGAACGCTGGAGAGATTAGATGACACAAGAGATGTCTGGACTAGAGGGGATCGGCCATTGGTCGGGAGGCGAAGTGGGCTGATCATCGTTTGAGAATGATCGAATCGCACTCCTCCCGCCCATTCTTCGACGTCTTCTCCTCGTGTGGTGTCCAAGCGACGAGCAGGAATGTATGAGCATTGAAATCGCCTGCAAAGACAACAGAGGGGTGAAAGGAGCTTGATCATACAGCTGCTTGAGTGAAGTGAGTCTTGGGTTGGATGAGATTGACAGGTAGGAGGGATATAGATAATAAAAGAGATAGAGGTGTTTTGAGAGAGGAGGTGGATAGGTAGGCACTCAAGAGTACCGTCCGATGGGGTGTTTGGTATGATATGAGAGGGTAGGTTGATAGTACGAAAGTGGAAACTCTCCTCCGCCGTGAAGATGACCTTGGAGCATGATAAACAGTATAGCGATGAATGTTAGGGTGACGAGCGGTAGTAGAAAGAGAAAGCTTTGTTTCCTGAACCATTATGACATCAGGATGATGAGTACGTGAGAAGAAAAGAAGAGTTCAGACAACTTGGGACGAAGGTCATTGGGGTTAATATGTACAATAGAGGGAGCGGTTGGTAAAGAGGAATCCAGGAGTTGCTGGGGGGCAGAGCACAGAACACAACGGAAGGAAGAGTTGTGATGCCTCACAGAACTGGAGACCCGAACAGGAGAGATGCACCCACCTATGGCATCCGAAGCACTGAGGACCGCTTGTTTTACTCCATGTGACATCCTTGCCGCACGTGGCGCATGGGTACTTCTGAGCGGGTCCTGGATTCCCTCTCGACGCCGGCCATTTGTAGTAGAATCAACCCAGGAGAGCTGCAGCCAGCCAGCATCTCCTCCCTTGACAAAAACCCTCCACGCGGAGGGGTTGACGTCGGTTTGCACGGAGGTGGTCTTCTTTCCTCCACACTGCCACGGCACGAACGTACGACATCTCGGCAGCGAACGATCGATGACGCGTCATGAGTACGAATTCTGACAAGTTCAGTACTTACCTCCGACGATCTGTGTTGATTGGCTGCAGATTCACCCACCCACCCCGGTCTCCACAGTCGTAGCAGAAAAAGCAGTGTTCGTGCTCCACGGCTAATTTAGTATGTAAACCCACGATTTTGAGGTACCCTTCAAAGTTGAGGTATCAAGTTCAAAATGGAATAGGAGCGACCTGCATCCATTTCCAGCGTCTTATCAAAAAATGAGCTCCCTCGCTCAATTTTAAGTGTACCCGCAAGATCGTGAACGCCGTCTGAAAAAAAGGAGATTAACAACAAAAACGCGCGGTCTTTCACTTTTAACTCGAAAACCAGTAAGCCATTCCAAACCATTTTTGGGATACCATACCAACTTTTTGTGCTCTTTTCAATGCAATTTAGAGCTAATTTCTTTGTTCACTCTGAATTGAGATTTCGAAAAATGGGTCGCGCGCATGGCCAATTCAAAACCAAATCTGGTGCGCGCTTCGCGCGCACCTACAATTCAAAGGCAGAAGGACCTGACGGCATCTCAGCGCTGTTCACTTGGGCATCTGCCGGAACAATACGCTGAGGTGCTCAGTGATCTTATCTATTCGTCGCTTTAGCAGTGTGGTATTATTCACTGCTCGTTGGAAACAAGCTCTCGTTCTTCCCATTTCAGCGCCGGGCAAACCAGAGGATAAAGCAACGTCACATCATCCCATATCCCTATTATCCTAATATCGCTAAGTTGGCCCGGAAGAAATCGCTAAATCCCGCATTTCCAAGGCACACACTACAGCAAAGAATTTCATCAACATGTCTTCAAAAGGCTGGACACCTTGTCGCCTCACTAACGTTAAATTACTGAACACATGTTGCTAGTTTAAATAGGAAAAACTCCCGCCGACAGTCTGGTCGTAGTAGTCAGTCTGACTGCCGCTTTCGATAATGTCAGCACTTCATTGCTCATTTAAAATCGATTCTGGACTGTGATATGCCAGAGGCTGGTGCGGAAACGATGGACTGACAACTTCGTCAAAAATCGCTCCATATGTGTGAAGTTCGACGGACACTTGTCGAAGTTGGGTGTACCCCTGAAGGCAGGCGTTCCTCAAGCTGCGGAGTATTATCACCAAGCCTATTCTCTCTCTATCTATCCGATATTCCGAAGCCGCCACCCAACATCCATCTTTGTGTGTATGCTGACGACATCACAATTGTATGTACTGACCCTCTTCTCGTCCGCGCCACTGCGGAGATGAACAAATACCTCTGCAGCCTGGCCAAGTTTCTCGAATCGAACCAGCTAAAGGTCTCTCCTTCAAAGTCTAGCGTTACTCTCTGCACTGATGCAACGACTGAGCATCATCTACATCCCAGAGTTCTCTGGGAAGGTAATCAGTGGCCCCTGTCTAAGCACCCTCGGCTACTTGGAGTCTTCCTGGATCCTTCACTGCGCTTTCGCGAGAGCACGCACATCTGAGCTGCTACTGCTAACACGCGAAATAACATCCTCCGTGCTCTGGCGGGCACCACTTGGGGAATTGCTTATAAAGCGAAGTTTTGCGCACAAAGTATAAGGCCATGATCCAGCCTACTCTGGAGTATGGAGCTCCGATATGGACCAGATATTACCTGTCGGACACTTTTGGAGCAAGCTTCAACGTGTACAAAAAATACTGCACTCAGCGTGTCATCACCGGCTGCCCAAAGTCAACACCTATATCTCATCTTCATCAATAATTTATTTATTTATTTATTATACGCCGTTGCCGACGCTCAAAAACAACGAAACAGCGCAAAAAGAAATCTTGGAAAGACGCCAACAAAAATGTAAACTACAAAAATAAAACACAAAGGGGAAAAAACTCCAATGCAACTATTCAGCGGCGGAGGAACAAGACTAATGCTTTGATCAACAAATTATTAGAGGCGACCCCTTAGTTAGAGCATTAGGAGCTGGTAAAGGTATAGAGGAGACAGTAAGAAAGAACTGATGTAGTGCTAGAAGGCTGAAGTCATCTGTTTTTCCTGTTCCTGAGAATTTTAACGTTGTGTGTTGAAAGCGCTCCCCCTACTCTCCACGCGGGTTCCTCGGATCCATATAGGTCCTCCGACCACAGTTAGGTATCTGGGCAAGATATCTTAAAGGCATCGTACGCGCTGAAATCCACTTTCCATTTTTTATGCTCAATCCCTTCCTCGGGCCCCTGTGAGAACGTACAACGAGCTTGGCTGCTCAAAAACGTACCATTGTGAGGCATAGAGGGAGTGGAAAGTAAGGCGAATTCCGTCAAAGGGGCAGGTCCCTTCCTTGTCAGTCATTTGGCACTTTCGTAATATTTGAGCAGAACGTCGCGTCGCTAAGTACAGGGCATGCCAGTACGCTGACGCACCGTCGGACGAAAGTGGCATTATCGACTGGAAATTTCTCGTCACACAACGAGCGATTGCTTCCAACGCTGCGCCAATGGACGAGTTGTAGAACTGTTCCTTGCGCCCTCTCATGCGTAACTTATCCCGAGTCGATGCCGGCGCGGAAATTCAAATGATTTTCGTAAAGTTTTTTAAAACGTTTTTTCTTGAAAAGTTAACGTTTTTGAGCGGGCGTTTCGCTACCTTTAGTTACTATAGGGGGCTAATATCTCAAAAACGCTTAAAAACGAAACATGGTTTTCAGCGCGTACGATGCCTTCAAGATGATTTCAAGTCCCAATGGGTGATACGTGTAGATTAAGGCAAATAAGTTCCAATCTGCAGACATCTGGCACCACATTTCGCTCTTTGAAGTATGAAGGAACTCGTATTTGGCTCCGAACTGTAGTAGGGACGACCTCATGGATGTGGAATAGAAACTCAAAGATTGACATAACGAGAATGTGCCATGCTTCCTGTCAAACAGCACTGCCAACTGCAGTCACAGCAGTTTCACATTGTCATAGTCAAGACTACCGCACATCCCAACTACCCACTCCTGTCATCTGGTCCTCATCCCCGTAATATTTGCAGACCGCCCATACTGCTATTTCTACATTGGATCGTCAAAGATGGGCCACCTCTGAACTCACAAGGAAGAGGCTGCAGCAAATCGAACACACCAGATTCGGGTCTGGAATCACCTGTCCTACATGCTCCTCCCAATCCCATCATTGGCAGTGTGCACTCCTACGATCGACGACATTGGTAAAGAGAAGGAATTACCTGCCCAGACGCTCTCGCGTCACTCTAGCCGGGTCTGCGTTGCGGTCATTCTTCGTACCTCAAAGCCTACACACACATAGTATCGACAGAGGTCGGTCTCGGATCAATGTCCTGACTGCATCATAATATTGGTCATGATTCACTACATTTATTTTCATGCTCTGCCAGACCTACTTCTCTGTCTACTCGTGATGAATGGAAACAAGCCCGTGTGATGTGGCCGCCTTTCTACGCCTAAGTGAGAAGAAACTCCAATGTGGCTGATAAGAAGAAGAAGACAAGAGAAGGCTTGCACATGAGTGCATAGGGCCATTAATATATCTCCCTCGTCGCTGCAGCGACGAGGTTTCGACAACTCTTTACCACTCATCGTGTCCGGGACCGGCGCTATGGCAGGGTCGGCCGCGGGATCCAGTTCACGTACGCCCGTCGCGGGAACGGGTCGCTTTGGGAGTGCGTTATAGTTATCAGTAGACGTAACCCCTGGTACACTCCGTCGATGCAGCGACGTCGCTATGCTGCGCACGACCTGGGCTGTCGCTGGCTCCCTGAACTTCACAGATTGATCTATTTCACGCTGTTTTCTGTGATTTTTTGGCATGTCATGGACAGTATAGTGACTTCAAAAGAAGTTTTGTACGTTTCGGTTTAGTTGTTTACCTGCGTTTTTTTTTCATTTAGGTGTTTATGTGCTCTCATTATCCCATTCAATTACTTATAAATCGTTCTTTTTATTTATACGTTTGTCTAGGCTATCGAACGCATGGACTATATCGCAAGCCGACGTAACGTCGACAATGTGTCTGTCAACTCGACATGGATCTGGAAGAGACTTCGCGTTCACTGTTGAATGTAGGCGCAAACTCGGTGCCATATGCTATAACATAGGTGTACCGAGTTCGCGCCAACCTCCGATGGGGAACGCAAAGTCTCTTCAGGATCCATGCCGATGTTATTTCGCCTTCTCATGACAATTTCTAGATTTTTCCGCTTCCCCCATTTCACCATTTCGTCATATGAATTTTGACTGCACTATTCCACCCTGTTCAGTTAAAAATGTCACGCAGTTCCAAATAGGCTGTGATGGCATGATCGTAATCGATTTTTTGTATTTGTTGTGGAGATGCGCTTGTGCGGAAATTTCAGTACGCAAAAGCGCGCGGAATTCAATGCGGCGATGACGACTCCGTCGACGTGTCCGTCGCCGGCGACTGGCTGTCGCTGAAGTATACCAATGGCCCAGGAGTCTTCATAAACTGTGCAGAAGTGCGGCGCTTATCGAGATCTCGCCCAATTGAGACATGGCTCAAGTGTTTTTGTAACTAAAATGGGTCCTAAGGATCCTGATGCATTTCTAAAACCATCGTCGGTGCTGAGTAATATGAAACAAATGCAGACCGGTATAATAGAGTTGTCTAGTTCCTGGGTGCTTAGGTCGGAAGCCTAACACCCAGGTGCACACTCTAATCATAATTTAAGGCTCCTCGCGTCAGATGTGGGGAGCTGCTGTCGCGCCCCAGTGAGATATTTCAACACGCGACACAGCGCGCAGTAGGCTGAGACCATGAGGATCAGCCTACTCAGCTCCCGTTGAGAAATTACACACCCGCGCGCGAGGTTCTGAATTTTAGAAGGGTGTTAACAGATTTCTTCCGAATTAGTGTCCCAAACAAATCCGCTTCCTTTTTTTTCAGTACATGAAACTCCTAGTACCCAACCTGTGTTTTGTTCTGAAAATTCTATAGTACTGATTATTTAGGCTGGTGGTGCATATGGCTTGTAATGTGACGCTGATGGAATTCCACGCCCGATGCTTATAATGACCGATGTTGGCTTTATATATAGTCATTTAGTAGATCTAGGTTGTATTATTGCTTAGCTGAAGTAATAGGTACTATTTGTGTCTTTAAGATGTTTTAATAAACCTTCTTACAATACGCTTGTCAGCTCCCTTCTATGTGCAGAATTTCACAAGACTCCAGGTAGTCGTTCTTAAGCGCACTGCATATTTCTACGTAATTGCTATTGTTTGATGCCTCCAGGGATGAGCGTTTGTTGCGATTGAATTAGTTTTCAATGACCGACAAGAATGTCCATAAATCAGGTTCTTCGAAAGAAAGGTTAGTGGAAATTTAAGAGTCGATTATTTTAATCAGTGTTTGATCGCTATGTCCATTCCCTCATTTTCCTGCTAGCAGGGATTTGCTACCATTGGTTCATTCGGTTGTTGATGCGTGTACTTCAAAAGGAGTAGATGAACAGAGAAAGTTTGCTGAATGGTTAGTTGAATTATTCAAAAGATGGGTGATGGACGTTTGGTGCGAAATCTAGGCGAGACCCCCGTCACAGTTGGCCGGCCTACATAGAAACGGTCGAAAACCATAGCGCATGACTACGGAGCGGAAGCGGAGGCAGTGGGTACATTTTCTTCGTCTGGGTACGCGTGCAGGAGTGGCATGCATGAATGCGGCGGCCAGTGTAGGGAGGCGCAACGTCACGTGCACGCATCGCAACTTGAATTCAAATCGTGGTGCGTGCGTGCGGCGTAGCGCTCCCTGACCATCGCTGCCGCATTCATGCATGCCATTTCAGAAGGTCAATATCGACCAGGTGGGCTTCGTGCAGACGTCGCGGTCTCTTCAGGTACATTTTCGTACGTATCGAGCGGCTGGGACTCAGCCGATCGGCCAGCTGTGACGGGGCCTAGGAGCGAAGGAAAAACTACTTTACTATTCATTATCAGTTCAGGCTAGTAAACAAAATCGAGGGAGACTTTGTTCAATTTGTTACAAGACCAGTATATGAGATCAACAAGCCTGCCGAAAGCTTGCACTTACTCGATCGAAGCGCTTCGCTTTGGTGCGGGAAGGTGCGGGTTACAATTCTAAGATGCCAAAGCTCTGGCTGGGAGAAAATAACGGAGAGGAGCGATAGGCCACAACTCGTGGCACCAAACTGTTGAATGGCGTGTTTCTCCCTCTCTGACACGGTTGAGTCCTGACACGCCGATGTACATGTTTCCGCATTCGATCATGGAGAGACGAGGGCCAACAGCATCGGTGCCGTACAGTAGCCTCCCTTCGCGCGTCCTCGTGTTTTGCCCACTTTTTCGCGCTTTGGCTCTAAAAGCATAAAATCCGAAGACGGGCAATCAAGAAGCTGCGTAGCCTCCCCTTATTCTTGATCGCAGCGTCGCGACTCGCCGTTCTATGCTAATCAACGCCCTCTTCAGGAACTTTATATGCTCCACCTGCGTACCTAAGGCGGAGCGGGTACACGATCGATAGATAAATTCACTGGATGAAACTGATATGACGATTTGGACGAACATTGTGACGGATCCGGCGGATTCACTTTGAAGCGGTACGCGCCGCTGTAAATCAATAATACTTTCCGCCTCGCCTTTTCCGCACGCTGGGTGACTCAAATCCCAATGGAAACTAATCAGATTACCATTCAAATTTTTTTCTGTCCAAGTGGGTACCTTAGCAGTGAGGGCAGTGAGTAGGATGGATTGCTTTCAAGGGAGTGTTACCTTTATCGACAACCTTTGATCAGAAGTGCTTTTCTCTGCTTCCCTGTCTTGTCTGCGCTCTAGGTTGCCGTTCCAAACGTTCTGCGTCATTGAAAACTTGAACACGAACATTGGGGACTGTCGCTCGGAAAAAATATATTATCATGCAGCCTTAATCGAGCGTGGACACAAAATGCAGACACGTCTACAACATTCACCTACTACGTCTCTAAGAAGCAATCACACGATGGTGATCGTCTCAGAACCCTTTTAAGGGCAATCGAGGTATCATGGTCATCCGCTGTTTTACAACGAAAGTTATATAGCATCATTTTAGATGTGTAACGACGACTTTTGCCTCCTTTTGTTATGTAAACTTATTCAACATCTTATAACCAGTGGTTCGATCAAAGGTCAGTAATCAGGACCGTAATTTCCTTTTCACGGGTGAATCTGAACTTGTTAAAGGAATTAACTGAATAAGGAGTTTTGTATGAAACACTTTTCAGCAAGACAAAAACGACATCGGCGGCTCATCAAAGCTGATGCGACCTCGGCCCTTATTCGCACTATAAGGTACAGGCTGAAAGAGCTTCTACCAAGGAAGGGTAGCGAGAAGCGAGAACATAGTGACGATCTGAATGCTTTGGTCGAGCATTGCGATGACACTCTAGCGGAACTACTTCTCGATGTTGGAGCAAAGGGTGAGAATACAGCACAGCCCTCTGGCGCGTGGCAAAGCACAGAATGACAATTTTCCCTGCGCGGCTGCAAGCTTATTCGAGATTGAGAGAAAACAGATTTTGACTAACCTTTCTACGTTGCCCCTGTAACCCTAAGCCGTTGTTAGCTTCCTTAGTCGCATTATCTATTCATTTTTCACCACGTCCCATTGCAGCTCGCTGCGGCCAGCTCAGGCCGGCTACCACGAGTTTTCCACCTTAGGTCCCCGTCATAGTCGGCCGAAGGCCGGACTGCGCCGTCCTCTCCCGTCCCTAGTTGTCCTGCGCCGTCCTCCTCCCTCCCTAGTGGTTGGCTGCATACATATCGATTAGGCTGGCGCACTCGAGCGCACTGCGGACGGGGCAGTCCGGCCACAGCGGGGGGATTTCCAATCTCAGTAAGCATACGTATCGACCGGGACGGCCACGGAGGGGAGAGGCGGGACACATCGGGAGGATTTTTCGCCCTGAGTGAGCAATGCATTGCCTACGTATCGACGGGGTGGCTACAGCCTATTGGCCGACCGTGACGGGGGCCTTACAATAAGTGAGCAATGCATTGCGTACGTTTCGACTGGAAGGCCCATAGCTGGATCAGGCCAGACCAAGCCGGGGATCCGGCCACATCGGGGGATTTCTCAACCTGAGAAAGCAAATCATGCGTATAGACCGGGACGGACACAGACGCAGGGTTGAGCAGGCCGTTGCGCCAATTTTTGGTGGAGTTACGACTCCTAGCTTTGGTGGAGTTGTCCGAAATTTTGAGAAAAAATTGTACGACCCCCCCTCGACAAATAGAAATCGAATTTGTATTAAGCACACCGAATAACCTCGGTCAACAAGTACTACCTCAATTTAGCTCACTAAGTGGTTAGGGGGAAAATTCTTTTTTTTTTTGTCGGAAATTTTACGAGCCCCCCAAATTTTTTTTAATTTCCAAATTTTTTACGACCCAACCGTTGCGCCGACTCCCAACCCTGCCCAACCCTGCACGGACGACTCAGGCGTGCTCAATCCGGCCACAACGAGTGGATTTTACACCCGATTCGCATGAAGTATAGGCTTATCGACTACCGCTGATCGGCCAACTATGACGGAGGACTAAAATATTTCAGTCCACTCGCTAGGGTATAGCAATGCAACCTGTCGTATCCCATTGGGGTTTTCACTTTCTTTTTAAAAACCTATAGCAATAATGGATATAGAAATTTCGTGCGAAAAAGTTGGTAATGGTATTCATGATGAACTTCTTCTCAATCCAACCCGTCCAACTTCCATTGTTTCGTTTTAATTGACGAATGATTCATTTTCGGAATCCTTCTGTTTTCGATGATACCGCTTAAGCCTAGTTTTGACTGCAGGTGGCCGCTGCGGCCATGCGAGGGATAACTGTTCCTTCTTCATCGCGCGTAATGGAAAGCCGCTCCAATTAAGATCGTTTCGTGGCAAACGTCCTACATCGCTGGGTCGCGGCGACGAAATCCTATGTTTTACTGCATCGCTGTTTGAAGAGCGATTCTCAATGGTCGCTGACCATCGCTCCATCGCGGCCAAAATGGCAGCGATGGGGCGATTGCCAGCGAATGACACGTTTCGTCTAATGAACATTGACCCTTTCACATGACAAGATCAGTGTTTTCGAGTCGAAACGCGTTATTGATGAATACCAGCCATTAATTTCACTGGTTGATTGAATTTCTTCCATCATCCGTGGGCCTATGCACTATGAACAGAATCGCTGCCGCTGCTACATCGCTGCAGCAGCGGGTGCAAAATCGCTGCGATGAAAAACAGCAGTGATGCAGTCAAAACTAGGCTTTAAGTACATGTTTTAACGGTCTGTAGTATGGGTGGCTTGAAGATTTTCGGTTGTTTTGTTTGTGATCTGCCCCTCAATTCAAATTTCTTGCTGATGCTATGCATTTTATTTCCTGGTTTTCCTAGATTTCCGTCTGTCTTTGAAAATTCGTGTCGGTGGAGTACTGCAACTACTATGTTCAATCATTGCGAGTAATTGTGAGAATCCTCTGAGCCCCAGTATGGCACGATTACTCTGCCGATCTGTGCGATCACGTAGGTTGATTCAATTATTTTTGCTGTATATTTTTTACAGTTTTCTTTTCTCCTTATAATCTCAGGTTACAATTTCTATAAGTAGTTATGATTATACGGATAATTCTTTTGAATTCCCACCCTGTCTCAATAGTTCCTCTAATTTCAACAGCTGCCGAGATGTCGTACGTTCGTGCCGTGGCAGTGTGGAGGAAAGAAGATCGCCTCCGTGCAAACCGACGTCAACCCCTCCGAGAAGAGGGTTTTTGTCATGGGAGAGGTGCTGGTCGGCCGCAGCTCTCCTGAGGATTTTACTACAAAGGGCCGGCGTCGAGAGGAATCCAGGTCCAGCGCAGAAGTACCTATGCGCCACGTGCGGCAAGGATGTCAACTGGAGACATACCAGCGTCCAGTGCTTCGGATGCCAAAGGTGGGTGCACTTCTCCTGTTCGGGCCTCTGTTCTGTGAGGCATCATGACTCATCCTTTCGTTGTGTTCCATGCTCTGGCCCCAGCAACTCTGATTCCTCAATTACCAACCGCCCCCTCTCCATTGTTCACATTAATCTCAACGGCCTTCGCAACAAGTTATCTGAACTCTCTCTATTCGCACGTTCTCATCACCCGGATGTTATCATGGTTCAAGAAACCAAGCTCTCTCCTTCCACCACTTACCCCCAGCCTAACATTCCGGGATACACCGATACATGCCAAGGTCTGCTCTTGGGGGCGGAGTGTCTACTTTCGTGCAATCAGCCTTACCTTCTCATATTATCCCTAATACTCCTAAGGACGGTACTCTCGAGTACATTCCTGTCCACCTCCCCCTCAAAACCCCTTTATCTCTATTTAACATCTACATTCCTCCTATATCATCTTGTCCCCCTCTTATAATCCTATTCCCCTCCTTGAGCAGTTGTACGACTGCTCACTCTCCCCTTCAGCTGTCTTTGCGGGTGACTTCAATGCTCACACGTTCTGTTCCGCTCTTGATTCTGACGCCAGAGGAAGATGTCAAAGAAGTGGGCTGAGGAGTGTGACCTGTTTATCCTCTCAACGATGACCAGCCTACTCGTCTCCCTGCCAACGGCCGACCTTCTAGCCCAGATATCTCTCTTGTGTCATCCAATCTTTCTAATGCTTGCACGTGGTCCACATCCACAACTCTCTCCAGTGATCACATTCCCGTCTTTGTCTATATTGATCTCTCTGACTCTCTTGCCCCTTACTCTGGTTTTCGTCATCGTACTTATCTTAATTTAGGCCTAGCAGACTGGACCCTGTTCAGAGATGTTGCACTCCGCCATGCGGTCGACTACCCATGGAATGGTGATGTTCATCAGAAAGAGCGCCATCTAACAAGTGCCATCCGCAAGGCCATGAAAGCAGCAATTCCTGAGGGTCGTGTAAAGACCTTTTTTCCAAATGTCAGCAGGGAAATACTGCAGAAGATAAGAACCAGAGATGAGAAGAGAGCCGCAGACCATCTAGACCCGGAGATTGCTGTGCTGGATAATGAGATCAAGCAGGATAAGGAAAGAACAAGAAGGAATGCTGGGAGAAGTTCACTGAAAAGCTAAATTTCAAGGCGGACGGAACTACGACGTGGAAAGTCTTGAGGAAAATTTCCGGAAAGTCCGCTCCCCCGATGAGCTCCGCTATTGAGTTCGAGGAGAACATCTTCAAATCAGGGAAAGCGGCTGCTTACGCACTGGGCAAGAACTTTTTCATCACACGCACCAAGCGAGGCGTGCAAAACAGAGTCACGGTTAGAGAGCTGAGCCGGTTGCCGCTCATGAACGCTTCTGAGGTCTTTACTCTCACACAAGTAGAGAAGGCCATCAAAGAAATGCGGAATTCGAAGGCTATCGGACCTGACGGTATCTCCCCAGCCATCCTGAAGAAGCTTCCCACGGAGCTTCTACCGATGCTTGCAGATATCATTAACACTTCTTTCCGGACCTGCACTCTACCCCAAGCTTGGAAGACAGCAAATGTGATACCGTTGCCAAAGCCAGGCAAGTCCCAAAGCACGGCAAAAGGCTTTCGACCAATAAGCCTGCTATCGCCCGTCGCTAAATTAGCTGAAAAGTTGATCGTGACGGACCTGGCTGATCAAAATGAGCGACAGCAGCATCAGCATGGAGTTCAGGAAACTTCACTCTACTACTACTGCTCTATTGGAGATCGTGAGCTTTGCGGTCGATGGGTTCAACATGAGAAAGCCCCTGAGAACGGTGGCCGTCGCCCTCGACCTGAGCAAAGCGTTTGACTCTGTTAACTTGGGACTGCTGTCCGAGAAACTGCTCAAGTCGTCGCTACCATCATGGCAGAAGCGATGGATTGCAGCTTTCACGAAAGGCCGCCGGGCGAAGGTTCTGTTCCAGAATCACGTATCCGATAGCATTCCAATAGCAGCCGGTGTTCCGCAAGGCGGAGTGTTGTCCCCTGCCCTATTTAGCCTGTATCTTGAGGACATCCCCGAGCCTCCCAATGATGTAAAGATTGTTATGTATGCCGACGACATCACCATCATGTGCCAGGACCGTGACCTGCAAATAGCCGCTAACAAGATCAGCGCCTATCTCGTCGAGTTGAAGCTCTTCCTCGATAAAATGATGCTCACAGTCTCTGCTGCAAAATCCTCTGTTTCAGTGTTCACAACAAACACCAAGGAACACAGTGCCCATCCAGATGTCGAATGGAATGGTGACCTGTTGCCAGCAGCCCAATTCCCCAAGCTGCTTGGCCTTATTCTTGATCCGTCACTGAAGTTCCACAAAAACGCGGAACAGAAACAAACAGTCGTCAAGGCTAGGCTTAATATCTTGAGAGCTCTCGGAGGAACATCATGGGGAAGCAGCCGAGAGACAATATTGAGAACCTACAGAGCAATACTTCAGCCGGCTCTGGAATATGCGGCACCAGTGTGGCAGCACCTGGTGTCTGACAGCTCCTGGAATAAGCTGCAGCGTGTACAGAATGCTGCGCTTAGAATTGCTACCGGTTGTGCAAGGAGCTCCCCAATAGAACATCTTCACGCGGAGGCCTGCATATTGCCGGTCAAGGAGCATTGTGAACTCCAGGCACAGCAGATGTATATTAATGTTCTGAGACAGCCGAATCATCCAACAAAGAGAATCATGAAGCCCATAAGAGAGAAGTCGATTAGGACGCCGTTCGCCGATGCTCCTCGTAAAGTTGATGCACAGAGATGGGCCGACTCCAACATGGAAAGGCTTCGTCTTCTGCGTGAGGAGCACACCCAGTTTGTTCGAGGATATCTAACGAAGGCGGCTGTGAACCCTATCTTAGGAGCAGTGCCGCCTCGGGTTTGCGAGTCCGAGTCTCAACTCGGCAGACGAGCCAGATCTGCTCTTGCCTCGCTGCGCTGTGGTCACTATACTGCTCATGTCTTACGTCAACAAGATCGACAGCAGCCGACCAGACGCATGCCCGGACTGTGGTGCTCCCGGACACGACACGGCGCACTTGTTCATGTGCCCGAAGAGACCTACCTCCTTAACCACAATGGACCTTTGGACGAATCCTGTCAAGGCCGCCCAGTCCCTCAACCTATGACAAAAACCATTTCGAGGCTGCAGAAGAAGAAGAAGAATTTCAACAGAATGACTAGGCGTTTTTGTACAAATCGTGCGGATCTACTTTTACTTCCATCTCAACCACGATTGCGAACGTGTATTCTAATTTTCATTGTGGTTTGTCCTCTGTTCGAAATTCCGCGGGTCATGAGGTTGCGCTAGGGGCGCGCGGCCGCGCTGCATGCCTTCTGAACCAGCCCAAAAGCGCCGGAGCGAAATAAAGCTCTTCAAGACAAGTCAGACTAGTCTTAGCAAGTATTCTATTGCTCTAGCACTCTGGCTGCATCAGGGGCCGTATGCATATCGCCCCCAGCGAGAGAGGATGGGAGCCCCGTCTCCATGCGGGGAAATTCTCGTCGGGGAGAACGTGGGGAGCCCGCGATGCATAGTGGGGGACCTCTCACTCTCCCTGGCGGGAGACTCCCCGCGCCGATGAAGTTGCTCAGCGTCGAATGAATCGTCGTGTGCATTGCGGCGTGATAGTGTCACTTGCACGTCCTCTATTTTTCAAAGATTTCTATGCAGCATTTTTTGTTCTTTTACCTGCATATCGTGATGGAGGGGGAGATAATGATAATATGAAAATGCAATTTTTTCTTTATCGTATTCTAGTACTTTTTCATTGTAAAGAAAAAAATACATTAAAATTTTTTCTATAGTTAATGAAGTTCTCAGAAAACCGCCAAATTCAATGCGTGTTGAATATGCATTCAACTCAAGTGACCACATCCATCGAAAGACTCTATCGCGGGGACACGTTCTCCAAACAGCAGCACGTGCTGTAAAATTTCATCAAAGTAGCATGTGCAGCAAAATTTAATCGCAGGAGCACGTGCTGCGAGGTAGTCTAGCGCTCTCTTAGCAGTACACCGACATGCGCCGCGGCAGCCACACACACATGCGACTCGTCCAGTACGCGAAGCACCATCTGGGGCCGCCAACGGCTGGGCAAGCCAAGTACCACAAACTTGGGTAATCGAACCAACGTCGCTGCCAACGTCTCAGTCCCGCCTTAGGCGCTATTCATACTACTCAACGCCAGCGCGGCGCGCGCGTGCCGCGCTGGCGTGTCGCTTGTGTATGAATACTTTCTACGCGCGTGCCGCGCTTGCGGAGACTATGAATACTCCAGCGGCGACGCCATGGCGTAGCGGTGAAGCTGGAATGAATGAAACGATCGATAAATAATATCAGTGGATGAAAACGCCAAGGCGTTTCGGGTGGCAGTGTGAATACTGCGGCGGCGAGGCCGTGGCGTAGCGGGCGGAGCCGAAGCGCGTGCCGCGTGGGCGGCGCGTCAAGCCATTCATACACAAACGCCACGCCAGCGCGGCACGCGCGTGCCGCGCTGGCGTTGAGTAGTATGAATAGCGCCTTAGGAGTGCGTCGTACACTTTCCTTTTTTGAAAAATCGTCTTGCCATAGAATTGAGTGTGTATCATCCACGTATTGAACGTTTCATTTGTTGGGGCACGTGCTGTGATTTGGAACACAATAGGAGCACGTGATCTCCTTGCAGCACGTTCCCTAACTGTGCTCGAAACCGCATTGTCTTCGAGTTGAATGCATATTCGACACACATTGAATGCAGCGAATTTCTGAGTTAGCGAAGAACAGAATTCGAGACTACTATTTTTCAAGAGATCTGTTTTTTTTTTTTTGGAAAAAAAAGCCGTCACGTCTGTTGGTAAGAGAATAGAGTGCGAATAACCACCGGAGGTTGCGTTGTAGAGGCGATACGATTGGAGCATGATAAGAAACCCAACCCTAGACCCACGATAAGCTACATAAACAATTTTTATTGCGGTTTGTTTTGGATTAGTCGCCAGTAAGCCTACAACGGATCCATCGGCTGCTGGTGGCCACCCCTTTTATGACCCCGCGGGTCGCCAGCAGCCGATGGATCCTTTGTAGGTTTTTACTTTCAGACTTTTTGGAGTCTGACTACAAAAAACATTCCATTCTGTTGAAATAGCAAAAAAATGAAAAGACGAAGAAACTCAAAGACGTCAATTTTTGGAACAAAAATCAAGTGTGGTGAATAAACTGGAAAATTTACAAAAGTTTTCCTTGCTGGAAAACTGTAACATATGTAACACGATAAAACATATCGTCAGACGCAAGGCAAAGAAATGAGATCTGATAAACAATTAAGCTCCACTCAGATGCTTACTAACCAAATACTTAAAGTGGGACAGTCCAAAGTCCAAAGGGAATTTCCCTCCGCCTGGCCAGGGCATTGAAGGCCACACCGGCCCTATGACTGAAAAAGTGCAGCCTGCGTTTTGGCCCTGGGGACATAAATTTTAGTGGAACCCCTCTCGTTACAGAGTCATGATATGGCAAGAAAAAAAAACATGAAAAAATGAGATGCGGTTTTTGCGCGTACGATGCCTTTAAGGATTACAAGCAGAAGCGGTGGATGGAGTTCACTGAGTCCTTGAATTTCACCACTGATGCCAAGAAGACCTGGGGCGGTATTAAGATGTGAGCAAGCGCGCGCCAGTTCAAGCGCAAACGCGCTACCAGGACTGCCCAGCGCTGTTTCAATTAGGTACAGGCCAGGCGCGCGCCACTGCTGGCGCAAACGCGCTATGGCTGTTCATAACGGAATGCCCACGTTGGCTAACCCATACGCGCTAAGGCATTCCATACCTCTTTTTTCAATGCCTCACTTCGATTGCTTCAACAGTTTTCACTTCAACGCTTGTATGAGCAATTAGGAAGAATGTTACTATATGCAGGGTTTTTGATACAATAATTAATAAAATTCGTATACTATATACATATATATATATATATATATATATATATATATATATATATATATATATATATATATATATATATATATATATATATATATATATATATATATATATATATATATATATATATATATATATATATATATATATATATATATATATATATATATATATATATATATACAGCTTACAATATGCTTTCTGTCTCATAAAATAGCCTAAACGCACGCATTTAAACAGGAACGTGTTGTGTGAGTGCACATAGCGGTGTGATAGGAGTGTAGGAATTAAGAAAACGTACAGAAAAGCTTTCACTCCTACAGGATGCGAAACGATTTTTGGGTTTTGACAGAATTTGTTGTGTGAGTGAAAAAGTGGTTGCATGAGCACACACACTGGGAAAAATTGCTCGAATTCTCCCAAGAACCTGCTAGCATCTGCTGCAGGGCCGGTACCGAAGTCTCCGGTCCCAGTGACAGATTCCCAGTAGAATTACGGTAGGATAAGGCTGTTGCGTGGATTCTTGCTGTCCCGAACAGGTGAAAATGCTTTAATGCCGGGATTTCGCCGCGAATCTATCGTGATGCTTGCCACTGCATCCCAAGATTCAAACCAACAACCCTTACCAATCCATCTCCTTGTGGTTCGCCGCGTTTTCCAAATTATTGTAGCACATATTTATTTGGACCTCTAATAGGCAAAAGCCGGGAGATCACATAAATCTATAAGGCACTAATCTCGGAGTCGAGGAAGAATTTAAAGGCAGTGTTCACGATAAGAATCGTTTTTCTGCTTTTTTAACTATCTTGAAGGCGGTTCATGCTGATTCCAATGATGTTTTTGGAATCGTACAAGACCTTCTAGGAACGGAGTTATGGTCCCTCAAAGATTAAGTTAAGGAAACATGGTGGACGAGTTGTCCGAGGCTTGTAACTTCCGTCTTTTGCTGCCGATGTATGCGAGCTGACCCGAGTAAGGAGAGAACTTGATAATGAAGGGAAGAACGGGGCTAATGACTGGAAATCATCGCTCATCTCACAATCGCGAGCTTTCATTTCTTCACGTCGGTGGGCGTGGAAAGTGCATCTGGGGGTGACGAGCTGACGGGTGTCCAACTTTGGGCCCGTAGGGGACTGTTCCGAGCTCATTTTTCTTAGTTTTTTTCAACGTTAGGGTTGCGCTAGGCCCTGCAGCTGTCGATCTCCACTAAAAAACAGACATAGTTTTTATCGTGGACACTGCCTTTAAAACGTAAGAAACGAAAACCCTTCAGTCGAACTGACTTCTTAGTTTAATTCATGCCATTCAAGTCCTGAGTCAAGCCTTCTGAGTATAGTTCTTCGAAATTACTGTATCGGCCCCATTATTATTACGTTACATTTAAATCTGACCATTCTCTAATAATATCGTTAATGAGAACCGATTGTTTCTTTTTGTTCCATTAAGTGTTTATAACAAATAACTATTAACGAGACTGGCCACCGAAATCGTTGAAAGCTTGCCAAAATTAGGAAATAGGATAGCACTTTTAATCTTTACTAGTGCAGGCAGAAAGGTAATTAGCTTTTGAGATGACGGAAATGATTCCTCAAATCGGAAAATGATGAGCATTCGTTTCCGCGCCACTAGTAGCGCGGTACATGGAGAGCGCTAGCCGTAGCGCGATTTCTGTAGGAATTGGATGCCTCCGGTAGCGCGCTTGACGTATACTCGTTAGCAAACGGCGCCACGATAGCGCGTTTGCGCTTGCCCAAGCGCGTTTGGGCTATTCATAGCTCGTTTAGGCTGGCGGTAGCGCGTTTGGGCTGGCCGTCAAGTCAGCCATAGAGCGCTTACGCCAAAACTAGCGCGTGCCAGCACGAAACTTGATACTGCCCTTCATAGCGCGTTTGCGCTTGAACAAGCGCGCGCTTCCGAGATACTTAATGCCGCCCCTGGAGCATTCTTAAGCGGCTATCTGGAAAGAGACTGGCAGCGGATTGAAACACGCGCTTAGAAGTTTCCTTCGGGGAAATTCGAGTCCGGCTTTAAGGCAGCATGTCGTCTTGGGAAACTCTGCCTCTGCGTCGTCCCGTCGTGATCGTACTAACAGACGCACTCTCCGGTCTATAAGGAAGCTCAGTCGACATGCTGTACCCGCTATAACTGCCTCTGCTGTGTCTTCCTTCATGAAGTCTATGAAGAACTCGAGAGCTGATGGACCTGACGGCGTCTCAGCCGTACATCTAAAGCACTTGCCGAACAGTTCCTTGAATTACTCTGCGATGTCATCTACTCATCATTCAGCACCGGAGTGATTCCAGCTAGGTGGAAGCAAGCAATCGTCCCACCGATTCTGAAGCCTGATAAACCAGAAGACAAGGCAACTTTGCATCGTCCCATCTCCCTTTTGTCCCCAATCGCTAAGTTAGCGGAGAAATTCATTAAAGGCAGTGGTCGCGATAAAATATGCTTGTCTTCTTTTCCTCTCTGAACCCTTTTCTGGGTTTAGAGTAGTAGGACCAGTGAGAAAATTTGCGAAAAAAACCGCTGTTTCGGGCCAAATTTGAAGCCTGAACTTTCTTGTCTTTTGGTGGTGGACGAGCCCACTCCACATCATCAGTAGCGATGATCTCTGATATCAAGAACATCAGATAGCTTGAAATTCAATTTCAGTCAGTGAACATCATCCTTCGGACTCATCTAGTCAAAAACATTGACTGAAGTGCTTGTTTTCATTTATCAACTCTTTTCATTACTTACATTTGCAATTATTTCTTCCTCTGAATGTAGATGATTTTTGACTGCTCGGCATGAGGCTGCGATCTTTTTTTGCTGCGCTGTGCACGTGTGCACGAACTAGAATCTTTGGGCCCTAGAGACTCTAATTGTAGCCCGTTTTTCACCGCGCTACCTTCATAGTTTTTCAGCTGTTTTCTATCTAAGCTGATTTTTATAGTTTTTTAGATAACGTTTTTCATCGCGACCACTGCCTTTAACCCGCATCTCGAAGAAGCACTACGACATAAAGTGCAGCAACATGGCTTCAAGAAGGCTCATTCCACCATCACGGCACTCACGTCAATCACAGAGCACATAATTGCTGACTTCAACATGAAACTTCCAGCTGGCAGAAGCCTAGTCGTGGCTGTTGACTTAACCGCTGCCTTCGATAATGTCAGTACTTCGTTGCAGTCTAAATCGATCCTGGACTCTACTATCCCTGACTGGTGCAAAATATGGACCGACAACTTTGTCAAGAATCGTTCCATTCGCGTGAAATTTGATGGACACTTGTCGAAGTCAGTTCCCCTGAAGGCAGGCGTCCCTCAATGTGGAGTCTTATTTCCCAACCTATTCTCTTTAAAGATGTCTGATACACCGAAGCCGTCGTCTAACATCCACTTATGTCTCTATGCGGATGACATCACTATCATTTGTACTGACCCTGTAATCGATCGAGCCACTGCTGAGATGAATAAATACCTCGTCAATCTGGCTAAGTTCCTGGAATCGAAGCAGCTAAAGGTCTACCTAACCAAGTCCAGCGTTACTTTGTGCCCTACGGCAACTGCTGAACACAAACTGCATCCCAAGGTTCTTTGGGAAGGAAATCTGGTGCCCTTATCTAAACACCCTTGTCTACTTGGTGTGTTCCTGGACCCTTCATTGCGTTTTCATGAAAGCACACGTATTCGAGCTGTTGCGGCCAACACGCGGAACAACATTCTTCGTGCTCTGGTAGGCACCACGTGGGGTAGCTCAGAGGAAATCTTGCGAACCTTATACAAGGCTATGATACAGCCAGTTTTGAAATATGGAGTCCCAATATGGCCAAGACACTTGTCGGAAGCCTCTTGGAGCAAGCTTCAGCGTGCACAGAACTCTGCTCTACGCGTGCTCACTATATGCCCAAGATTCACAACTGTATCTCACCTACATCAAGAATGTTCGCTACTTCCTGTAAAGCAGCACTGTCAACTGCAGTCGCAACAGTTCCATGTCGGCATAGTCAGGAATGCCACACATCCTAACTCCCCCCTGCTGTTATCTGATCCCCACTTCCGACACATTCGCACGCCGCTGCATGCTGCAGTCTTTGTCTTGTATCGCCAACGTTAGGCGATGTCGGAGCTCAATCGCGTCAAACTACTGCAAATGGAGCACACCCGTATTGTCACTGAAAACCTCTCCAGTGATAGCAGCGAAATGAACCTACCCAGACATACACGCATCATTCTGGCGGGTCTATGTTGTGGACACTCCTCGTACTTCAAGGCCATCGTCCATAAGATCGATTCGTCGATCCCCGACGAATGTCCTGACTGCCATAACCCAGGACACGACTCATTCCATTTATTTTCCTGTCCAGCAAGGCCAACCTCTCTATCAGTTATGGGTATGTGGAACAAGCCGTGTGATGCGGTTGCCTTTCTAAGCCTATGAGAAGAAGCTCTGATGTGGCCGATAAGAAGAAGGATCGGCCGAATATATGTCTTGAAAGCGCGAAGAGAGGTTTGAATAAATTAATTAGATTTGAGAGATTTGAATAAATTACAAACTTTGAAAGTAGCCTTATTGATTTTTTGGACATGCTCATCAAAATTTAAATTCTCACAAATTAGGAACTCTAGATCCACAATTTTCTCCACGTACTCCAAAGCGGTACCATGCACATAATAAATATAGGCGGAGCCAGATGAAGGTATGCTAAACACTTTAGTTTTTTATTCGGCTCAAAGTTTCTCTAAGGGGTAGTTCAGGGTGTTGAATACACGAATTTGAAGACCATTCGCCAAATTTCGGATTATTAAAGGCAGTGTTCTGCCCGTTTCGTTGCAAAAACATAAGCGTTTGGTCCATCTTAGAAGAATAGGATTGGGAGTTCGACAAAAAACCGGCAGGAGGTGGGTGAAAATCTCGTGGACCGGCCGGACCATTGGATCACCCTGCCCATGTCATCTAACAGTTGCCCTGCGTTCGCTTCACCAGAGGAACAGTTGCCGAATTTTGATTATGTTTTATCACGAGAGGTTCTAACATCCAAGCATGTGCATTGGCCCATATTAATTTTAGTTTTCGGTACAAAAAGCAGAAAACAAAATCACTTGCCTAAAAATTCTGAAGCGCAAAACCTTTTCCGACGTTAGGTTTGAGGCTTTGTGCGCAGTCACCAGAAACACACCAAACAGGCGTAATTAAATATTTCAGCGGTTTTCTAAACATTTTTTCTGCGGTGTTTGAGAGTTTTGTGGGGACTTTTCCCCATTAACCTCTTCTTCGTGGTCTTACCTACACAAAAACATCGAAAGCTAGAATATGGTTTCTTTATGATGAACAGTGCCATTCAGATAGATGTGCCTCTAAATGGCATGGTACCTTCTGTAACCTGCAGTAAACCTCAGAATCCTGACAAGCAGACGCCAGATTCGTTTTCATCATTTCTTTTAACTCCAACATACTAGTTTTGAGCCAAATTCGAAACAATTCTTCGAAACACTCCTGAAATTGCCAATTTACACGAAAAAAACAGAAAGTGGTAGATGATTTATCTTGCCGTGCATATATTTGTATATTTATTACATGACGGATGCCATGTTAAAGTTGGCAAATAAAACAAATTTAGCTTATGCAATACGATAAATAAAACATTCAAGGCAAGGAAATGAGATCAGAGAAACAATTAAAGGCAGTGTTCACCATAAAAATCGTTTTTCTGTTTTTCCACCTATCTTGAAAACGGTCCCATGCTGATTCCCATGATATCTCTGAAATCGCACAAGACCTTCAGGGAACGGAGTTATGGTCCCTCAAATATTGAGCTAAGGAAACATGGTGGACGAGTTGTCCGAGGCTTGTAACTTCCGTCTTTTGCAGCCGATGTATGCGAGCTGGCCTGAGTAGAGAGAGAAGTTGAGAATGAAAGGAAGAACGGGGCTGTTGATCGGAAACCATCGCTCATCTCACAATATCGAGCATTCATTTATTCACGTCGGTGGGCGTGGAAAGTGCATCTGGGGGTGACGAGCTGATTGGTGTCCAACTTTGGGGCCGTAAGGGACCGTTCCTAGCTCATTTTTCTCAGTTTTTTCAACGTTAGGGTTCCGCTAGGCCCCGCAGCTGCCGATCTCCACCAAAAAATCAGACATGGTTTTTATCGTGGACACTGCCTTTAAGCTCCACTCAGATGTTGAAGCCATTTAAAGTGAAACAGTCCAAAGGGAATTTCCTCACGCCTAGCCAAGGCATTAACTCAGACATTCGCCGGGTCCGACCCCAGCTCGAACGGGGTTCATCCCCAGATTTCTGTCAGGTCGGACCCTTTAGCATTGTTCCTCCACGTAGTCCCAAGTGAGACGAAATAGGGGGAGAATAAATTTTATTTCTCCCCCACGTCGTCTCAGTTGGACGAAGTGAGGGGCGAAAACGGAAGGGATTCGACCCGACAGAAATCTGCGGTCGGACCCGTTGAGTTTCTGAGAAAGGCCACACCGGCTCTGTGACTGAAAAAGTGCAGTCTACGTCGCGTCTTTGCCCTGGGAACAAAAATTTCAGAGAAGCCCCCCCCCCCCTCCCCTCCCCCTCCCCTTCTCGTTACAGAGTCATGATACGATGGGAATCTATATAGTATACATTGGATCCGAATCAAAAAAATCGGATACTCGGATTTCGGATAACTCAAAAATCAAAGGTCGCGGATATCCGACTCAAACGGATAGATTCAAATTAGCAAGATCGGATAATCCGAGTCAATCGGATAGGGAGGCGAAACGGATAGTCGGATCTCGGATCAATCCGAAAATTACGTTTTTTCGGTGATTCGGATTTTGGATCATTCGGATTTTGACGTTTTCTAGGTGAATCGGATTTTGAATCATGAAAATTTCGGTTCATTCGGATGGAAATCCGAAAATGAGTGAGTCGGATCCAGTGTATACTATGTATATAGCACCATTAGTACGAACCATCTTATACAAAATTTTGTTGAACCAATTCCTCCCAAATTCCATTATTCGATTGGTGGTTAGTGACAATGGTAGTTGATGACTGCAGATATTTTGATCCGGCTTCGTGGTTATTTCCATTGCTAACACTATGAACCAAGATGTTGTAATATTAGTGGTTTACGTGTCTTTATGAGCTGTTTGTGTGGATACAGATGAATTTTAAGGTAGTAATGTTATTACAATTGTCTGTTAACATCGGATAGGCAGTCATACTCAAAATTCTTTCAATATGTTACCAGTAATAAATATAGGGTACCCTTATTCTGTTCGTTTATATGAAAAGCTTTCTCTCGGCACCTCTTTTGTCTTTTTCCTTGCTTTTTTTGAACATTTGGTCTTTGCTCTGAAATTACTTTTGTATCTTGACGCTTAGGTTCTCGTTTTTTCATCGTTTTGAATTCTCCTGATAGCGTTCTGTTTTTGAAAGAATCTTTTGAATCGCTTAAAGCCCCGTTTGGACTGCATCGCTGCTGTTTTCCATCGCAGCTATTTGGCACCCGCAGCTGCAGCGATCTGGCAGCCGCAGCGATTTTGATCATAGCCCTTCTGATAATCGGAGCAAATCAATCAATCGATGAAACTCGGTAGACAGTCAGCAATAATAACACGTTCCTACTTGTAAACATAAATCTCGCAGCGACGACCAGCACTGGGTGATGCAATATCGATTACATTCGGCAACGATGGCGACCGACTCGGAGTGAAGGGCGACGAGGGGGCACAGCAGAGTGTATGGACGCCGCGACGGCCCTACATCACTGCCAACGAGCGGCAACCGGCGCCGCGTCGATAATGTTCCGAAACATTTTTGACGCCGCGTCAAGGTTGACGCTCGGCGACCACTCGCCGGTCTCTGCAACTCTGCAGACCCCTTAAAACATAGGATTTCGCCGCCGCGATCCAGCGAAGAAGGACGTCTGCCACGAAGCGATCTTAATTGGAACGCTTTTCAATCACGCGCGATGAAGAAGGAGCAGAGCTCCCTCTTACTACCGCAGCGACCACCTGCAGTAAAATCAGGGCATTAAGTCAGTGTTCAAGATGAATGTCATACTCGAGTTCGACTCAGAAATGGGATTGTTTGGTCTTGAGCTATCGATTAGTAAAGAAACAGCGAAGAAAAGCGCTCAGAATAAGCTTAAATAGAATAGCGGTTTCTAACGTTCGAGGGGTGGACGAGCTTAGGTGCCCTGCTAGTTTCTGCAAGTGCGCGCTAGTGGCGAAATGCGCGCGAATCGATCAGGTTGGGCGTGGCGGGGTTGCTTGGCGATTTGTCATCGAAAACGTTCGCGGCGCCACAAGCTCGTCAAAACGGGCGGAGGCGGGACGGGCTAGGCAGGCGTACTGGGCTAACGAAATCTTCACTTCGCCGTCGTTTTTATTGAGCTCTGGCCCGTTTTGGATGCTCTCTTCGACCCTATCCCCTCCAGTATAGTGAGGACTTTCTAAAAGGAGATGGAGCGAACGAATTTCGAATAAATTCGTTCGTTTTTTATTCCGAACGAAGAAATTTCGAATAAATTCCGAACGAACGAATATTCGAAATTCGAACATTCGAATGACGAATAATCTAAGCATTCATAGAAATATCACGCAACTATGTAAGTAGTGAGCGGCAATAAAAAGTTGAATTCTTCTTCTTGAGCTTCATCAGCAACAACAATTGAAACTAATAAGGCACGACTCATCCCTAATTCTTAATGGCCTTCAACTCAAAAATGCTATTGTTAGGTCCGTGGCTTGTTTCCTGAAGAAAAGGTATTTAAATCTCACCCGCTGGCGGCGGTATCGTAAGCTGATCAGCTGCGTTCTTCCCTCGGCCTGAATCGATTGGCGGACCGGCGCACGCGTCCACCGCGCCGGCCGCGGGGGAGATTTAAATGTTTTTCTTGAGAAAACAAGCCACGGACCTTACTATACAAAATCAACTTTTTCGCTCTAACTTAGTCCAAGGGTTATTCGAGGTGCTGAACACGAATAAGAGGTCCACTTTCAGTGATCCGAAAGATCACGGTAAGTATATATAGGTAAATATGTCGTTAATGTCGCTGATTTGACTGAAGTTTTGCCTAGAGAGGTTCCTCGGTATGCTTATCACAAACCCGCTGTCCGCTTTCCAAAAGATTGAAGTGGGTTATAGTAGCCGAATGGCAAAGAGCCTACCCTTAATCCTCATTAATCCTCCAAAAAATCGCGAATAGGATAAGATTCTTAATCCACAATTCAAAAAAAGCTTCTTGGCTAATTTTTAGCCAAATCGGTGCTATCATCACCTTATTTTCCCGCCGACATGTTACATGTAACTTAAACGACCGGAGATAAGTCGCAAGTAACTTACATCGGCTCGGATATGTTACAAGTAACTTGTTTTCGGCCTTTTATGTTACAAGTAACTTGTTTTCATTTTTCTGAGTTGGCCATTGCATGTGGTCACGCCCATTTCTCCGCGCTTCAACGATTTTGGAGGGGGAGGAAACCACGGATCGGTGTTATAATTGCGCTTCGGCTCGGAATAATGGGTGTGTCCTAGCGGGATGGCAATCAGCACTCCCCCCCCCTTCTGATGATAGCACCGATTTGGCTAAAAATTAGCCAAGAAGCTTTTTTTGAACTGTGGATTAAGAATCTTATCCTATTCGCGATTTTTTGGAGGATTAATGAGGATTAAGGGTAGGCTCTTTGCCATTCGGCTACTATAACCCACTTCAATCTTTTGGAAAGCGGACAGCGGGTTTGTGATAAGCATACCGAGGAACCTCTCTAGGTAAAATTTCAGTCAAATCAGCGACATTAACGACATATTTACCTATATATACTTACCGTGATCTCTCGGATCACTGAAAGTGGACCTCTTATTCGTGTTCAGCACCTCGAATAACCCTTGGACTAAGTTAGAGCGAAAAAGTTGATTTTGTATAGTAAGGTCCGTGGCTTGTTTTCTCAAGAAAAACATTTAAATCTCCCCCGCGGCCGGCGCGGTGGACGCGTGCGCCGGTCCGCCAATCGATTCAGGCCGAAGGAAGAACGCAGCTGATCAGCTTACGATACCGCCGCCAGCGGGTGAGATTTAAATACCTTTTCTTCAGGAAACAAGCCACGGACCTAACAATAGCATTTTTGAGTTGAAGGCCATTAAGAATTAGGGATGAGTCGTGCCTTATTAGTTTCAATTGTTGTTGCTGATGAAGCTCAAGAAGAAGAATTCAACTTTATTGCCGCTCACTACTTACATAGTTGCGTGATATTTCTATGAATGCTTAGATTATTCGTCATTCGAATGTTCGAATTTCGAATATTCGTTCGTTCGGAATTTATTCGAAATTTCTTCGTTCGGAATAAAAAACGAACGAATTTATTCGAAATTCGTTCATTCGAAATAAAAAATGAACGAATTTATTCGAAATTCGTTCGTTCGAGATAACAAATGAACGAATTTATTCGAAATTCATTCGTTTGGAATAAAAAATGAACGAATTTACAATTCAATTCAAATCACGGAACAAAGTCAGCCTCTTTTGAAAAGTAGGTCCGTCTGATCTCGGATGTCTTCAGAAATTTAGCGTAGCAGAATTGGTCCACGTCAAAGCTTCGTTAAGAACTCAATCTGACGCGAAAACCCTTGAAAATTGAGATTTCATACAACGTCGCTCATAACATTAAATTCAGACCTTTTCATGAATTGTAAATCTGTAGGATGGTGTTTCTTTCAACGCAGAATCCATCTTTCAGCGCAAGTTGCAGCCATCTCGTGCATGATTTTTTTTTCGATTTGGGTGGGCCCACCGGCAAGCCCAGTAAACCTAGACGGTGGTGAGCTGAAGATAAAAAAGTTTTCATCTGGCGACTGCCTGAACATGATTTTTAGGTATTTAGAACACTTTTGAGAATATTTCAGGCCGAAAAGAAAAAGATCTTTTGGTGACTATCCAAAACTTATTTTCAGGTAGTTAGAACACTTCTGAGAATATTTTACAGTTGGTGCTCTAGCAACCCTCAGAATATTTTACAGTTGGTGCTCTAGCAACTCTCACGACCCTTTTTCGATTTTTTTCTCATTTTCAGGCCCCCATATTTCAGCCGCATGGGAGCTTCGGAGCGCCACCTTGCAGGATTTGCAGGCAGTTTACACACCTTTCGGAAAATGTATATGACTCCCATCAAAGCGCAAAACCAGAAATGTTTAAACACCGCGTAAATGGGTCGAAACTAATGAGAGATCTTCACGAGGCGCCCTCTTTGAGAGGAGCCCTTCACGGTCCTAGGAAATATAGGAATAAACAGTGACATGCAACACGTCTGAAAGTATGTCGTCTGAGCTAAAACTTTGGCCACAGTCGAAAAAAAGAGATAGTAAATCATCCTGTAAAGAGAAGTCCTTCACTTGTACTGTTATAAAGCTGGTATTGTTCAATTCAGCCCTTTTTATTATTAGAATATATATGCCTTCCTTTTCGTAAGGATTTTCGTTATTTATCTTTGTTGGAAGCTTTTTCTCCATTAAAAACACCCCTATTTTTTTATTTGTTGGGCCAAAATTTTTACAACCCCCTCCCTGTTGTCCAGCCGAATAACACCCGCCTGATCCTGATGGTAAGTGTTTTCAACGCCTTCGTTTTCAACGAGACTGTCGCTTTTGCAAAATGACATATCCGCACAGAGGGGGGAAAACCCCATTTCGAAAGATCGGTCGAATTTTTTCGCCCACACTTCGTCCAGTAGGGTAATTTAGGGCGCTGAACACGAGTACAGGATTCGTTAGCAGTCTTCGAATAGATAAAGGCATGTTATAGTATTGAAATAATAGAATACCCAAAGTGTTGTAACTTTGGAGGTTCAGTTAGAACAACATTCCATGTAGAGTCCACAAAATCAATTTAGTCTGGTGAATGGACGGGGCTGCGATGATTGATCGCCGCGCGCCATTGAAACTCCGTTGATCGGTGATGTCGCCAACGCCGCACAGCCAGCCGCCTGGTTCATGCGACAGACTAAATATAATACGGAAACCATAAATCAAAAGGTGTAGTAGAAATCTTAGTAAAAACTTGTACTAAACAGTATATCCCCTTCAGAAAGGTCCACTTGGTCTTCTGGCGGAGCTCAGACTCGGATTCTAATACTAATAGAGACGTCTTAAAGCAATTTTTTCCAAAGTGAAGTTCACCTATACGGCAATGCATCAACGCAGCTGGTTCTGCCTATGATTGCCTGAGGCAATATTCGATCCGGGTGTACTTCGACATGGTGGGCCAAGTGAACCTTTCTGAAGGGGATATACTGTTTAGTACAAGTTTTTACTAAGATTTCTACTACACCTTTTGATTTATGGTTTCCGTATTATATTTAGTCTGGCGCCTGTACCAGGCGGCTGGCCGTGCGGCGTTAGCTGCATCACCGGCCAAAGGGGCTTCGATCGCGCGCGGCGATCTACCGTCGCAGCCCCGTCCATTCACCAGACTAAATTGATTTTGTGGACTCTATGGAATGTTGTTCTAACTGTCCTCCAAAGTTACGGCACTTTGGAGTATTATATTATTTGGAAATGCTATAACATGCCTTTTATCTATTCGAAGACTGCTAACGAATCACTGTACTCGTGTTCAGCGCCTACATTACCCTGCTGGACGAAGTCTGGGGAAAATTCAGCCGATCTTTCGAATGGGGGTTCCCTCTGTGCGGATATGTCATTTTGCAAAGCGACAGTCTCGTTGAAAACGAAGGCGTTGAAAACACTTACCATCAGGATCAGGCGGGTGTTATTCGGCTGGACAACAGGGAGGGGGTTGTAAAATTTTGGCCCAACAAATAAAAATAGGTGTTTTAATGGAGAAAAAGCTTCCAACAAAGATAAATAACGAAAATCCTTGCGAAAAGGAAGGCATATATATTCACAATGTAAAGGGCTGAATTGAACAATACCAGCTTTATAACAGTACAAGTGAAGGACTTCTCTTTACAGGATGATTTACTATCTCTTTTTCGACTGTGCAAAGTTTTAGCTCAGACGACATACTTTCAGACGTGTTGCATGTCATTGTTTATTCTATATTTCCTAGGACCGTGAAGGCTCAAAGAGGGCGACTCGTGAAGATCTTCTCATTGGATTTCGACCCATTTACGCGGTGTTTAAACATTTCTGGTTTTGCGCTTTGTGAGTCATATGCATTTTCCAAAAGAAGTGTGTAGGCTGCCTGCAAATCCTGCAGATTGGCAGCCGCTCCAGCTCCCATGCGGCATGGGGCCTGAAATGAGAAAAAATCGAGAGAGTCGTGAGTTGCTGGAGGCAGCAAATATTCTGGGGTTGCTAGAGCACCAACTGTAAAATATTCTCAGAAGTGTTCTAACTACCTGAATAAGTTTTGGATAGTCACCAGAAGATCTTTCTTTCGGCCTGAAATATTCTCAGAAGTGTTCTAAATACCAAGAATCATGTTCAGGCAGTCGCCAGATAAAACTTTTATCTTCAGCTCACCACCGTCTAGGCTTTACTGGAAGCTTGCCGTGGGCCCACCCAAATCGAAAAAATCATGCGCAGATGGCAACTTGCGCTGAAAGATGGATTCTGCGTTGAAAGAAACGCCATCCTACAGATTTACAATTCATGAAAAGGTCTGAATTTAATGTTATGAGTGACGTTGTGTGAAATCTCAATTTTCAAGTGTTTTCGCGTCAGATTGAGTTCTTAACGAAGCTTTGACGTGGACCAATTCTGCTACACTAAATTTCTGAAGACATCCGAGATTAGACGGACCTACTTTTCGAAAGCGGCTGACTTTGTTTGATTTCCTTGCGAGGAATAGTTCCGTAATTTGAATTGAATTGAATTATTCATTTACACGATAGGCAATGCACCTTTACGTGAATTTTCGAAGATGGTCGAAATATTCAAGCCCAAAAGCGGGGTAATAGGAGCGGAGACTCGTGATCGGGCTTCGCTCGCTCAAGTCTGAGCCTTTTCTTAGTAGCATTACAAACACTATGTGCTCAAAAGCGTTCCAATTGGCCTGAAAGTTGTTTTTGGATGTCCGCTGGAGAAACATAATTTTTCACTTATCAATCCTTGGCTGTCGGTCGACGGATCTTAAAAATCGAAGCAAAAATCAGGGACTGCTTATATGTGGTCTGTCAAGGGAAGTGTTTTTTGGACAAGATTTCGCTGAAAGCACATTCTTCAAACTTTGTACAGAGTGATGGCGTTTTGGACTTCTTCGAATCGTTTGTTGGCTGTCTCTTCTAGCAGTTCGGGGTTCTAAAAGCATTTTAAACTTTTTTGAGCTTTGTCCCAAAACTTCCTCATGGGTTTTTTCGGTGTGCCTATCACAAATCTGAGGTTTACCCGTCGATTTTCGAAGGTTTTCGACTGAATTCGGTCAAGATCTCCAATCCGGGAAAATTTGAGGGCAAAACGCGACTTTCGACGATTTCCGGAACGCTGCGGTAAAAATGGCTCGAAATGTTTCTCTTGGAGTTATTTGGAGCGCTAAACACAAATTTGGAGTCCGTATATCGATTTTTGACAGGTGAGTATGAGGTAGTTCGGTCAAGGTCCGAGAATTGACTCGAAATTTCTGTGCGGAATTTATTCGGGTTCTGAATACGAATTCAAGGTTCATTTGTCAATTTTCGAAATGCTAAGGTCGCTTTGGCCCCTAAATGACATTGTACCTACTAGAGTGAGGACCGAATATTCGAGTTCGAAAAAATATTCGCATTTTTCGAACGAATTTTTATTCGAACTTTCGAATATTCGAAAAGTGTAAATATTCGAACATTATTCGAATTCGACTATTCGCAAAAAATGAAAATTCGAACATTTTTCGAATTCGACTATTCGCAAAAGGTGAATATTCGAATATTATTCGAATTCGACTATTCGGGAAAGGTGAATATTCGAATATTATTCGAATTCGACCATTCGGAAAAGGTGAATATTCGAACGTTATTCCAATTTGAATACCCGAGCTGATTTAACAAAAAATATGAAAATCAGCTCTAATGTATGAAGGAATCGACATACCTTTCAAGACTGATGTTATTTTCTTCACTACTCCATTGTTCCATTTTTCCGAACGCAAGAGCTTAATTTTTCCCCCAAACCGTCTGATGAGGCTACTAGGGCGGTTCTAACAGGAGCCACATGCCAATCAAACTTGGCCACGCCCATTTTTTCATACCGCCGCGCAATGATAACACCAACCTTAGCTTCGTTAGGAGCCGTGTACTCCACCAACCTTCACCCCTGGGCAGGTGAAGTGGGGAACCTCCATCATTGGGAAAACCGGTGACAACCGGTGAAACGCCCCGAAAAAGAATGAAAGTGACCCAACACTCATGCAAGTCATTTTCAAGATTGGGTGGGTGTCACTGCCGGTTTTTCGTCCATAACTTTTTTGTGCTTGGAGATAGAATTCTGCGTCAACTTGTGCTTCCAGTTGGGAAAATATTTTCTCGATCCTTCAGCCTAATTCATTTTACGAAACACCGGTTTTTCGCCTATAACTCTTTAACCTGGTGAGGGTTGTTTTTGAAATCGACGTCAAATTCTGAGTCGAATGATATATCGGGTTCCTAACTTGGCTCGCTCCATAAGCCAGCCAGGTCGGTGGAGCCGAGCCCCGTTGTTGGCTGTAGCAGAACTCTGCGCCTCTCATTCAAACCATAGAGGCGAAAGCACCTTATGGAGATAACTATGGAGTTTGGCTCCATCAATCTGGCTGGCTTATGGGGCAAGCAAAGTTAGTTAGGCTCCTCGAATAAGCTCCTTAGGCTAAGCTTGAGCGGAAAAGTTGATTTTGAAGCATTCTTTGCGTTGTAGCCCGTACAGGTGTAGAGACGAGTCGTGCCTTATTAATTTCAATTGTAGGTGGAAATAAAGCTTTAGAAGAAGAATTCAACTTGTTATTCCATGTTTGGCTGTCTTGAAACCTGGGCATGAGTTGAACGTACTTTTGTGATTCTTTGCCGTGCAGGTTTGATAAACGGTGAAACTGGTTTATTAGTGGCCTGACGTTTCGAACAAATCGTCGTTTTCGAATGCCTGAAAGCGCTTAAAACTTTAGTGACCTGTGAGTTGCTCCATCAAACGCTTCTCCCTCTACGACAAGTTCAACAAGCCCCAAAAACTTAAGTAGGCCACCGAAATCAGCACAGAAACCCACCCACGCCAGTTCCACCAACGACGAGCTCCCGTATCGACCAGATAGACCGCAAGCCAGGAGACAAGTGAACCCGCCTGGTCATACACGGCTGATCGTGCTGTAGCTGGCACAGCGGTATGAATGGTAGGAAGTCACTAGTAATGGAAATGCACTCATTTCTATTACCGAGTCTGGGGGAGCGGGAAATGATATAGAAGGCCTCCAATGCTTTCCTCGCTCCAATATCTTCCTCACGACTTAGAATCGTGCATTTGATGTCAAAATCAGCTCCACCATGCTCTTCTTGCCTATGTTTTCCAAGAGGAGTTAATGTATTCTTGCACCGCTTTCCTGCTAGGTGCTCCTTGACACGAATGTTCAGCATTCTTCCCGTTTCCCCTATGTAGATCTCGCAGCAGGACGTGCACTGAAGCTGGTAGATGACACCGCTCAATAAGCAATCGCCTTCTGCTCCGTTTGGACATACTGTGCAATTTTCCGTGTCGCAAGTGCGGTCGTAGAGCCGGTTGCGTACAAGTTGCCGCTTTATGTTGTCCCGAGGGATGTTTATGAGAGCTACATCATCGCTGAGGTCCGCACGCGCAATACATTGCCGTATAGCTGCACTCACTCTGTCGGAAAAGAACGGTAGCTGCAGAGGCACTTTGTTGTCGATTCGATTCGGAAGCCTCACTCGTCTGCCACGGTCCCGTCGCTGCGCAGTATATCCATTCAGACGAGTAATAGCACCAGCCAGTCTGCGCGACTCTTCTCGCTCTTCGTCTCCCGTACAGACTTGATTGGCAGTTTTGAACATGTTCCGAATCACGGCGCATTTCACGGCTCCAGGGTGCGCAGATGTTGCGTGAATGACGATGTTCTTGGAGGTTTCCTTGCGGTACCATTTCACTCTGTATGCACCAGCAGTCACACTTATTTGCGTATTCAGGAAAGGAAGCCATCCGTCGTGAGGGCTTCTCTGGTGAAGCGTATGTGCTGCGATCGTTGATTGAGAATATCAAACAGCTCATCCATTTCAGTCTGAGTTGACGTGACCACGCAGCAATCGTCGATGTACCTACAGTACAGGATAGGCTGCCGGGTAAGCACTGGCTCATCTACTTTGCTCATGAAGCACACCGCCAAAACAGGTGCCAGTCGTTGACCCATTGCGAGCCCTCTGACCTGAGCATAGTAGGTTCCGTTCCACTTGAAAATATTGCAATTCAGGCACTCCTTCACTAGCGTCAAGATGTGGCCCTTACTCAAGCCAAACGTCGCGATGTCTGTGTGCTCGTCCAGCATTCCAGATAGAGCCTGGAGTGCGTCTCCATTATCCACGTTTGTGTAGAGCGCGTTTACATCGAAAGATTCGATAACACAGTTCTGTTGATCCCTTAAACAGCGCAGGCGGTCCAGAAACTGTCCTGTGTTGGCTAGGTGAGAAGGGATGTGCTGAAGAAGTTGACTGATTATTCTAGACAGGAACCAGGAAATTCGATCTGTCGGTCCTCCTACACAGCTGATAATGGGTCGAATTTTGAAAGAATCGGCTGCCATGGAACGGATGTTATCCGGAGACCATTTATGTGTCTTTATTAGAGAGTAGAAAACGGGACATCTCGAGTTTTCCAGCTTCAGCCTTCTAATAAGCTTTCCGTCCAATCCTGCTACTTTTCCAACTGCCGTCCAGGTATTATTTAGTTTCCGACACTGTGCTGCAAATTCCTTTTTCGTTGCTTGTGTGTAGACAGAGGTATCATTCAAATGGAGCTGTGTGATTTCTTGACCTAATGAGAGAGGTGTAATCACAAACTCTCCTCCCTTGTAGCAGGAAAGCGGTGCAAGAATACATTAACTCCTCTTGGAAAACATAGGCAAGAAGAGCATGGTGGAGCTGATTTTGACATCAAATGCACGATTCTAAGTCGTGAGGAAGATATTGGAGCGAGGAAAGCACTGAAGGCCTTCTATATCATGTCCCGCTCCCCCAGACTCAATAATAGAAATGAGCGCATTTCCATTACTAGTGACTTCCTACCATTCATACCGCTGTGCCAGCTATAGCACTATCAGCCGTGTATGACCAGGCGGGTTCACTTGTCTCCTGGCTTGCGGTCTATCTGGTCGATGCGGGAGCTCGTCGTTGGTTGAACTGGCGTGGGTGGGTTTCTGTGCTGATTTCGGTGGCTTACTTAAGTTTTTGGGGCTTGTTGAACTTATCGTAGAGGGAGAAGCGTTTGATGGAGCAACTCACAGGTCACTAAAGTTTTAGCGCTTTCAGGCCTTCGAAAACGACGATTTGTTCGAAACGTCAGGCCACTAATAAACCAGTTTCACCGTTTATCAAACCTGCACGGCAAAGAATCACAAAAGTACGTTCAACTTGTTAGTGCCGCTCACTTCGTAGTTGCGCGATATTGCTATGGATGCTTAAATTATTCGTCATTCGAATATTCGAATTTCGAATATTCGTTCGTTCGAAATAAAAAATGAACGAATTTATTCGAAATTCGTTCGTTCGGAATGAAAAATGAACGAATTTATTCGAAATTCGTTCGTTCGAAATAAGAAATGAACGAATTTATTCGAAATTCGTTCGTTCGAAATAAAAAATGAACGAATTTATTCGAAATTCGTTCGTTCGGTCTCTTTTTAAAAAGTCCTCACTCTAGTACCTACCGTAACCTACAGTAAACGTTAGAATTTTGGAAACTGGAACCCAAATTCGTGTTCATCACCTTAACTAAACCTTATATACAAGTTTTGAGTAAACTCCGAGAGGTTTTTTTTTCGAAAAACCCAAAAAATGGGTACACTTGCCTTTTTGCGAAGCTTGAAAAACGCGTATAACTTCCTGGAACCTGCAGGTCGGGGCGTGATACTGCGCGATTTTACTATTGAGGCCCAAGAGATACTAACAGTACTAGTCGTTTTCGCAGATGCGTTTACAACTAAAAACACGTCCCTTGTAAATCGATTAGAAGCGTTTTCACTGCGGCGGTTTTTTTCATAGATGCGAGCTGTAGGGAGCTCAATTGTGGTTATTGAAACCGCTATCGTCGTGCCTGGGTAAACTGCAATTATTCATTACGATAACTTCTGGGACCGACGAGAGTTCCTCTCAAATAGGACACATTGCGAAGATCCTTAAAAGACATTGGTTTCAACCGCTTTTCGCTGTGACGAAACTTTTCAAATTTTTTCATTTTGGTGGGAATCAAACACATTTTTCGAAAGATGTGTGAAGTGCCTACAAATCGTGCAAGGAGACGTGCTGTAGCTTTCAATACGGCTGAAATGTGGAGGCCTGAAACCGAAAAAAAAAACCAAAAAAGTGTCGTCAGGGTTGGTAGAAGTCCGAACATTTTTAGATTAGCCTTCAATAGTAAAATATTCTCAGAAGTGTTCTAACTACGTGAAAATAAGTTTTAGATAGTCAGCAGAAGAACTTTTCTCTCTTGCTCACTACCATCTTAACTACCTTAGCTGTCTTAGTTCGCGGGTGGGCCCAACCAAATCGAAAAAAGACCATACCCGAGATTGCTGAAAGCTGAGCTGAACAATGGAATCTGCGTTGTAGCAGACGTTTTCCTGCAGAGTTTCAGTTCATGAAACGGGTCGATTGCTTCGTTATGAGAGACGTTGTTGGAAATAGTGATTTTCGAAGCGTTCTTGCGACCGATTAAGTTCTCAGAGGCAACATACACTCTCACAAGCATGATCGAGATAAAACCAAAGTAGACTCTCACGGCTCCTACCACGTCGTCAACGATGCTTGTTACGTTGAAAGTGACAGTATTTGAGAAATCCTCTCTTGCAAGCATGTGTTTCCCCACCCCACTAGTATCAGAATGAAAGATGGAACTTGAGAAAACATATGGTAATCCACAGTGATAGCACTATGATGTGGGAGAAATTAGAGAAATAACTGGATGACTGGATTACGAAATGTCTTCTCACCGATTAGCTCCCTTCCCCCCCCCCCCCAACTTTCCATTAGACCACCAATCCTTCAGCTGGCATTCAGAATGGAGCATCTAACGGAGAGCAGACATGTCATAATTCGGTAAATCGGGTGGTCGTCTTGTGGTGCCAAACAATGAGGAAGGTGGGCGGATCGGAGGAAAGGGCAAGGCGCTGCCATTGGTCGACGCCACTTCGTTAACCAAGAGCGCTGCTTAGTCCTCTCTGATCCGCACAATCTTCTCACTGTTTGGCGCCACAACACGCCCCCCCGGTAAATCAATCTATTTCTCTCATTCCTCTCTTTTGATAGTGCTATCAATCTACTAGACTATCACATGCTTCCTCAGTTCCACTTCTCATTTTGTTGCTTTTGAGGGTGGCAAAATACAGACAGGATTGTTCAAATACTGTCACACTGATTGGTTTTCAGCGCTTCTTGCGTTAGTTGATCAAGCACTCTTCTTCATGCATCATGCATTCTTACTGACATTGTTTCCAAACAGAAAGGAGGATTTTCAGACGCAATGAAAAAACAGTGAAAAAGAATGCACACGTTTTTTTTAACTTTCGCTACCATTTTTTAAATAAAATTTTTAAGCGAGAAATGCCCAGCTGGCTGGCCGTCAACGAGGATTCGCTTCTCGCCTTCTGGCACGCATAGCCTCTCTGAAAGAAAGGGATATTGCTGATGGTCACCTACTTGCCCGCTACTTGGAGATTGTCTACTTCATCACCAAAAATCGTGAGTGCTTTGCTTGTGTATGCCTGAATCGCCCTCGATTTCTCAATGGATGTTGTCTTGTGGGGTTGGTAATGACCGATTTCCTGATGATCATACACTACTGAATATCTCAGCGAGTCATATGTTGATCATAACAGCTGACGGAGTCGAGCAACTTCTTCTCTGCGGTGACAGACATCTGGTCCGGAAAAGTTGAATCTTGCTATGTGCTTTGCACTCGATTCATTACCTTTGGGATTCATCGTTGGTAACTCTCGCTTTTTCCTCTCTTTTGGTGGTCCTAAAACTCTGGAATGCTTTTCCTTAGGCGTGGATCATTTGTCGAAGTGGTATGTGAACACATTGGGTTGGTGCCCACAGTCCTAGCAATTAGATTTCTGAAATTTGCAGCTCTGATTACTCGTGATTACTGGCTTTAAGACCTTACCTTCACCTTTGAAAGCCCCAAAAGTCAACTTATCAACATTTTAATGGAAATTCGTTCTAGAGCTTGAAGGTTGTGTATGTTTTGAGCGAAACCCAAAGTGTTTTTCCGAAACACATTCGCTTGATGGATCGGGTTGTGAGGAAACCTTTTAAAAGGGTTTCAGAAATGGAGACGAAAGAAAGATATCTGAAAACAACGGAAACAGTAATTTGGAATCGGAAGAAGACCAGAGAATGACGTAAATTCGAAAATAAATTCAACAAATAATATAATTGTGAGAATGAATCTGTCTCATGAAGTGGAATAACAATGTCCGATGAAAAAACATCTCTGTCTTTTTTCGTCGATTCAGAAAAATGTCGTGTTGCCAAAAAGAGTTATCAAAGTGTTGAAAAATCAATAGTTTTTAGAAAATTCGAAATGGATTTTCCGTGCTTGCGTAGTTTGAGCGAATTTAAACCTTGAGTCTGGGGCGCATTTCGGAATATTCTTTTTCATCGTGTAGTAAAGGAACTGCCTGTTTCTCAAATATTCTCTGAACAATCTCTGCCAAATGAACCACTTTTCCAATGTGTAAACTGCAACTGTTTCTTTCCACAGCAGTCGTAGAGGTTGAGATCCAGTTCCTCAGTTGCTCTGTTCTATGAGGTTGTTTGCGTCTAGGAATCTGTTTTTCTGTTAGCGCGATCAGTGAACATTTCTTTTCAGGAATGTGACTCTTTGCAACCCTATCCACTTTGATTTTTTAAGGCAAAACTCGTATTCTGTTGGTTAACGAGAACGTAATCGTCTGTGTTCTACCATTGATTGAGCGTCATTTCTCCTTGAGAAATTCGTTTGGTCATTCCGCGGATGCCGTTGATGTCCACATCGAAATTTGTTTGATCTGTCTGGCTGTTCTCAGGCTTCTCTGCAATAACAGTGAGTTGTCTATCACACATTTTTTTCTTCAATACTTGTAGTGTTTTTTTTTTCGAACGGGCCAAAGAACAGCTGAGATCTTGTGATGTGCTCCTTCTCTGTGAGCGAATTATGGACGATTTGAAAAAGGCTGAACTCCAACAATCAACGGCCATTGCACACCTCCAGGTATACTTTTCTGCCCTTCTTTTCTCGCGTGACATCTCAGCTCCATTTCGACTATACAGTGGATCCGACTCATTGAGGATAAATGCAAAAATCTCTGTTTTTGGCTTCACCCTGAACTAAAATGTTCACATTTAGATGTATACGGACTAAAAAGGCAGAAATGTCGCAACTTTCAAGTAACTAGGAGATTCTGTGACAAGAAATTCTAAAATATCCGATTTTATTCGGATATCCGATTCATTTCAAATAACCTTCATTTTACGAGCAGTATTATGGAATCGACGACAATTTTGTCCTCGCTTAAATATTATGAGTTTCGATTGGAAAACAATCTTTTCCTCAAGCATTAGGTTGGCGGTGAAGAGAAAAACAGCCTTTGCAGTTTTCCGAAATGAGTCGGATCCAATGTATGATTTCGACCCTATTGGAATAGAACGGTAAGCACATTTTGCAAATGCAATAGACAAATCGCGTGTGAAGTGCAAGACTTGATGCTGCATTGGAGATCCACAGCCATCTCGAAAACTAAGTTAAAAAAATGTACATCACGTCAGACAGTGCGGAAGCATTTTTGAGGAAACGATTTCCCCGGGAGGAGGAGAGAGAGGGGGGAGGTCAGATATTTTCTCTGGTTCACACTCAAGTTTGCGCCTCCCATCTATGGGTCTTATGCGCCGCGTGGATGCGGTTTGGGTGACTGTTTTTAATTGCGATTGATCAGTATTTAGCCATATCTCCATCTGTATGACGTAATTCTTCCTTCTTCCATTCTCGAAAGACTTATGACCACTATATTTACTAGGGAAGGTTTTTTGGATCACCCAGCCGTTTGCAACGAAATATATATTTTATAATTATGAGAGTACCGGAAATTAATGACTTTGTCTTACGCTAAATACAAGCACATACATTTCTAACGTACAAACTTTCTTCATTTTCAATCAGAGATGTATTCTCCATGATTGTCAATTACCTTTCGAGTGGGTAAATTTTAAATCCCTGATCGATAAAAATTAATTGGTTTCCCGGCAAAATATCTAGCGATGACATTTTGGATATCATCCGAATTTGCAAATGTTTTCCCACTTGAAAAGTTTTGCAGCACCCGGAATAAGTGGATTTCGATGGTGCAACATCGGGCGAATATGGTGAATGAGGCAGCACCTCCCACCACAATTCATAATTTTTTCTAGGGTTCGTCTTGCGCAGTGCGGTCTTGCATTGTCGTGTTGGAGAATGACGCCTTTTCGGTCGCTGGTCACTTTTCAATTAAAGATTGATTGAGTAGCTGCAATTGCTCTCTGTAGAGGTCTGCATTACCAGTTTGGCCAGGTTTCTGCAATTCAAAATGAACAGTGCCGCGAATACTCCACCAAACACACAAAGCGCTTTTTTGGGGTGGAAACGTGGCTTAGCAGTACTCGGAGAGATTTCATTTGGAGAGTGCAACTACCTTTTGCGTTCTGGGTTATCATACATGACCCATTTCTGATCTCCTTTGATCATGTGATCAAAACACGCTTCTATGTTGTGTCGCTGAAGCAATAAGTTGCGTATGATTGATTCCTGAAAGTTTAGGTTCCTGGCAAAAGTAAAGATTAGGCATCGCCAGTTTTCCGAAAAATTAGAAATATACTCAGTTAAAAGGGGAAGGCAAAGAAAAATGAAAAAAGTTTTGAAATATTCCTTAGAACGGTTTGGCGTAGAATAATCTGATTTTTGGGAAATGTAGTGAAATAGTTGAAAGTATGATTTGGCAGTCGAGTTTGAACCAACTATTGATAAGAGTTGTGCAAAACGAGAGATCGCATTGTATGAGCTTAACCGTAGAATATTTCGAAGCAAAATCACGCGTGATTTGGAACAGACAGTTGATTTTACTTCATCTAATACGTGAAGACCGCGGCATTCCAGCTCCCAAACGAGCTTTTACTGCTTGCCTTATCTTGCGTGATTTTGCTTCGATATGTTCTACGGATAAGCTCATACAATGCGATCTCTCGTTTTGCACAACTCTTATCAATAGTTGGTTCAAACTTGACTGCCAAATCATACTTCGAACTATTTCACTACATTTCCCAAAAATCAGATTATTCTACGCCAAATCTTTCTCAGGAATATTTCAAAACTTTTTTCATTTTTCTTTACCTTCCCCTTTTAACTGAGTATATTTCCAATTTTTCGGAAAAATGGCCATGCCGAATCTTTACTTTTGCCAAGAACCTAAACTTTCAAGAATTTCATTCATTTTTCCTAAAGGTTTTCTTTCTAACATGATTTATGCCTGGTGGTGTGTAATTCAAATTAAACCCACTGATGCCCTGCCCCCTTTTATGACGTCCTGCGCACTCCCACTGATGTCCTGCACACTTTCTATGACGTCATGCGCACTCCCACTGGAGCCACGTACAATTTCTACGGCGTCCGGCGCACTTCCATATGGGTACCGCACATTTTATACGGCGCCCGGTGCACTCTCATTTGGGTCCCGCACACTTTCTACGGCTTCCGGCGCACTCCCGCTTGGGTCCCACACACGTTTTGCAGCGCCTTGCGCACTCCTAATGCACTCCTACTATCTAAGGCGTTCTGTGGCGCACTTCTGAGTCACACAGTGCGGCGTTCCAAAAAGTACTTCCGAGACCCCGCCGTATTGATTGAAGCGTTGCCCCGTCCCAGGGAGCGTTCAATCCTGAGCAAAAGCCTATCAGTAACGGTGTTTATTTCATTAGTTCATTTCTGAAAATTTAGCTTCCTGGCAAAAGTAACGATTTGGTAATGGTGAAAAAAAAGTTTCAAAAATACCTTGAAAAATCTTAAAAAATGATTTGGCGTAAAATAGCCTGGAGTAGTAAAAAAGCTAGGAAATGAAGTGAAGTAACCAAAAGTGCGATTTGGTGGTTGATCATTTCACAAGCTTCTCCGTTAAACTTATCAAAACGAAATCAATCACGATATGGGATGGAGTTCACCTAGCTTGACCTATGCTGATTTCCTTATTACAGCTTTAAAAAATGGCTTAATGTTTTCGTTGCGCGCTTGATTTCGTTTTGATAAGTTTAACGGAGAGGCTTGTGAAATGATCAACCACCAAATCGCATTTTTGGTTATTTCATTTCATTTCCTAGCTTTTTTATTACTCCAGGCTATTTTACGCCAAATCATTTTTTAAGATATTTCAAGGTATTCTTGAAACTTTTTTTTCACCATTACCAAATCGTTATTTTTGCCAGGAAGCTAAATTTTCAGAAATTTCACATATTTTTCCCGAAGGTTCCCTTTCTGACTTCAATATTGCTCAGAAATTTCCATTTTGGAATGATGAAACATCTAACAGACGATATTGCCGTATGAGTACAATTTTTAAAACTTATGACCCAAAACCATAAAAATACCACTCATTCCCGCATTTTGTGCAACATGTGAGAGCTCGATATTATTGATCATTAATATTTGATCTTGCCTGATGAGAAGAGTTTCCAAACAAGTGACTTCATTAATATTTGATCTTGCATGATGAGAAAATTTCCCAAAAGTGAACAATAAAAATCATTGCGGCATTTTGTGCAACGGGCGAAAAAATCAATATTATTGATTGGTATTTATCGATAATGACTGATTAGCAAAATATTCCAACCAAGAAAACCAATCCCTTCAGCAATCACTACTGCTGGCCGCATTTAGTGCAGAAAGCGCCAAAATCGATAATATTGATTATCGATCGATGACGCGTCATGAGTACGAATTCTGACAAGTTCAGTACTTACCTCCGACGACCTGTGTTGATTGGTTGCAGATTCACCCACCAACCACGGTCTCCACAGTCGTAGCAGAAAGAAGCAGTTTTCGTGCTCCACAGCTAATTTGGTATGTAAACCCACGATTTTGAGGTACCCTTCAAAGTTGAGGTATCAAGTTCAAAATGGAATAGGAGCGACCTGCATCCATTTCCAGCGTCTTATCAAAAAATGAGCTCCCTAGCTCAATTTTAAGTGTACCCGCAAGATCGTGCACGCCGTCTGAAAAAAAAGGAGATTAACGACAAAAACGGGCGGTCTTTCACTTTTTACTCGAAAACCAGTAAACCATTCCAAACCATTTTTGGTTACTGTACCAACATTTTGCGCTCTTCTCAATGCAATTTAGAGCTAATTTCTTCGTTCACTCTGAATTGAGATTTCTAAAAACGGGTCGCGCGCATGGCCAATTCAAAACCAACCAACGCGAAGCGCGCACCACAATTTTTACGAATGAGTAAACGTCGGATGGTTTATAATAACATGTTTACGTGTTTTTGTCTTTCTTGACCCTCAGTTTTAAGGTTCCACAAAAATTGAGCTACAAACTTCACAATTTGACAGGAGCTAGGTGCAATCATAACCAACTTTCTGGCCAAAAATGAGCTTTTTAGCTCAACGATAAGTGTTCCAACAAGATCGTGTACGCCAACTGAAAAAAAAAGGAAATGAACCTTTTTTTCTACCAAAATCACGTGGTTTTGACAGTTTTTCTCGAATATCAGGTAACCATGCCGGACCATTTTTTGAACAGTCATTCAGCTTTCTAAAGTATATTAAATGCGAAAAGAACGGGCTTCCTACGTTTACACTGGACCCTGATACTGAGATCAGGGGGTTACCTACCTTCGCATTTCGAAAATTGATAGATAGACCTCAAATTCGAGTTTACCACCCCCCAAATAACCTCCACAGAGAAGTTTTCAGCTAGATCCGAGACTTTGAGCAAACTACCATAAACCCGCCGTAACTTACCGTAATGTGTCGAAGAACGGTAAGCCGACTTCAGATTCTTGTTGGGCACTCCAAATAATCTACAAAGAAGTTTCGAGGCAAATCTGTCGTAGCGCTTAGGAAATCATCAAATGTCACAGCTTTTCTCCCCGAAAATTTGCCTTGGTGCGAGGCTTCGAATAAAACCTGTCGAACTTCTCTGGAAATCAACAGATAGATCTCAGATTCGCATTCAGGACCCCGAACAACACCAGAAAAATGTTTTGAGCCAAATTCGATTTATTTTAGTGTTAGCTTTTAGTGTCATACTCGAAAGAACGCGGCAAACGACGCTCATTCGACAATGATGGTAGATAGGGAAGCAAGCGGTGCGGCCTCAGTGCATTTGCTGAAGTGTGAAAACTGGGTTAACACTGTGCTATGACGTTTGTCAATGAGAAACGTACTCTGTATATTACTATGGAATCTACTGGAATAGCTCCTCTTTACATACTTTTCTATTTTCTCCTAACAATCATATTAAGGGCTGTGCGGAAGTGTTCCTTCTCCGTATGTCACTCGTCCGGCAAATCTATATTTTGCTTTAAAGGTATGGGATTGGCTGAAAATCATATCCGACTTTTTGTACTCAGTCAAAGGCAGTGTTCATGATGATTTTCGTCCCCGAGGTTTTCAAATAAAACATTGCGTCGGCCTCCAAGTGTTACCGAAATTACGAAGAAACGGCGAGAAATGCATTAAATTGTCGTATTTCAGTGACATTTTTTATACCATGGACTAGTTGTCCGGTTGGATGAACATGTTCATGGTGGTTGTCACCGGTGAAAAATTGGGTCAACCGAAAGAAGAAGAATATTTTATGCAAAGCAGGATCAGTTAAGGCTCTAAGGAAAGATCGGAGCAGTAGAGAGCTGAGTATTGCAAACGACGGGTCCAAAAATGAGGATTTATTGTACTTCTGATGCGTTTTTCTCAATTTCTACGTCATGTTAGGTTCACCCGGGGGCCACTTAATCAATATAGCGATTAATCTCAAAATAGAAGATTATCGTGAACACTGCCTTTAAAGGCGGCTTTCAAGATGAAAAAGGCCTTTTTTTCTCAAAAACGCAAGTTTTGCCCCCCCCCCCCCAAGAAGAGTAAGATCGAAAGTACGACGAAAAACGGCGAGGAAGTGGGTGGAAATCTCCTGGACCGGCAGACCCATTGGATCACCCCGCCCACGTCATAAATGACAATTCACCACTCGTTTCACCAGAGGAACAGTTGCCGAACGCACAAAAACATTGAAAACTGAAAAACAGGTTTTCACCCGGAACATTGCTCTTGCGGGAACTATTGAGATTGTTTTTTGGATCTTTCAGAATTGTGAATTTGAGATTGTGGAATGCCTTATGGTGATTTTGATTTGGACAATTTTTATCTTGTTGATTGAAACCTCAAGTTGTCAAAGAAAAGCAAGCAATGAGCAACGATGAAACGTGTTATGGACCTAGACTTTTAAAAGTTTTCTTCCGTTTTCGAAAATCTTGGCAAGGATTCCCGTACAATCCTGGTGCTACGTTGAAACAGATGTGTTTTGGGTTAGAACTGCAGAATGTTCTAGGATTGAATGAACTTTTCATTCCAAAGAGCCAATGCCTATTCAGACAGTCGCCTTATTCAATGCGTGTCGAACATGCATTCAACTCGAGTGACCACTTCCATCGAAGGTTCTATCGCAGGGGCACATGCTTTAAACAGCAGCACGTGCCGCAAAAATCTGCACGAACTGCAAGGCAGTCTAGAACTGTTGTAGCAGCACACCAATACGCGACGCGGCCGGCATACCGACACACGACGCTGCCAGCTCGCCGAGCACCATCTGGGGCCGACATTAGACATTTTGATGGGTGTTTCGAAAAATTTTGCAGTTTTTGCTCAAAACTTATTTATAGGGTTAGGGTGCTGAAAACGAGTTTGGGGTCCAGCTCCCGAAATTCTTAGGTTTACTGCAGGTTACGGTAGGCACAATGTCATTCAGGGGACAAAACCTACATTAGCATTTCAAAATTGACAAATGAACATCAAATTCGTATTCAGCCCCCTCGAACAAACCATGTTTGCCCTCGCGTTTTGCCCTCAAATTTTCTTGGATTGGAGGCTTTGAACAAATTTAGTCGGAAACTTCGGAAAATCGACAGAGAAACCCCAGATTCGTGATTAGAACACCGAATAACCCTCATGAGGAAGTTTTCAGTCAAATCTGACTAAAAAAACTGTAAATGCTTATAGAACCCCCAAATTGCTAGAAGAAACGGTCAACAAACAGTTCGTACAAGTCCAAAACGCCATAACTCTGTACAAGGAGCGAGGAATGTGTTTTGAGCCAAACTTTGTCTTGGGGGGCTATTTTGGGCGCTAAACACGATTTTGAGGTCTTCCCAGATTTTCGAAAGATTGCTGCTTGTTTTGGTTTGAATAAAAAGTACAAAAAAAGGCCGTTCTAAGCTTGTACCTTCCTGGAACCTGCAGCTCGAAGTGGGATACTGCGCAGTTTAAAGGCAGGGTTCGCTATAAAAACAACTTTTGTGCTCTCTTCATAAGAATGTAGATTTGGCCGTCGCAAAAGTAAAAATAGGTGAAAAAACCCAGAAATTCGCGGGAAAAACGCTCAAAAACAAAGAATAACGGCTAATTACCGGTGTCGGCCGGCCCCCTAATTAACGCGATTTTCATTAATGCTTGCTTATACGACATTTATTTTGCTGTTAAAGTAATCAGTAGTCTCCAGAAATGTTCAGAAATTACTTTAGAAGCAAAATAAAAGTTGACAAAGCAGGCTTTTACCCAAATCTCGATAATTGGGGGCGGGAGGACACCAAGCCATAACTTGCTCCTGAGCGTTTTTTCTCCAATTTTTTTTACTTATTTTAACTTTTGTGATGGCCAGATCTACGATTCCATGGGTATAGCACCACAACCGATTTTATCGAGAACCCGCCTTTAAAGTATGCAGGCTTAAAGGCAGTGGTCGTGATCAAATGCGCTTGTCTTCTTTTCCTCTCTAAACCCTTTTCTGGTACTCGAGTAGTAAGACCTATAAGAAAAAATCGTGAAAAAACAGCTGTTGTGGGACAAATTTGAAGCCTAAATTTTGATGTCTTTTGATGGTGGACGAGCCTACTCCACATCATCGGCATTGATGATCTTTAATATCAAGAACATCAGCTGTCTTGGAATTGAATTTCAATCAATGAACCTTCGGATTTATTTACACAACTAGTCAAGAACATTGACTGGAGTGCTTCCTTTCATTGCTCAACTGGTTTAACTAGATAAATGTGCGTTTATTTCTTCCTCTGAATGTCGATGATTTTTGACTGCTCGGCATGAGACGGCGATCTTTTTGGTCGACGCTGTGCACGTGTGCACGAACTGGCATTTTCGGGCCTTAGAATTTCTATTTCTGGCCCGTTTTTCACCGCGCTACCTTCATAGTTTTTCAGCTGTTTTTGATCTAAGCTGATTTTTGTAATTTTTTCGATAACGTTTTTCATCGTGACCACTGCCTTTAAAGGCACAGTCCAACCTCAGAGGTAATTTTTGATATTATGGTCCGGCCGTCGCCTATAGCAACCCTGCCAAGCGCGAAATCTCAATGCGCTCAAATGAGCGAGAAGAAGCGAGGAAAAAGTCAACCACGCCCCCTTGAAAGAAAAAATGGGTAACGCCCACTGACAGCTTTCCGACCTCAATAGGGAAGAGACGCGCGAATGATTTTAATCAAAACCTATGTTCTTAGATTTGTTTTTGGTCTGGCTTCAAATTGTGGCCTGCTTCAGAACGATGGCTGCGAATAACGAGAAAAGACAGGCTCGAGACAACTCGTCCGCGAACTTGTAGCCGTTCAAAATTGAAACATTTGAGGAGCCGTAACTCCGTTCCTAGTGAGTTCTGAGCGATTCTGGTGACACCATCGTGATCAGCGTGAAATTTTCTCCAAGATAGGCAGAAAAACGAAAATACGATTCTGAGGTTGGACTGTGCCTTTAAGAGATAATAACAATGCAAGTAGTTTTTACCGATGCGCTTATCGCCATAAACACTTCCCTTGTGAGTGATTGCGAGAGGGTAATTTTCTTTGAAGTCGCTTTGTGGCAACTATCCTGTTGCTCATAGCGACATTCCTCAGGTTGTCGGCTTTTCGGGCATATCTTTTGTAGGTTTCATCGCGAGCTTTGGGTGAGTACTGTGTTCTTAGAGCCCTGGAATTAATAGGTTATCGTATAGCCTTCTTGTTGTTTTTTTGCGGCTCGATTGTGTGCCATTTTCTCACATGTTGTGTGACTTTCTTCATAGAAAAATTCCAAGAGGTATTCTCATTCAGGATTCTCTCTGCTCGCTGTGTTTGCGCTGCCTTCCCACACTTCGATTTCCTGTTGCTGGAACTTCATTTCCATTCTCATTATGTCTTCGGAAGTTCGCCAGTCCGTCAAGAAGGTTGCTTTGTTTTAGTTTTCTCTGGAGAGAAGGGAGTTGTCTGTTCAAAGGTAGTGTTCGCGACGAAATTCTCCATTGTCTTATAAGGTTTTCAAAGGCTTTTAGTTAGAAGGCAATTAAGTGCTACGGGTTTGAATTTTTATAGCCATGTTCTGAGGGAGTAGCCTCAATCCGAATTAATACCACGACATTGTAAGTGAATTCCGTCTTCAAGAAACTGTGTATTTAAAAAGCTTCGGTATGTGTAATGCAAGGTTTGTGAAGCGCTATAGCAAATTGAAGTTTAATCAAGTTTCGCTTCGCCCAGGCCGTGATAGCATAAAAACAGTATTCGCACGGTTCATCGGAGAACCATGCATTTGAAATACTCACTATTCAACAGAACTTCTTGTTGACACAAGCGTGCTGTGCTTTTTTTTGCTTTTTCCTGAGTGTGAATGGAGGATTATTTTTTTGTTGAGAGTACACAACCTGAGGCTTTCTTTGAATTCGAAGGTTAAGGTTTTTCGGTTACTCTTGAAGTTTTGAAAGCTAATGGAGAGATCAAATCTTTTACCCTGTCATTGCCTTTCGCACCCTTCTGTCCAAGAACAATCAGCATGCATTGGATGTTCAGGTGTTATCGCTGTGGCTCGCTCAAGCGAAAAGCCATGAACATCTCTCTTGTACTAAACGTAGCTTCAGGTCAACGTCCAAATCACCGGTGAAACGCTGTTCGGAATTGTCAAATGAGTCCAGCCTAGGAGAGCCTTCGATGGAATTGTACGAAGGAGAAAGCAGCGGTGCGTTTTTTCTTTTGGATTTGGGTAGGAACTCGTTCCTGCTTGAAGCCGAACAGCAAAGGGACATTGGACCGTAAAATGTGTGTCACAAGCACATGACTCAGTAAAATTTCGTATTTTCGTGCTCCGGCCTCATCCGGGTGCCTCGACTTGAATGCGTGTGTATCAGCTACCTGCTGTTGACGACTCTTTTTTGAATGAAATTGTTTGGGATGATAGTGTCCCCTGCGAGTAGGCATTTCCATTTGAGGAAGTATGTACCTGCATCCGGCTTCCAATGATATTCGTAAATTTAGACGACGACGGTGTCGACGAGGAGGACGAGGTGTTCTCAAAATTTGGTGGCAATGATGGATCAATGGTTTACGAAGTCGATGATGATATAGAAGCTTCGAAAGAAGTGACTTGTTTCTGTGCTTCTCATCTAGGATCCATTTGAAGTTCCTATTCACATTTAAGGCAGTGTTCACGATAATCTTCAATTTTGAGATTTTTTGGTATATTGATTAAGTGGCCCCCGGGTAGAACTAAAATGACGTAGAAATTGAGAAAAACGCATAAGAAGTACAAGAAATCCTTTAATCTCACCCCGCCTCTTATGTTTCACAGGAACTGTTTGTTGTGACAATGAAATCTTTTGGTGACCCGTCCTTTGCGATTCTCTACTCTCTATTGCTCCGTTCTTTCCTTAGGGCCCTAAATAATCCCGCTTCGCAAACGTATTCTTCTATTTTCGATTGACCCAATTTTCTACCGATGACAACCACCATGAACATGTTCATCCAACCGGGCAACTAGTCCATGTTATAGAATAATGTCACTGGAATACCACGTTTTTATGTGTTTCTCGCCGTAGTTCGTTATTTTGGTAACACTTGGAGGCCAACACATTGTTTTATAAGAAAAACTCGGGTACGAAAATCATTGTGAACAGTGCTTTTAAGCTAATACGCAGCAGGTTGCTTATTGTTAGACCTATCATAGTTAAACATCTATTTTCGGAGTTCATCCAATAAAACCGGTAATCTAGCTATACTGATCACTCTGGCAATCCAAAAAGTCTAAGATGGAATCAATTTTTCGATAAAATTGGCAGTACTCTCAAATATCGCTTTTTCTGTTCAACGCATTTATGGTACTCTTTCGGATTAGACGACCGACTGTTTGTAAAAGGTTTTTCCTTGTAGATGCAAGGTAGTGTCATCATGTTTTTTTTGTACACAATTAGCAACATGTCAGATTTGTGCTCAGAAGATATTTAAAAGACAACATACATCCAAAGATGCATAGTCGAAAACCAGAAGTGGGTCGTCTAAAGCGAAAAAAATGTCGCATGTTTTGAGTTGCTCGGGACACAAGTTTTTCGATTGTGCAAGGCATAGTATAGATCACATTATGCCAAGCTCTAGGCATTCGTAAAGCTTTTTGCCACGCCAAGCGAGCCTTCCTCGTTGTGAATAGCTGCAGAGATGCCCCCAGCTTTTGGAAGATCTAAAAACAGCTCGAGGACCTACTTCTAGTGCTGCTTCTAGCGTCTAGGACCAACTTGAAGGTGCCGAGTGAACATTGGGTGAGATAAAACTCCTCATCTCCAAAAGATTGGAAATTGGGGCCTCAGAGTATGCATCCCTTCTTCACGTTGCCGTCCGATAGCCGTCGACTAGCAAATCACCCCAGCTCTGGTTGTCGACTGACATTGTTCCTGTGCGCCGACTGTCAGCCGGCAGTCTTACGGGTCAACGGTATACATTCAATGTGCACTACCTAGCTAAGTGCTCATTCGGTCCATCGAGGTCGGGTCTGGAATGTGGCTGTGAGTCGCGCTACGTATAGTAGGGGAGTTAGTAGCAAAGGTACCGAAGCCCGTTTCCGGGGCGGTGGATCCGCCTTTGTTCGAAAATCGGTGTACTGCTGATCGACTGCTATGATGGGCTTCGAACGCTCTGATCTCCGCCTGAGATATGCTGGGACCATTTTAGTAGTACTGATATCGATAAAAGCTGCAGCATGCGACTCGCTCGCAAATAGCTCTGGAGCCGATCGCACACGGTTTGCCACATGCTATATCCTCAGCTGCTCACGAGCACGATGCAGTAGGGAACGGGTGGCTAGCAACGACTGAACACGGGGCAGCGAGTGATGAACAGGGTTGAGATTCTTGAACGCTTGACTGGGGGTTCCAGCAGGGTTTGGTTGGAAACGTTCGCAAACCAGCGATTCATCATCACTAGGTTTGATCAGGACTGGGCTACGTCTAGGTCCCATGTAACCGCACCTTCGAGGTTGTGGTTTTGTTCGGTTTGGTCCCAGCTGGGGCAACTAACCAAACCAAACCAAACCCTGCCGGGACCCAATGCGTTAATGAATCCCAGCCCAAATCCACCATATGTATGAAAGGGGAATGTCCTTTCTTAGTCATGAAGAGCTTTCCGGCCTTTGCCTCTTCTTGGCTAAATTCAGGCAGGATTTGAACCTAGCCACGGATGTCAAGTACTGACTTCCTGGGTGGTGTGCTTTGAACTTCCCGGCGGGAGCCTGACGGGGTTTGCGTGTGTGCAGGATACGTATCGATCTATCTCCCGCCTCGACGGAAATTCCTCCCACAAGTATATTTGAAGCACACCACACACTGGGTACGTGGAGAAATGGAACTAGAGTGCAGCTCACCAAAAGTTGCACATCTACTATCATTTTCGGAACGAAGTTCCGGCCCGCAGCTACGGACAACCGCTGCTCCAGCAGGCAGCTCAGAGATTACCGTGCCGGGACCTCCTGGTTCCAGCACGATAATCCGTCGTCCCAGATTGGTTTTGTTTACATTGCGTGTCGCAATAGCGGTCGTCCGCAAATGCGGACCGGAATTTCGCTCCGATAAGGACAGTACATATCAACGAGAAGCGGTCGGCTGGAGGTCAAGATTAATGAAACTCATAGAAGCACAACCGCTTTGGCTCAAGATCGTGTTACTACAGGATTCATGCACATTTATCTCCGACTGACTGCTTCTCATTGGTATGCAGGACTGCGATTCATGAACGCAAATCGTTGGTTACAGTTGGGTTCGCCTCTAAAGTTTGCGTGCTATTTTTTTCAGCAAACGCAACTGTAGCCCTGGGTTGGCCGCTTGTGTATCTTTATGAATCTCAGCGTAAATGTGCACCTTTGGGGGGGGGGGGCTAATCACGAAACAGATGGATCCGGACCAGGGATGAGCGGAGTTCCGCGTTTCGCGTTCCGAAACCCGCAGTTTCGCGCATTTTTGGCATTTCGCGTTCCGCATTCCGAAAACCGAAGAAAACGCTGCGGAACGCGAAAATATCGGGTCATCTGGGACTTAAGAAAACATTAGATGATTCCTGAAATTTTCCGCGTTTCGCGTTCCGAAAACCGCATTTCCGCGCATTTTCAGGCGTTTCGCGCCGGATTTCCGAAACCCGAGAAAAAAATTTTTGTTTCGAAACCCGAAAACCGATTTCCGAAGTTTCATATTTTTATTCCGCTCATCCCTGATCCGGACCAGGGATGAGCGGAATAAAAATATGAAATTTCGGAAATCGGTTTTCGAATTTTTTTCTCGGGTTCAGGGAATCGGGCGCGAAATGCCTGAAAATGCGCGAAATGCGGTTTTCGAAACGCGGAAAAATTCAGAGATCATCTAGCATTTTCTTACGTCCCAGATGACCCGATATTTTCGCATTCCGCGGCGTTTTTTGCGGTTTTCGGAATGCGGAACGCGGGATGCCAAAATTGCGCGAAACTGCGGGTTTCGGAACGCGAAACGCGGAACTCCGCTCATCCCTGATGCGGACACCTAAGCAGCCTGCGCTGCGTCGTGTGCGCCCGCAAAAATGTGGTGATCGATCGGCGCACGCGACACGCGCGCGGGTTGCTGAGTGGTCCGCAGCCATCTGTTTCGCGGCGGCACCCACCATATAACCCTGATTTCCTTGGTGTATTCACATCCATGCTATCATGTCAACGCTGCCATATCAGGCCGAATTTGATCTTCCGGGTGTTTCTTTTTTGTCTTCTACATATGTGTGAAGTGGTTGATTTTACTCGAAAAAACTGGTGTTACTAGCCTGCGGGGTTTACAATGCTTGATGGTGCACGACTAAAGGTGGGCACCGTTTCTCTAAATCCTCGTCTCAATTTTATTTGACCTCCATTTCAGGAACTGAGCCACTCAAGGCTCAAACTGTCTGAGCTCGAGTCCTTTGGAACGTACTTTCCTGAGTACGCTGTAGGTGCCGAAGCGAAGCCTCCTGAAGCCTGTGTCAGCCATACTGATCTTATGCTGCAAAATGTACAGGTATTTGGAAGAAAGTTTTCGACGGAAGAGAAACCTCCGCAATTGGATTCATCGATGGATTTTAGTCTACTCGTTCCGTCATTCCTTTTGTGAAAATCGCGTTTCCGGAGCTACAAAATCCAGATATTGACACCGAGCGACAGCCGCTGTGTGAAGACCGAGCGTGCATGAGGTTCGTCTTTTGTTTAGTTTCGTGGAACGCGACTTAGAACGCTATACCTAGCTTAAAAAAACGTGCCAAGTTCTGCTTCTCAACTTTAAAAGTAGCTTTCTGATGAGCGGGATCATATGAGCCTTCCTTTTCGACTACATCACTATTTCTGAGAGTCATTGTTGTGTAATGCTAGTTATGCTTTTCAGGGAAGTTGTTGTCCACGAAATATCTCGAGCTCGTACCAGCGCTCATTTCGCTCCCAGGGTGGTTTACGATCTGGACTCGTTGACGGTTGGTGAGAAGGTTAGCAAAGCGCCATCTCAGCTTCTTACTTGCAACGATCGGTCAAGGTACGATTCTAGACTTCCAGTAGAAAACCATGCTTTCCGTATTTGCGACTACGAAGTGGATACCAAACGATAGAGGGTGCGGAGAAGTTACCGGGCTCTGTCTTAAATTGGGCTACATTTTGTTCCTGCCTTTTATGAATGAACAAATCAAAAACTAAAAGCTGCAGTAGAACAAGTACATAAAATCCGTGCACTGAACAAGTTACAACAAAATTTCGGGGTGCAAAATTAGTTGGAGGAGGCGACTCAAGATTTACCCATAGAAATGAAAAGATTCATCCATGAAAATGAAAATTTCTCTCGTTATCAGATACGTTAAAACGTTATCCCTCGTAATTTCCTAGAAATTTAATCAAATTATATCGATTTCTGAAAACAGAATCATTAATTTCTCCATTGAATACTGAGTGGCCCCCTCCAACTAGTTTTGCACCATATTCGGATCCATCTCCTTTACAATCAACTTATTTATTTATTTACGCAACTTGCTGTCGAAAATGATCCCCTTTGGTCGCGCACCTTTTCACCGTAATTTTGTCCGAAGCATGTATTGATGCTATTCTTGATGCATCCAAGGTATCGTTTTCCTTGCATTGTTTCGGCCTAAAAACAATCAAACAGATATTCATCAAACTCAAATTGAAATAGTCCTGTAGCCAAACATCATCGCCCCAGAATCCTGGAAACAACTGCACACAAACCGAAACTGTCAAATTGGAGTGCTATGTGGGAAGGGGGCGGGGGGCACTATGGCGCGAAAGAGTTGACCACGCCCATTTTACTGTGCCGCACTAAATGTGAGCACCTACCCGGGGTTTCCCTCCCCTGCCGAAATCAAGAGAGTCATTGCGGCACAGAAAAATGGGCGTGGCCAAGTGCGATACAACACTGCCCCCCCCTTCCCACATAGCACCCAAATTGGCCCAAAACCGATGCGCAGTTCTTGTATAATGTGAAACCTCCTGCTGCTCCTTTCCCAAGCAGCTGGCTGCAGAACCGACAGTTGTAGAGCTGCTGAATGTTAGGAACCTTCTTATTTGAGAAGAGGTTCGTCTATTGTGGGCGTTCGCCAATCTTTTGGCTATATTTCCCAACCATTTTAGAACGCAATTTCAAACAATTTCTGGAACGTTTAGTGTCCAGATTCCTTGTAGCTGTCCTAATGAAGTTCCTGATTTTGGAATAAATTGGTTCTTTGATTTATAAGCGGTTTTCACAACCTATCAAGTACAATACCCGCGCTAGGTTTTGTAAAAACGGGGAGCCTCTGGCAAACTTGTCAGAAAAACGTCCGATGCTTGTAACTTTTTTGAATGAAGACTTTTTTGAATTCTGAAAATGCTATCATGTTCACAGATCAAATTGCTACCTAGTTACGTGCATTGTGGACCAAAGTTTCCTAAAATCGCTTTGTTTTTAAAGGAAATTTTTTGCGATCGTTTAACAAAAACGTCGGGCGCGGCGAAGTGCGGCGAAACTTTGAGCTGTATTTGTTCAAGTAATTGAAGAGCAATCTGTATGCTTTCTTCATAAATTAGGTGCAGGTGAGAGAATCTCAAGGTTAGTTTAGGTTGAATTTTCGAAATTCTTCATTTAGGAGTCCGGGGTTCTCGAAACAAAAGTCCGACTTTTCAGGAAGTTCTCAAGCGTGTTTAATGAAGGATTTTGAGAAATCAACCTGCACAAACCTCGAGATTGTCTCACCTGCACATATTTATGAAGAAAGCATACAGATTGCTCTTCTATTACTTGTAAAATTACTGCTAAAGTTTCGCCGCACACTTCCGCGCGCGACGTTTTTGATACCATTTACTTCAAGAACAGAGCGATTTTACGGAACTCTGGCCCCAATGCACAAAATTAGGTAGTAAATTGGTCTGTGAATGTGATAGTGTTTTCAGAAATCAAAGTTTTCATTCAGAAAGTTACATGCATCGGACGTTTTTTTGCCAAGTTTGGTTTTTTTGCCGTTTTTACAAAACTTAGCGCGAGTATTGTAGTCCGAGAACTGTTTCCGCACCCTATAAATAACGAATTATATGTCAGAGTTGGTCATTTGGATCCAGACGTCGATCATCTTGTTTTTGAGAGTCGCTTTGAATCGGGAAATCTGCGAAGAGCCACGCAGGTGCTTTCTCCTATTTCATACCTTCGGACAGGATAACAGAGAATTCTTTTGCTGTTCCATATTTTTATTTATCTTGTTTCCACATTTTCCTTCTCCTAGGTTGGTCCCAATCATTACGAGCTGATTTTATCTCCAGATATCAACCAACGGAAGGAGCACTATCAATGGTTTTACTTTGAAGTTGGTTGGACTTCTTGCTTCAGCGATTTGTTTCTCTTTTCTTGTACCTCCACAGTTTTTTTTCAGGTTTCAAATATTGTAAATAATGTTGTGTACAGCTTTGAAATTATTAATTGCTTGAAGGCGACTTCGATGTACAGTAAAGGTATTTTATCCCATTGTTAGTTTACTGGTACCCGCGAGCGGACCAGAGTGCTGCCTATTTATCCTTTCCCTTTGAAAAAAAAAACTAATCACACATGATTGTATTTATTGCTGAGATCGAAAGCTTTCGTCACCTTGAGTGAAAGTGTTAACTGGTAGCTACTGGGCACTTGTTAGCATTTTTTTAGCGTCTGGACGTTCCCAGTAACCACAAGTTACAATCTGAAATTTTCGACTAGCGACTGGCTGACCCCTCACTCGTAATGCGTCCACTCCCTAACTTGAGGGTCATTCTCTTGCATCACTGGATGACACATGGCGCTACTTCAAGAAGAGACAGTCGATAGGCGAGGACGGTTCCTCCCTTGCGAACCGTGTGTGGGTAGTAGAGTGTTGGAACGAATAATTTTTTTGAATATTCGAATAAACGAATAATTCGAATAATCCACTTCTTCGAATATTCGAATAAACGAATATTTCACTTCTTTAAATATTCGATTATTCGAATAACCCGAATAATCCACTTCTTTGAATATTCGAATATTCGAATTATTCGAGTATTCGAATATTATTCGAATAAACGAATATTTGGGCAACACTCTATTGCGTACTATCCCATCCAATCCACTCAGGCAAACTGGGGCATCGACAACAGGGGTGGTAGTAATTGGGTGTGTTAAACGCGAGTTAACAGGAGTTAAATTCGCGTTAAACGCGAGTTTAATCACACCAGATTGTAATGATAACTCTTGCTAGTTAAGAGAGAACTCGCTCTAGTTTCACCCTAACATCCCCCAGTGGTAGGCCTCTTATACACTTCTAATGAAAACGCCTCGAAAAAGCGACAATTGTAACCTTTGTTACGAAAAATAGCCTTTTCAAAACGTTTTCAGATCTGTTTTTCTCTAAAATTCCGCCATGTGGCATCCCTCGCGGTAAGTTCGTTTAACATACTTCTCGCAGACAGCACGGAAATAGTGCTGAAATGCGAGAGGAACTGGTGGTTAACGAAAAACTCCTCCCGATGAGTTTTGGATGCGGTTAGCAAGATACAGTAGGAACAGTTTTGACCATCTATACTGAGGGCAAGTACGAGTTTAATTAATGCAGAGGGTTAAGGAAGTTTGATAGCACTGTTAGCGATTTTGATCCAGGACGTCACCCTATCTTTAAAACTGAAAGGTGTTCCAAGGGAGAGTCCTTTAACGGCTTCCGCCAGGGAAACGGGCGATGAGGGATCAAAAACAAAGCAAGGATCATTGCTGAAACACGTTGGCCGTCTTCTTTGGTGGCACTAATCAATCCCTCCCAATCAGCTGTTATTTTTTTTTCGAGCGCCGACACTTCTCCCGCTTTTGTTTATTTTCTTCCGGAATTCATTCGCTTTGCTATTATCAGGTTAGTTTCATTTTCATAATTCATTGCATAGCACAGGCTATGAGGAGTATGTAGTAAATTATTTGTTTACTCGCGTTTCGAAGGGGTTTCCACAACTTTTTTAGTGCAAAAAAGTGAAAATTTTACAAGCCACTGATTTTCAAGTGATTTGATGCTTTAGTAATGATTAATCAGCGTTAGTCGGGGCGTATCGGGCGAGTTTTGTGGGAAAGAAATGCGAACTTGTTTCTGAACCAACTAAATTTGTTCTCCTTTTTCTGCAAGATTCTAATACTCCTCTCTCATTGCCAGATCAGAGCCATCGTGGCCTCTTATTTTTTTTGAGGGTCCGCGACGCAGTTGCTTTGGTGCATTGGTAGAGCCACTCGAAGTGTTTCAAATTCTTACCTTGAAATATGTGTACAAAATCTTTTCCTTAAACGATGCGCATATGAGTGTGTAACAGTGTTTCTATATATTTTCAGCACTAACTGGGGCGGTGGATTAGTTTCATTTCGAGAAGACGGCAAACACTTCACAAATTCAACTGCATCAATGACCGAAACCACACCATTACCCCAATCTCGGACGCCAGACTTGAGTTGCACACTTCCAAAAAAAACAATAGAATTCTTTTTCAGAACGAAAATAGACTATCTAGTTTATCATCATTCTTATAGGTTTTTAACTATCCATTTCAGTTGAATGCAGGACATTCTTTGAATTTATGCATTAATCGACGAGTTGCGGAATGTCTTTTTCGCACTTAGCGTTACCTTTTCAAGAACACCTTGTAAATAATTCATCCAGAAATTCTCAAATTTTCGTTCACTCGAAATTTACTTCCGATAAATTTTTTGTTTTTCAAAAAACTTTTGTTTGAAAATATCAAAAAAAAAGTTTACAAAGTTACTACAAATGCAAACTTTTGTCAGATCACACGCAATTGATTGATTGAGGCTAATGATTAATCTAACATGTCTTTTCGAGAGTGGTCGTGAAAACTCACGGAGCTCACAAAAAATTACGAGAATTAGGATTTACAAGGAAAATTTAAAAAATTGCATTTTGATCGTGTTTCGAACAAGCAAAATATTACGAAGTTCCTTTTGAAAGCTCTTCCTAATGAATACAATAAATAGCATCACTTGTATAATCTTTCCGATCCCTCGTCTTTCCACCGTAAACGTCGTTCGTGTCCAAGTGTAGAAAATATTTATGCGGACGAAGGTCACGCATAATGTATGTGTAAGCAGAGGGCAGCCTTCGTTAAACCGGCAACAAACCGTGGCACCTATTTCGCGGTTCGTAGCCGGCCAGGAGGTGGCGGTTAATACGTGTTAATTTGGCGGCTCTACTGCATTTAATTCGCGGTATGTTGGCGGCTTGGAGGTGGCGGTTTATTCGCGGTTAACACACCATTTACTACCACCCCTGACAACTGCCCGTTTCCGAGCGATGTCCGCCTGTTGTCGGGCTGTTGACTTTTTGACCTGTCGCGTTTAGCGGCCTATTTAGCAGCGGTTCACATCCTGCAAGACTTTTATGTGGCTTAGCAACTACTTTGCACCGACCCGCGTCGCGGTCGTCGCATCAACACGCATCGCGGTCGGTACACCAACACTCCTCTCGGTCGGCAAACCGACACGCGTAGCGGTCGGCGCGTCGCGGTCGACACACCGACACGCGGCGTGGTCGGTACACCCACTCGTCGCGGCTGGGTCGCCCAACCTCCACTTAGGCCGCCACCGGATGGGCAGGGCTTCCAGATGCTGGGCGGGGCCAATGTACCGCATACTTGGGTAATTGAACCGGCTGCACTCTTGTCACTTAAATTCAGCATACACGCTCGTAAACGTGGTTGAGATACTAACTACGGAAGTTGAATGGAATGGCCCAGAACACAACGCCTACGCATCCTGAAGCGTCAAAAACGACCAAAAGTGACGCTACACTACTGAGAAGTTGGCCCCGCACCTGTATCAGCCCGCCCCTGCATTCGCGTCCTCCTAAACAGGGGTGCTGGTCAATTTCCACCGTCGGCGACGTTTGTGGTTTACCTATTGTACCTATTGTACCACCCACAAGAGTCGCCGATGGTGGGAATGGCCCAGCACCCCTTTTTTGGAGGAGGACGCAAATACAAGGGCGGGCAGATACAGGGGCGGGGCCAACTTCTCACACGTGAAGCGTCATTGTGGGTCGTTTTTGACGCTTCAAAATGCGTAGGCGTTGTGTTCTGAGCCATACCATTATATTTCCGTAGTTATCTCAACCACGTTTACGAGCGTGTACTCTGAGTTCTGGCCGAGAAATAGCCGCGAAACAGACGCAAAATGCCTTTTCCCGAGTAATAGTCGCGAAATAGCCGCTAAATAATGCTGGCTGAGAAATAGTCGCCAAAGAATGTGCGCAGTGAAATAGCCGCAAAATACCCGCTAATTTACCGCCAAATTTGTGGTCTGCTTCGGTCTAGTTTGGTTTAGCTTAGTTTAGTGCAGTTGAGTTATGCGCGGTTTATGCGATGGCGAACTTCCTAGTGCTGCTTAGCCGTGCCCTACTCCGGAATCTCAGCGACAATGAGAAAAAACTCAGCGACAAATCGTAGTTAGTCGTTGAGATCGACAACGTGTCACTGGGGACTCGCCGTGTAATATCTCGCTTCCCAGCTCCATGAGACGTCTGGGCGACAACAGACGGATCTGGCACGAACTTGAAACTACATCCAGCTGGTCGTCCTAGGTGGCTGGAAACCATCGAATTCCGCGTCCAGCATTATGGGAGGAGAGAGCTTGGGCTTTTCCCTCAGAATTCAGGTGAAGTTCACCGGGAAAGTAGACAAATAGCATAACCTCGAACCAGTTTCATGAAAATGCCCGTGAAAATGGCTCATTCTGGCCATCATCGTGAGAAATTTCCATGTTGCTCAAGTGTTGCTATAGTTATGAGCCGCTCGAGATTTAAACTTTTCTCTATAACTAAAGGTGAAATGGGCATTTCTAGCGTTCTGACAAAATCCTACAAGCGATTTAATATATTGTAAATACTTGCTATGCTAACTAACTTTATATTGCTAACTGCTAACTTTATTATTATTTCATAGTAACTTTATATTTATGAGGTACTGAAGAATTGTGAGAAATTAGTAGTCACTACGCTAAGATGTTTGAAATGTAAAATCAGGGCAAAATAGAGTGCGATCTTGTTGAATATTCAAATTATTCGTGCTGAATATTCGAATAAACCGAATATTTCACTTCTTTGAATATTCGAATAAACGAATATTCCACTTCTTTGAATATTCGATTATTCGAATAACCCGAATAATCCACTTCTTTGAATATTCGAATATTCGAATTATTCGAATATTCGAATATTATAAAAAATGAATATTCGGGCAACACTCTAGTGGGTAGCCGTCGTCACTTAATCTCTCCCTGGTTTTTGACCCCAAATCATGTGGTGAGGAGGAGAAAATGGTCGATTTCCATCGAGCGATCTACTATTTGTCGAGACCTGCGCGAAGAATTTTAGCTCCTGCACGAAAGTAAATGCTTTTTGGAAAAGTTTGATGTTCTCCACCCAGCTGAGAACACCCTGTTCTTGACGGGCCCTCCTAAACAGGCAGCAGCGACCGTTTATCCATATCGTTTATCAAGCCGAACTCTGCCAATTCGAGACTTGATGCTTCGGGGAAAGCGGCCTTTATCACGCTCTGTTATCATTAGGTATCAAATTCACCTTTAGCGCCGTCATCAAAGGTTATCCGCGCAAAGGGTGAATTTGCTGAGTGGTTGGATATCAGTCCGCGCAAAGAGTGAAAATACCGCCAGCGCTAACATGTTAATGTATATCAGTTGTTGAGCGGCTGGATATCAATCAGCGCAAAAGGTGACATTACCGCCGGTGCTGGCATCTCAGAAATTTCTAAACAAGTGAAAACATCTCAGAGAAAACATGATAAACCGATTGATCACGTCTCGATGTGTTTATCATGAGCACAGCCGGTATAAAAGCCGCCTTATCTCACTGGAGTTCTCATTCGGCATTCTGATGCCGGCCCTGGAAGGTGACTTCGGGTCACTCTCCGGAGGCCAGCACAATTTTGGCTGCTGGGAGGATACAGTGGGTATCCTCACGGCGGGGGGGGGCGAGTTGCGCCGCGGTCCGCAGAGGGTGGCTACTCACCACAGACCTAGGTGAAGATTACGCCCATGTTGCGGACAAGGCGGGGCTTTCTGTGCTGTGGACCTTCAAATTCGTGAAATTTTCGAGGTAAACTCACCCATTTTTTGAGGTAAATTCACCTCATTTTCGCGGTAAATTGGACCCTCTCTCACTGCAAGTTCGCACCATTTTCACGGGATATTTACCCCATTCTCACCTATCCTAGCGGCAAATTCACCGTTTACTCGTCAAAGCTCATTATTGCAAATTCTTCGCGTAGGAACGCTCTGGACTCGGGCGAAGAATGCGAATAGTGCAATTACTTTACGCACCTAGCTAAAATCCTGCTAATTCAATTTTGTCAAATCCAATACGTTCATGAAAGCCAAAAATACACATTCTGTAAATGTGAAACTCAATCGCTGTTTATGGGCAACATTTTTACACGTACATATGTACAGCCGACGCAGAATTGTTCCAAACGTCGTATTTTGCCGCGAACATGGATTGCTGTCGGAAGCTCGATGAATTGGACTACCCTGCAAAAGCGGAAGTTCGCTAACCGATCGTACTCTCGGCCTACCCAGCTGATATGTTGGGGCAGCTGAGATATTGCTTTGATAGGATACCATTGACCCGCACGGGATAGTCATCAAACGTGCCAACGCCTTTATACCCTACCCAACGAAGCGCGTTGACGAATTCCGCCCCAGAAATGAGACAATTACCAGACTGCATTGTAAGTTCCTAAATTTTAGGTATGCAGCCCGTTATGTATTCGGTGCGGGACGCTCTTGGTGGTCGTGGTGCATGGATTCGGGCTGGTGACTCTGTGTGTTACTATAGGAACTTGTACGCTATTGAGGATGAATGCGATATGGAGGAGAGCAGAACTAAGAAACGGTACAGGTATCAACAGATTGAAAAAAGTTGTCCTGACAGCGACGCATAACAGGGATATCATATCACAGGGGATCTCCGGGAAGGTGGTTTGGTGATCCTTCTTAAGTACACTACCGCTCGTAGGATTTGGTGAGAAGGCGGGTTTTGGACTCATTTTCGCGTCTTGAGCGTCCTTCTTACTGAGGTTCCTTCAAAGTCAAATGTTTCCAGGTCTGAAAAGTTATTTATGCAGATTTGAAGAGCTGTCCAGCAGTATAATGGTTGCCAGGATTTACCTCATTCACAAATCATGATACAGTACACTTAGCGATGTGAAGTCGCTACAGTGTTTGTATACTGTATGGCACACCGAAAATTTTACTCCAAACGTTTTTTTTGTTTGAAGCCAAACCCTAGCAATCATTATACCTTTTATAGTGCTTCTCAACAGGGCTTTAAATGATTTTTTCATTTCCGAAAAATATTCAGTTTGAGGACAGTAATGAAAAAAGGACTCCAGTTACGCGAAAACGCGTCCACGCGCGCTTGCTAACCAAACCCTTCGAGCGGTGTTTTATCTCTGGAAGGGCAACTTTACCCCATCTTCGGACATGGGTTCTTTGGGGGGGGGGATGGAGACAGCGGTTCGAGAGGTGAAAGTTGTTTAGGATGCCTGAGTAAGAAGATGTGAAGGTGGTTCCCTCTAAACCTGTGACTCTAAAATTAAGCGCTTTTGTGACAGCGACCCCAAAGGAAATACGGTATTTCAGATTTGGTGGGGGGTCGCTGCCAGAGGGGTGTTAGGTGGTGGCGGGGAGTGGTTAGCTGCGCACGCGATGTATGAATAAAATTTGGCTGAACTGACCTCTCAGACAACTAGCGTCACCTCGGATGTTGCCACTAGCGACGACGGCTACTCGGCACGTCCAGCAAATGAAACGGCCCACGAGGCACAACCACAGCAAAATACGGCCACTCGCCACAAAAAGCCACCAATACAAGCACGACGTCCACCAGGGTTATCCACGAACGAAGGCCACCGGACAGTTCACGTACGAACGAGTACCACCACTAGTAAGAAAATTTACCTCAAACTTGGGTAATTAAATCTCGAAACAAAGGCACGAACAGAGCAACATTGTTTAGTATAAAGATAAATTTTCTGATGGCCTTTGCTGATTTGGGACCAAAATCTCACTTTTCGGTCTGAGTTGCAGTTCCCGACATTCCTGTCGGGACCAGGGATGTGCGTAATAGAAATTTTGTAATTCGTTAGTCGTTAGTCGTTCAACCGACTAAAACCCTCGTTAGTCGTTAAAAATCTAGGCCTTGAAAACAAGCACAGTTGAGGCAAAAAAGCCCGTATAAATAGAAAAAAAGGAAGGCATGAAGATATGTGTGATCTCCAAAACATTCATGGCCATTAAAGACCCAAATCATTCCTTGTTAGAGAACCTACTTCAAACTGCAAACCTACGTATACATAATTTAAAATATGCACAAAAACCTAATACACGAAAGTGTGTGTTTATCGATTTTTGTCATTTTTTGGTAAGAAAAGAAACAATATGGGAAACCGAGGAAATTTTGAACTCTTTGCTTTTTTCCAGAGCAAGAGTTGCCATTTTACGTTATATTATTATGTTATTTGAGATCTACCTGGTGGTGACAACAGGGAGAATTGCACCGACTGCACTATTTGTTCTTTGCTCAGCGTCGCGATCCGAGGTTTAGAGCTTGTTCCCATCATGGGGAAAGGTCGGAAGAAATTAGCACCCAAGTCAAAAATTTACCCCTGAGAGGTCCCAGCACCACTTTATGGAAACCCCATATCTCGAATTTATGACTGAAAATCGAAGAACGGCACCGTTTACCATCCAATCATCGGATACAGTTCCCGTCGTTGGGCAGTTGTGGTCTGCAGGCACCGCTCCATATTATCACCTCTGATAGTGTCCTCTACAAAAATCTCCGCTGGAGCCGGTCACTGCCGGAACCGGTTCAGCGAGCCTACCATAAAGTAGCGCGACCGACGCGAAGTCGCATAGATGCTGAGCTCAAGTTTGCGCAACGTTCGGCTGGGGTTTCAACGTGGGGGTTACAGAACTGTGAAGCAGTTTCAGTATAAGTGATAAATACTGAAAGCTATGGTTATGTTGTACCGTTCATCTAGAACAACCAACAGGGCAATATGTATCAATCCTGGTGTAAGCCTTGGGTTGGAGCGCAATTTGAATGACTACTGACTTTCTAACGAATTTTGGGATTGCTTACGAAAATATTTTCAATTTCGTTAGTCGTTAGCCGTAACACCCAGAAAGCCCGTTAGTCGTTGAATTCGTTAGTCGTAATTACGCACATCCCTGGTCGGGACCCTCCTTGCTTTTGTCATGTTGTGATTAGGTCGCGCTTTGCGACAGCTTTCTTAATCCTCTATTTTGCATTTAATATTTTTTATTTCCAATTATTGGTTTCTGAAAATTTAGCTTCCTGTCAAAAGTAGTGTCTCGGGTCACTGTGATTCCTCTTTCGGGGCTTTGCCCAGACTTCATCATTTTCCCCAGTGGCGAAGGTTCTTCGTCCACTTGTCCAGAGGTGAAAGTAGGTGGTGGATGTGGCCTACCCAACGAAGTTATGCCTTCAGATCTATAGGCGCTTCGTGACATATCCTACATATTGATAAGGCTAAGGTAGCGTTTCGTTGTCGAGCGTGGACAGGGAGGGGACGACTCATTTCCTGATGTTCAAAGGCATCATACGCGCTGTGGCTGGTAGTGTTGGAAATTGTGGAACAAACTGACAAAAGCTCGATGCAAATACAGAAATTATGGGTTGTTTCCGTATTGGAATAAAAGGAGGAGTTACACCGCGACACACACGCTAGATTGATATAGCCAATGTAACGACCATATGGTTGAGATAGCGGAGGAATGCGAAGGACCCGTTCAGCCTGTTCTAGAATGCTTGCGTTGCTGGAAGCATCAAAAACAAGTCGAAAACGACCGCATTTGAGCAATTAGTTTGGACGAGTTCGTATTGAGGGGCGGGAACTGTAAAAAAAATGAGCGGAGACTGCAGATTTTGGTGGCTCATTATGGCTGAAATACGGTAATTTTGACTCATTTTTGACGCTTCTAGCGACATGAACTTTATAGTAGGAGCCGTACGACCCCATTAAAGTCGCTATCTCAACCACTTCTGCGAGCTTGTATGCTACCTTCAAGTCAGCTCGCTTATTGTAGTCGACGCTGAATTGTTCGTCGGTTCAGTGATATTCTCCCGCTGTCTGTGCTCATGTGCCGATGCCTGTGGTATGATGCCTCTATATCATTCTGCAGTCTGCGTCGAACCGACAAACAATTCTGCGTCTACTGTCACTACGAGGTGAATACCTCTTGGCCCCTATCCACTCAAGTTTTTCAGCTTTGAGATCCTTTCATTGTGTTTTGTAGGGGTTTTTATTCGATTCGCTTCAACGTGACTTTCCGCAATAGAGGTGATGTGTGCTACTTTGCTTACCACTTCCCATACACGTTCTCGTTTCTGAAAGTTAGTCGTTTTCGCATTCGTATCTTTCTATTTAGTGGCAGATTATCGTCTTCTCTGAGAAAACTTTGAGGTATACATCAACGCCTTTCAGACAACGATCTCGAGATGTTTGTCACGAATTCCTTCGAATGTTTACTACTCAAATCAAGTCGTTGGAGAGTCTTTGGGAGGAAATCCAGTGCAACTTGTTACCGTAACCTCAGCGTGCTCTGCGGATGAGATCGGGAAAAAGAACACAATTTTCCTGACTTCTCGAGTGCATCCTGGTGAAAGCAATGCTAGCTGGATGATGCATGGTAAGGATATATTGATGACATATCAGTACCACAGTGGGGATTTCGGGAGTGTGTAGAGTAATGACAGATTTCATCAAGGCTGAAAAGCGCGGATGTCTTGTATACTGTAAGAGTTTGTAACCCAAGAGTTATTTTGTCCTGTCCAGGTATTCTGGAATCGTTGCTCACGTCTTCGGATCCAATGACTGACGAGCTGCGATCGAGATTTGTGTTCAAGATCGTGCCAATGCTGAATCCTGACGGTGTAATCAACGGAAGCCATCGCTGCTCGCTATCTGGAGTGGATCTGAACAGGTGGAACAGTTTTCAGTGTTTTCGGGACGGTGGGAACAATGAAATCATCAGGTGTCTCTGAAATGTTTCAATTATACCAGTGAGTCGACAGTTAATTTGCAGAGTCTGGGACAAGCCGAATCGAGTCATTCATCCCGAAATTCATTACACAAAAGCGGTCATCCAATACATGGTACTTGGATTTCATAGAAGCGTTTTCGTTGCGCTGATACATTCCATAATTTAGTGCGATGTCTTGAAAGTTCCACCTTTTGTCTTCGTTGATCTTCACGGGCATTCCCGTCGAGCGAATGTGTTCATGTTTGGAAATAATCCAGAGGAATCATGGAGAATCGAAGATAAATCTCTGGCTCACAACTATGAGTTCATGACTCTGCCAGAAGTTCTTGAGCAGGTATGAATTGGGACGAAGTGATTGGCGGGAGTTTGAGTGATTTTCCTGTGAAGTTGGAATTGAGTTGCAAGATAAAGAACGTGTCTGTCATTAACTTCCACCAGCAGTCGTAGCTGATCTTTCCCGAAAATCAGGCCTATCCTTTGTTTTATGTTGACTAAATATTTATTTGTTCAATACGTTCGAATGGACGCGCCTATAAAAAACAAACAATGAATGGAAAACCATGAATGGTGCATCAGCAAAACGAGGAAAAGTTGGAGCAAACTTTAAATAAAGGGTAAACGAATCAGCACTGGAACAGGAAGCAAAGGCAGGGACCTCAACGTGTTAACCAGTAGTGGTTTAAAATGGGTGTGCGTATCAGGAAGGTGACTATTGATAATTCGCAATGTCTTGCGTAATCCGTTCTCGAAATGCATTCCCACGAAGCTGATCTCAGCCGTGAGCAGTGCAAAGAATTAAACTAGTACCTGTGGTCGTATTCGCCAACTACCCGCCGAGGGTATTCGAAGGGAAGTGGAAGGGATGATGCAGAGGAACAGATCGACCCATCTCACACGCTGTAAGATAGAAATGCACCTATCGATCGACTACCCTTCGAACTCCCGTCGACTTCCCTTGGAGAATATGGCCTTATTTTCTATTTTTTCTTCGATTTCTTTGCACTTTCATTCCTTTTCAGCTTCGAAGATTTTGAATGAAATGTATTTTATAGCAGTACAATACAGTAGCAAGTTGTTTCGATGTTTAGGCGCAGTTTTTTCGAGAGTCGTCGCATTTATTGCTGCTTTTTCGATTTAATTTCTTTTTCGATTGTATATGAAATTTTTCGCTACATTTTCATTAGTCAGCGACCTTAGAGCACACACATTTGAAATTCAAGTATTATGCACCTTATCATGTCAAACTTATTTTGCCAGATATCGAATCGATCAGTAATTTGATATTTACATTTAGAAAAGAAATAAAACCGGGCCAAATAAGGACCGTTACATTACACACTGTCCATAATACTTGAACATAAAAATGAGTACCCTCACACACTGGATAATCAATATTTAGCAGAAATCCTTTTTTTGATTTTTTGGCTGAGGAAACTCAATGAAACGTGCGAAAATAACAGCACCAACGAATCTCCACATTCAAAAATGCATACATAGAACGAAAAAAGGATCAAATTCACTTCTACAAAGAAAATAAGAGACAGAATCTAGCAGAAATCCAGAAAAAAATGAGGTTTCGAGCAATCAAAAAGAAGGAATTTAACGTCCTTTCCCTGCAAATTGCAATAAATTTCGCCGCGATGCGGCCAATTTTCCCGAGAAGCGATGCGAAAAATTCCGGCGGTCGCGGGGGAAGCCAAGGGAGGCGAGAGGTGGCCGTGGAGCGCGCGTTTTGTATTGAAATTTCACCTCATTTACCCTTCGACTACCCGGCGGGTTATTGCCGAATACGGCCCCAGGATTTGGAGGCAAGAACGTGATAGCGCAATCACACCATTATTCAATGTCACTATAGGAAACGTTGGTCGAAGCTCTACTGCGTGGTATGTGAATACCGTCTCTAGAGCACAACAACGCTAAGACCACAAAAGGTTCTGCAACTGTGAGATGATCGGAGGTAAAAGTTGCACAAGCAACATTTGTATCATTATCAAATCATATTTATTTATTTATTTATTATACGCCGTTGCCGACGTGCTCATGAGCCACAAAGTAGTGAGTTGGAACCATGTTAATGATTACAAAAACAAATAAAGACTTAGCGCAACGATGTAACTGCCGACCACAAGAACATTGTTGAAATTAGAGAATAATCGTAAAGGCGATACTGGATAAAGTCAGGAGCCATGAAAAGTTGTGGGGGCAGAAAGAAACAAAAAAAACCCAAGTAGTGCTAGAAGCTTGAAACTGATCAGTGTTTCTTGGTACGGGAAATAAATTCATGGTAATCCGTCTCATATTCAAGTAACTGTGATGAAAGCGACCCTACCCACGCGGCTTCCTAGGATGAATATGGTCCGACCGCTGTTAGGTATCTGGGTGATATATCTTAAGATAACTCCAAATTCAGGGTCAGGGGCTGATAAGTGTAGACGACAGGCGAAGATAATTCAGTTTTCAGCTGCAGGCCTATAGCATTAAACCTGAGAAAGAGGAAAACTTGGATGCTGAAGGAAGAAATGAATATATGGCTCCGAACCCAGGTAGCGACAGCCTTAAGAGATATGGGATGGGAACTCGGTCAGTGATCGACATAGATAAAGACAGTGTCCACGATAAAAACCATGTCTGATTTTTTGCTGGAGATGGGCAGCTGCGGGGCCTAGCGCAACCCTAACGTTGAAAAAACTAAGAAAAATGAGCTCGGAACGGTCCCCTACGGCCCCAAAGTTGGACACCCGTCAGCTCGTCACACCCCAGATGCACTTTCCACGCCCACCGACGTGAACAAATGAATGCTCGAGATTGTGAGATGAGCGATGGTTTCCGACCAATAGCCCCGTTGTTCCCTTTATTCCCAACTTCTCTCTTTATTCAGGTCAGCTCGCATACATCGGCTGCAAAATACGGAAGTTACAAGCCTCGGACAACTCGTCCACCATGCTTCCTTAGCTCAACGTTTGAGGGACCATAACTCCGTTCCCAGAAAGTCTTGCACGATTCCAAAAACACCATTGGAATCAGCATTGGACCGTCTTCAAGATAGGCGGAAAAGCAGAAAAACGATTTTTATCCTGAACGCTGCCTTTAAATACGTTGCTGTGGACATTATATTAGACCTCGAGAAGGCAATACGAGAAGAGAAGATCGTTTAGTGTTAGGTGTTGTAGTATACATTGGATCCGACTCACTCATTTTCGGATATCCATCCGAATGAACCGAAAATTTCATGATTCAAAATCCGATTCACCGAAAAAACGTCACAATCCGAATGATCCAAAATCCGAATCACCGAAAGTGTCAAAATCCAAATGATCCAGAATCCGATTCACCGAAAAAACGTCAAAATCCGAATGATCCAAAATCCGATTCACCGAAAAAACGCCAAAATCCGTTTGATTCAAAATCTGAATCACCGAAATGTGCCATAAGTCGAATAATGATTCGGATACCGAATATCCGAGAAATGTCATGATTCGGATCGGATAATGAGTCGGATATTTTTGTAGATTCGGCATGTCCTGTGACTCAAACAAGCGTACCTTTTGTCACGACTCGACAATCCATTCTACAGTAGCCATACATGTGCGTAGTTACCCTCTATAAAACGTCGTAATTCACATCATCCGAGGCGCGAGCGGCGCGCGAGACCCCTCGGCCTCCGTGTGCCCTACGCTCTCTCACTGTCTTTAACCTCCGACCCACACCAGCACGCGTAGGAACCATGTGAATTTGCCCTTTTATAGCCTGTACACTGCAGACATCCAATTGGCGCGCGTCGTAAAATTTTTGCCGCATTTTCTGCGCATCATCAGCGCAGATTTTGCGCATGATTGGCATTGATTCTCTTAGTTTGAGTTGTCTGTGCGACTATAGGGCCTTTCAGAGTGGCGCCGCTGCGAAATTTGTGACGTCGCTCTCCAGAGCGAGAGAAAGTGGCGTGACCATGACTGGTCGCCGAATCATATTTCTGTCTCTGCGTCTCTTACCTCTTCGCCGCCGTTTGTTCGATTGGAGAAAACAGTGAAATGGGGGAAACAATTATTTTTATAGAGTTTATGGACAGGTGGTAACAAAGTAACATCAACAAATAGAAAGAAACTAAGGCGGGACGGCAGAGACAAAAATGGTCCAAATCATTTCCACCCCGCGACGTTGCTGTCGTAGCTGATATCTCGCGCACTCTGAAAGCGCGGTCGCCTCCCTCGCACGGCACAGTTTGCGCTGCGAAGCACCCCTCACCCCACATCACTCACACCGTCACCGCGACAGCGAGTTTTGCTGCGACGCCACTCTGAAAGGCTCTTAGGGGTATGGTATACTTTGCCGCTGTCATGACCGACATGTATGCAATCTAGCACTGCTGGACCTGCATCGTAACAACGGCATCGGTCGTCGTAGGCACGATTGTCGCGCGTCTGTCGCAGCGACGTGACGCGGAGGGCCGACATACTGCGAATGGGCTGAAGCCTGTCGCTGCCACTGTCCCTGTCGCGGCCGAAGCTTGCAACACACTGCGATAGCGACAGGTTAAAAGGGTAGAAGCTCCGCGACCGGCGGTCGCTGTCGCTGTGCAGAGCGACGTGACAGTGTGTCGCAAAAATATACCATACCCCTTATGGCGCATTGAGGATTCGATTGCCAACCAAAAACCATGTGTATTGATCGAACGGGCAATCCTTTTTTAAGTGGATTAGACAGTAACTCACGGGTATTTACTGATTCGATGTGAAAGATTGATACTCTTTTAGACTAATGCTTTATCATTACTCTCACTTTGAAGAGATTGTGAAAGGTGATCACATCTGTTTGGATTGCAAAGATTTCGCGATAAAGATGATTATCAATGAGTTCGTTTATCATAAAAAAAGGTGTGAAAATCTCTTTTTTTGAGGATTTTCACCAGACTGTCAATTTTCGATAAATTTTTTGAATTATACCATCTTGTATCCGACCGGATATCCTACTCGGATACTCGGATTCCGACTCACCGAAAAAAGGTCAAAATCCGAGTGATCCAAAATCCGAATCACCGAAAAAACGTAATTTTCGGATTGATCCGAGATCCGACTATCCGTTTCGCCTCCCTATCCGATTGACTCGGATTATCCGATCTTGCTATTTTGAATCTATCCGTTTGAGTCGGATATCCGCGACCTTTGATTTTTGAGTTATCCGAAATCCGAGTATCCGAATTTTTTTGATTCGGATCCAATGTATATGTTGTAGCCACTGGTAGTTGAGTAGGTCGCCATGAGAAGGAGTAGGTCGCCATGAGAAGTCATAGGATAGCCATAGACAATGTCGGTGACGCCGATAACTTGAAGAACACCAATTCTCTTCAGAGCTGCCTTGAACGTTCTGGAATTATCACAAGCCATAATTTCCCTCGGTAATTGATTCAGCCAATTAGTTGTTCTGGAAAAAAGCTGTGAAAACAAAGTGAGCGTTTACACACTCCCAATTTATGGGATAGAGCAAAAAGTCCACCACGACGATCATTGGAAGTACGGAAAATCCAGTACTTCGACGGTTTTAATCTGAGCTCTCCTTTCAAAATTTTGAAAGCCAATACAAGGTCCGCTAGAATTCTTCTGTAATATGGTACAAAGATTTCAACTTGAGATCATGCAAACGGCTTTCATAAGATGGAAGAGTATATGGATAGTCATTTCCTGGAAAAAACGCGATAATAAAGTATTATGGTGAAAATTTTTCGAACCATTTCGATTTTTCTTCTGTAATATCTTTAACCACGGGTGATTTTTTCAACCACACCCCATCATTTCAATCATACGTATCTACCGGGTGGGTGTTGGGGATGTCGGCGGGATACACCGGGTGATTTTCGCATCCCATTTCCAATGCATTCTGTGCGTATCGACCGGGCTGGATACGTCGGCTCATCCAACTATGACCGGGGCCTCATACTTGACTGGCGGAGCTGAAGGCGCGGGAGGTCGAAATTTTATCCATACCTCTTCGTCCGAGCAGGCCGCTCTGGCTTGGAGGTATGAATAGCCCATAACCTAGGGCGAGACGTGAGAATCTCGTCTGGGCCAAAAAGGGCAAATGGTCCAAAAAATGAAATTTGATAAAATGGATTGGGCATTGTAAGAAAACGTTTTCATGCGTTTAAGAAAGGGCTCGAGTTTTATATTATAAGCGGCGTTGTTTGAAATAGTATTTTGCGATCCTTTCCGCGACTGATGAGTTTCTGTTTCATGTAGTCTCCTTGAAGAATTCAGTCCAGTGGATGGACGGGGCTGCGGAGGTAGATCGTGGCGCGCGATCGAAACCCCTCTGGCTGGTTGTGTCGCCTACGCCGCACGACTCACCATCCACTGGGCTTGATCAGAAGGCATTGTCTGATCACAGTGGCGTACGAGTGAGATACTTGAGTGAGATACTTGTGAGTGGCATAGTGTGGCAAGCATCTGTACAGAATTGACTTTTCCAGAATTCTCCTGCATTCGCTTTCAACCTCTGTCAGTTTGGCATCACTAGAGGAAAGGAATCATCAGCAAGAGTGACTGTTTGGAGACATTTTGGTGTCGCTAAGGCATATACGATGGAGTCGACTTACGCAGGATTCGAGACGGGTGTTTTCAAAGGATATCAAGTGAGTGGGATCGATTCCCCAGCGATTTACCCTTGTTGATGGCATTGCTAAATCAAATTACTTTTAAGATCGGAACAAAAGATCTGAAGGACGTCGGCCGAGAACTGCTTCTTGGTATCAGGGACGTGGCCAAATTAAATCGTCAGCCAAGGAAACCGTCTAAGACTAGTCCAAAGAAGAAATCGAGTGCCTTAGAAGGCTCAAGTCTCACAAGGAAACAGCGTAGTGTGGATTGAGCCAGATTTGTTGAAGTTTTTGAAGGTTTTTTCTTATAAAATGAATCTCTTGTATTCAAAATTATCGCTAGCTAGATTGTTCTCCGATCTTCTCTGATCGATCCTTGAGCCAAGCATTCTTCAAACTAAATATCTTGCTAGGTCACACGACCGATGTTTTATGTATGTTTACGAAGAATGCATTTTCATTACCTCCCAATCTTCTCATCGTTCTACTTAGTCATTTTTTCTACTCCTTATGTACTTGTCGCACTAACTGTACATAGCTGATTTTGAAAAGTCGAACTGTACTTATATCTTCCGTTTGCGAGTGAAATTTATTTCCGTTCATCGCGTGCGTTCGCGCGCGTACGCTGCGTCTCCTTCTCCCCACACTTTCTCGCTGTCGCGGCCCTCGCTCAGCCCAAGCGCGCGAGGGAACAGAGTAAATTTGGCTCGGAGCCAGAGGATAACTCCGCGCTCATGAATAATAATCTCGTGCCTGTTGTGCCCTCTCCTAGAAATGCTTTTTTAATGTATTTCCTTAGTAATGTCTACATATATATTGAGAAAAAGTTTATGGATTGGGTTTGAAGTCGTTGACGATCTCTTTTCTAGACGTGCATGTTTGTTGCGATAAACATTTATCAATGGACACGATTGGCTGCAGTTCGCGTTTGGAGGTGAACCACACTGGAACCATAACTCTCCAAAAAAAAACTGGGTGGAATCCCCAACAGATGGGGATTGCGTGTGTGTGTGATCTATGTAGCTAGGGACTGCTTTACCCACCCCGTGGCGATTCGGAAGACCATGTTGGCGTAGCTGTAGGTCTGCGACAGTACATACGTGACCCGTGCTTGAAATTCCCTAAATTCCTTCGGGAGTTCCTAAAATGGTATTTTCTTTGCATCACAAAAAAGGTAAGGGGTCTATTTGTCGCCAGACTTAGGGTTACTGTAGGTTACGGTAGGCATGATGCCTTCAACTGGCATTACCTTAGAATTTCGAAAATCGAAAAATGGACCTCAAATTCGTGTTCAGCGTCCCAAATGACACCCGTATTTTGAGTAAAATCTGAGACTTCGACCGAGCTACCGTATACCCACCGTTACATACTGTAATCTAAGGAAAATCGATAAACCAACCAAAGATTTCTAAAAGTTTAGCTTCCTGGCAAAAGTAATGATCTGGCAATGTTAAATTTCAAGAAATCAAAAAGTTGAAAAAAATTTAAAAAAACGTCTTGAAATATCTCTAAAAATGATTTGGCGCAAAATAACCACAAGTAATGAAAAAACTGGGAAATGTAGTGAAATGATCAACATCGGATTTGGCGGTCAGTCATAGGCCAACATTTTATAAGTAGTGACAGACGAGGTATAGGATTTTACAAGCTTCTCCGTTAAACTTATCAAAGCTAAATCAAGCGCGCAACGGAAACCTTAAAACATTTCATTGAAGCTGTAATACGGAAATCAGGGTGGGTCAAGCTATGTAAACGTAACGCTCAGATCCGATGCGCGCTTGATTTAGCTTTGATAAGTTTAACGGAGAAGCTTGTAAAATCCTATACCTCGTCTGTCACTACTTATAAAAAGTTGGCCTACGACTGACCGCCAAATCCGATGTTAATCATTTCCTTACATTTCCCAGTTTTTTCATTACTTGTGGTTATTTTGCGCCAAATCATTTTTAAAAATATTTCAAGACGTTTTTTTAAAATTTTTTTCAAATTTTTGATTTCTTGAAATTATAACATTGCCAAATCATTATTTTTGCCAGGAAGCTAAACTTTCAGAAACTTCATCTATTTTTCCCAAAGGTTCCCTTTTTGACCTGATTTTTGTTTAGCGATTCCCATTTTGGAGAGGCGAAACCTCTTATGACAGCTTTCTCCTTCCGTAAATAATGAAATTGGTGCGAATCGGTGTTGTCTGAGAACCATAACTCCAAAAAATTGTGACCCGCAACCATAAAAAACGACCCTCGCTTTCCCACTGGGGGCCCGCACACTTTCTACGGCATGCTGCGCACTCCCATTGGGGGCCCGCACACTTTCTACGGCGTCCTGCGCACTCCCACTGGGTTACCGCACACCTTCTACGGCGTCCTGCGCATTCCCACTGGGTTACCGCACACCTACGGCGTCCTGCGCATTCCCACTGAGGGCCCGCACACTTTCTACGGCGTCCTGCGCACTCTCACTGGGTTACCGCACACCTTCTACGGCGTCCTGCGCATTCCCACTGGGTTACCGCACACCTTCTACGGCGTCCTGCGCATTCCCACTGAGGGCCCGCACACTTTCTACGGCGTCCTGCGCACTCTCACTGGGTTACTGCACACCTTCTACGGCGTCCTGCGCATTCCCACTGGGTTACCGCACACCTTCTACGACGTCCTGCGCATTCCCACTGAGGGCCCGCACACTTTCTACGGCGTCCTGCGCACTCTCACTGGGTTACCGCACACCTTCTACGGCGTCCTGCGCATTTCCACTGGGTTACCGCACACCTTCTACGGCGTCCTGCGCATTCCCACTGTGGGCCCGCACACTTTCTACGGCGTCCTGCGCACTCTCACTGGGTTACCACACGCCTTCTACGGCATCCTGCACACTCCCACTGGGGTCCCGTACATTTTCTACATCGCCCTGCGCACACCCATTGAGGGCCCGCACACTTTCTACGGCGTCCTTCGCATTCCCACTGAGGGCCCGCACACTTTCTACGGCGTCCTGCGCACTCCCACTGGGTTACCGCACACCTTCTACGGCATCCTGCACCTTCCCACTGGGGTCCTGTACATTTTCTACATCGCCCTGCGCACTCCCATTGAGGGCCCGCACACTTTCTACGGCGTCCTGCGCACTCCCATTGAGGGCCCGCACACTTTCTACGGCGTCCTGCGCACTCTCACTGGGTTACCGCACACCTTCTACGGCATCCTGCACACTCCCACTGGGGTCCCGTACATTTTCTACATCGTCCTGCGCACTCCCATTGAGGGCCCGCACACTTTCTACGGCGTCCTGCGCATTCCCACTGAGGGCCCGCACACTTTCTACGGCGTCCTGCGCACTCTCACTGGGTTACCGCACACCTTCTACGGCATCCTGCGCATTCCCACTGTGGGCCCGCACACTTTCTACGGCGTCCTGCGCACTCTCACTGGGTTACCACACGCCTTCTACGGCATCCTGCACACTCCCACTGAGGGCCCGCACCCTTTCTACGGCGTCCTGCGCACTCTCACTGGGTTACCGCACACCTTCTACGGCGTCCTGCGCATTCCCACCGAGGGCCCGCCCACTTTCTCCGGCGTCCTGCGCACTCTCACTGGGTTACCGCACCCCTTCTACGGCGTCCTGCGCATTCCCACTGAGGGCCCGCACCCTTTCTACGGCGTCCTGCGCATTCCCACTGAGGGCCCGCACCCTTTCTACGGCGTCCTGCGCACTCTCACTGGGTTACCGCACACCTTCTACGGCGTCCTGCGCATTCCCACTGAGGGCCCGCACACTTTCTACGGCGTCCTGCGCACTCTCACTGGGTTACCGCACACCTTCTACGGCGTCCTGCGCATTCCCACTGAGGGCCCGCACCCTTTCTACGGCGTCCTGCGCATTCCCACTGGGGTCCCGCACACTTTCTGCGGCGTCCTGCGCACTCCTCAAATCCTATTTACACCAACCGCCTCAAAGAGAGAACAATCTTGGCCGGAAGCCTATCATTAGCTGTGTTGTTTTTCATTAGTTCATTTTCGAAGCTCAGAGAACATCGGATGGTTTACAATAACATGTTTACATGTTTTTACCCGTCTTGACAGTCAATTTTGAGGGTCCGCTAAAATTGAGCTTTCAACTCCAAAATTGAATAGGAGCTAGCTGCATCCATTTCCAGTCTCCTGCCAAAAAATTAGCTTCCTAGCTCAATTATAACTGGTTACACAAGATCGTGAACGCCGTCTGAAAAAAAAGGAGAATAACAGTTTTTCGACCAAAATCACGTGGTTTTCGCCATTTTTCTCGAGCGCCAAGAAACGATTCCAAACCATTTTTTGGTACATATACCAACTTTTTACGCTCTTTCCAATGGAGAGAAAACCGCATCTCCACAGTTACTCTGAACGCTGATTTTGGAATCGCAGAGTTGCGCATGGCCGAGTTAAAGCCAAATCTGGTGCGCGCTTCGCGTGCACCACAATTTGTGTTAGGCGGCCCAAATAAGTTCTATGTAGAAGTTTTAAGGCGATTTCATTGTAGAATTCTCGAAATCGTCACAGGTCGCGTTTGGCCAGCAAAATTTCCTCCATTTTGAAGCTTCCGGCCAAATTAGACGGATTTTCGAAATATTGACAACTGGGCCTCAGATTCGTAATCGGCATCCAAAACGACACGTAAAAAAAAGCTTTAAGCTGAGTCCGAAACATTTTTTTGAACGCCCTAAAAATTGCCATGTGTGTATACCTTTTCTTTCTGCAAAGCTATGAAAACGCCCAATTTTGGAAATCTCCTGTAGATTTCTGAGGCATTCAGGGAATTCGGAAAACGGACTATCAATGCTGTGTCCCACACCTACAACTATCAAAACATGGTTTTATAAAAACCCTCGTGAAATGTAAGCTAAGCTGTAGTAAGGGCCAAACATAGTTTGTGCGATTTTCGGACAAAGGCTCACTGTACGCGATGCATGAAACCGTACGATCTTCCTTACCGCACCCATCATCACCTGATCAGGCCAGTTTTCTCCACTTTTGTTCTGTTTTCTCATGTTGGAAGTCTGTTCCTAACTTACTACAATTTAAATTACTATATGCTGTGCTTAATAGGTAAGCTCTGCATCCAAAGTGTTATTGCAGGAATAGCGAAAATCGTTAAAAAGTAGAAGGATGTGTTCAGATGTGGTTGGAGTTCTTTTTCTTTCTGAAATATTTTTGGTAGCTTATCCCACATTTTCTTCTACTGACCTTTACCTTTTTTCGGTGCTTTTTTTGAGAGTAGGCCTTGCTGGATTTCGATTTAGTTCAGGCTGGCCTGGTTTTTACCACCAGAAAATTCAGCTAAAAGTTCAGTATTTCATGCTAAGAAATCCATGCTCAGCAAAAAGATACCAAACAAGGAAAAGGCTATTAACTGTAATCATAAGGTGATTTTAAATCAAATGAACCCCGGAGGGGAAACAATCACGGCCAGACTATACGGCGGCAGCTTGGTGGCGGAAACAGGGCCAGCCGAAAATGGAATTGAACGTTTCTCATCGTGACCACTGCCTTCGAAGGCAGCGTTCACGATGGTGATCCTCGGTGACTTTCCACAGTGAAATGATAGGCGAGAAGGTTCCTAGGCTCCCAGCGTCGAAAGAACGGTAGAAAACGAGCTAGGAGTGACAAAATAGCGGCTGCAAACAAGCATTTTTGTGTTCCAGAACCGCCTCGTGCTCCAGGTCCGCCCCCTCGACGTGAATAAATGAACACTCGAGATCGTGAGATGAGCGATGGTTTCCGATCAAAAGCCCCGTTCCTCCCTTCATTCTCAACTTCTCTCTTTACCCAGGTCAGCTCGCAGTCTTGTACGATTCCAGAGACATTGGAACCAGCGTGGGACAGTTTTCAAGATAGGCGGAAAAACAGAAAAACGATTTTTATCGTGAACACTGCCTTTAAAAGGCAGCGTACAAAAAAAAAACTTGTAAAATTTTTTACTATTTCGCGCAGGTAGGGCCACCAGGTTGTGATATATCGTCAAGAAGCCACCCAACGACTGAAATTTCGAAGAAAAACTCGTCAGAAAATCCCGGAGCATTCAGCTTCCTTTTTTCGCTTCTGTCCGGTGTGTCTTGTGTGAAACACTAGTGTCGGAAAACTGGACGTCTGAAACGGTTTATCCCCTTTAAATTCTTAGGCTGATTATTTCTTCTGGCCTTTCCATTGCTAAGAATTCTCCAAAAACAAGAATCTTCCAATACACAAGTTTGAACGCGAGGATTTATCGAAACAATGGACCGTGAAAACGTCTTTCCAGTATAGCTGTACAATTTCGAACGAACGAACAGGCTACGGCGCGAGGTGTGATACAACCCAACATTGATCCGACCCCCCACCCAAGTCAAGCGATTTGCTCCAGCCCTTGGGAAAAAGTGATGGCGACGACCGGGGAGGGGCGGAGATCCTCACTTCGTAATTTTTTATAGTGAACGATTTTTTAGACCAAGACTGCATTGATGCATCGATTGTATCAATTAATCCTAATAGTGCAATAAATAAATGTTTTCCACCAAAGCAGACAAAAACAACTCTCCTGCGACAATGATACCAAATATTTGTTTAATGGCTGAACATTCATTAGTGCCCTGAGGGCACGTAGGTGCGGTTTCGGGCATGAAACCCCATTAAGTAATTAACTGTTCAGATGTAAAAAACGCACCCAAAATTTCATGAACGCAGCTTCAAGCGCAAGAGCGCTACATAAGAAGGGTGGAGCCTGTTTTCATGCCCTGGGGGGACATAGGTGCGTTTTCAGGAATGAAAACACATTTAGTAATTGGCTATCCGGATGTGAAAACGCACTCAAAATTTCATGGACGCAGCTTCAAGTCGAACAGCGCTACATAGGGAGGGGTTCATGAAAAAATCGATAGCTGTGTAATATTTACCAGGTTGTTCAATACGTTTTGTCGTTCGATGAGAGAGGGCGTTGCTACTAGTCCACAAAATTTTGTTTTGTTAGCACACTCTTCATATGAACGTATGCGAAGTTGCATTTCAATCTGTCAATTCATTCTTTGTTTACAAGCCATTTATATCGTGCAGTGATAAAATTCTTATTTTTGGAAAGTGTAGCACTAAAAGAAATTCATGAACGAATGTTGTTCAGTGATTGTTCACCTACAATTAGAACAGTAGAAAGATGGGTTGCTGAATTTAAACGTGGTCGTACAAGCCTAGAAGACGATCCACGTGAAGGACGTCCAAAAAGCGCATCAACACCAGAAATCATAGCCAAAATACAGGATATGATTTTGGAAGATTGACTGAGAGAGATTTAGTAGAGGCTCTACACATCTCATTAGGCAGTAGATTCCATATTTTAAGTGAAATTTGGGGTTTTAGAAAGCTGTGTGCACAATGGGTGCCGCATTCGCTAACAATGAAACAAAAACACATTCGAATGCGACTTTCACAGCAACATGTGGAGCGTTTTAAAAAGGATAAAGTGGATTTTGTGCGTCGATTCATCACTATGGATGAGACTTGGGTCTATGGCCATGACCCTGAATCAAAACAAGAGGCTAAAGAGTGGTTTGAACCTGGTTGTTCGGCTTCGAAACGAGTTCGTGTCCGGAAATCGGCCAAGAAGGTTATGGCGTCAGTTTTTTGGGATGCGAAAGGAATTTTCTTTGTAAATTACTTGCAAACTGGTAAAACACCGTGTCACAAGAGCATTTTGACAATGGCTAAAATCCATGAATTGAAGTTCGAATTGTTGGAACCAGATTTGGCCCCCAGCGACTTCATTTGTTTCCAGAACTCAAAAAATTTATGCGTGGCAGGCGTTTTTCATCAAATTAAGAGGTCATAACGGATGTTGGAGCGTATTTTGCAGACCTTCCGGATTCTCACTTGAGGGATGGGATCCAGAGATTGGAGGATTGTAAGAGCAAGTGTATTAATGTTCAGGGAGATTATACTGAATAATAAAGTGTACTCTGAACCATAAAATTGTGTTTTTCTTATCGAACGACAAAACTTATTGAACAACCTTGTACAAGTATTTAACGAAATTCGAATTAGGGAGTTTCGCGTTGCTAAAACGTGCGGAAAACCTACATATTTACGGACACAGATAATCAATTTCATTCTTTTAACCGGTTAAAAACGGTCCTTGAAGACCCATTTTTAGGTGTGATACAATCGATTGTATCACACCTAAAACTGGGTCTTCAAAGACTTTAGCCAGGTAAAAGAATGAAATTGATTACTTGGGCCCGTGACTAGGTTTTCCGCACGTTGTAGCAACGCAAAACTCCCTAATTAAAATTTCGTTAAATATTTGTAAATATTACACAGCTATCAATTTTTTCATGGACTCCTCCCTATGTAGCGCTGTTCGGCGTTAAGCTGCGTTCATAAAATTTTGAGTGCGTTTTCACTACCAGATAATCAATTACTAGATGTGGTTTTCATGCCCGAAACCGCACCTATGTGCCCTCAGGACATGAAAACAGGCTCCTCCCTTCTTATGTAGCGCTCTTGCGCTTGAAGCTGCGTTCATGAAATTTTGGGTGGGGTTTCGCATGCGGACATTCGTATTCAAAATGTGAGTTGGGCGCCCGCGCCCACACCTATGTGCCCTCAGGGCATAAAAATCTCATGCTTCAGGCGATATCGCATCTTGGACAAGAGTCGATTTCGTGGAGTAAATTGCAAGAGATATAACAGTGGACAATGCTCTACTCAAACAGTCAACTATCCATTATTTCTCAGCATTGCGAAGTTTTTTACCTCTAGCGGGATCGAACCTGTGAATCCTAAATCGCCTAAAAATGCATTTTCGATTGCGAAATTCTAGAACATCGGTGTCATTTCGTTGACAGGATAGTCCGCTCGTGATTTATTTACTTATATTTATTTGAAGTTAGAGGAATAAAAATCTTGAGGTCGTTGCCCGCCCCTGGATTGACTAGGCTGGGTCGCGCTGACCGCAAGCCCCTTTCAGAGTGAATTTCTGCGGATCAATCACACTGCTCAAAAAAGAAGCCCAACCTTTGGATCTTCAGCACTGCTTGTACGGAAACTTTGATTAGAGGGAGGAGTATCAACAGAATTATCTCCGGCGAGGGATAGGCTAACAACATTTTTGAACTTGACAGCGACTCCTATACAGATCACATACAGAACGGCGCTACTGGCGTTTTCTGATCACATGAGGCTTTCAAGTAGCTTCGATATATGGGATTTCTTCATCCTGTAAGGGCTAGTGAAACGCAAGGCACATAGTAAGTAGCAGATGTTGTATGGAACATCACATGACTTAACAAATGTTGGTGTATTATTGCACAAAACAGATTTTGCCGTTTGCCGGTCGTTTTTGGGGTTTGCCGTTGCCGTTTGCCGAAATCTCAATTTCCTTTGCCGCACACTCCTGCTCTCAACACCCCCCCCCCGCCCTGATAGTAGTCCATCTTGGTTCTTGGTTGACCGAAGGTCCGACTTCCTTCCCCCTTCCCGTGAGTGTGATACATCACACCTCACGCCGAACCCTGCGAACGACACTCGAACAAATTTTGTTCGAAAGAATTTCGAACGAACGATTTTCGAAAAACTTTCGAAATTTCGGCGGTCGAACGAACGAATTTCGAAACTTATCGACATTTCGATATGTTTCGAAATTTCGAATTTTTTTTCGAAATCTGTCGGAAATTTCGAACTTTTTTCGAATTCTGCTCGAGAAAATTTCGAATGAACGAATTTCGAAAAAATTTCGAAAAATCGGATTTGGAACGAACGAAAATTCAAAAACTTTCGTTCGAAAAAATTTCGAACGGACGCAATTTGAAAAGAATTCTTTCGACGAAATTTTAGGAAATTGTGTTCGACGAGATGTCGAACGAACGAAAAAATTTCGAAAAATCTCTCGAAAATTTTTCGAAACCACTTTGCTTGAATTGAGTAGCGTGACGTACCAAACTGCGAAAACGGGACAGGCCTAACTGAATTTTTTGAAGATTTTTTTAAACAGCTCTTCTCCTGTATTTGAACGCTGTTTGGGGACTTTTCCCTATTTACCTCTACTTAGTGGACCTACCTGCTCGAAAACATCTGAAACTAGAATAAGGTTTCTTATCGTGAACACCGCCTATACTCAGACAAACCATTGCTCGGAGCGGGACCGGCTTCTCCCAATTATGAAGTCATCGTCCGGACAGCGACCGAGGGGCGAACTGGCACCGCAGTTTCTGTCCGGTTGGGATATCAGCCTCGGCCGCTTTCCGGTCGCCCTCAGGGCGACAGCTGTGCCATCTCCAGAGATAGAGAGACACAGCATTGGTTGTTCTCTGAGTGATAATGTGCCCCAGTGGCAGTGCGCCGGACGCTGGATAAAGTATACGGGACCCAAGTAGGAGTGCGCCGGACGTCAGACAAAGTATACGGGACCCAGGTGGGAGTGCGCCGGACGCCGGACAAAGTGCAGTGGCAAACATGAAAAAACATGGCAAAGCAAATGATCACGTCCCAAGGTGTTTATCGCGTGCCCAGTCGAGTCCTCATTCGGCATTGTGATGCCGGTCCTGGAGGGTGACATCGAGTCCCTCTTTGGAGGCCAGCATATTTTTGACAGCTGGGGGATAGGGGATATCCTCACGGCTGGGGGTGGGGCGGTTTTCGCCGCGGTCCGCAGGGAGGGTGGTTCCTCACCGCAGACCTCGGCGAAGCTTGCGCCCTGGTAGCGGACCGAGGCGGTGCTTTCTCTGCCGTGGACCGCGATATTCACGCACCTCTCGAAAAGAGGGGGAATTGAAGAAAAATCAGCTTTTAGAAAAGTTTCGAAGTCCGCCCGGACATCGACCGCAGTGCCAAATGCGACTGAATATCGCTATCCCAGCATCGCGGATCTCTAATATCGAGAACAACAGCTGGTTTGAAATTGAATTTCAATCGAAGAACATTAACCATCGGACTGACCTGCTCGAATATTTGTGTACTCATCTAGTCAACAACTTCGACTGAAGTGCGTGCTTTCACTGTTCAACTGTTTTTATTAGGTAAATTTGCATTCATTTCTTCCTCTGAATGTCGATGATTTTTGACTGGTGGGCGCGAGACTGCGATCTTTTTTGGTCGGCGCTGTGCATGTGTGCACAAACTGGCACCTTTGGGCCCAAGAAACTCTAATTCTAGCCCGTTTTGCACCCCGCTACCTCCATAGTTTTGTTCAGCTGTATTCGATGCTGATTTTTGTAATTTTTCAATAACGTTTTTCATCGTGACCGCTGCCTTTAGAGCGTTTGAGAAAAATATTCCGGATTTGACTTGAAATTCTCCCAGGGGTTATTTGGTGTGCTGATCACGAATCTGGGGTGGTAGGAAATGGGGTGTTCAATGGAAGCAGACCGCCACCTCCTAGCCGGCAACAAACCGCGACATGTGGTTTTCGTTTTCATTTTAGTCTGACGCATGGACTAGGCGGCTGACCGTGTGGGGTTGGCGGCCTCACTGGAGAATGGGGTTTCGATTCGCGCGGGGTGATCTAACGTCGCACCCCCGTATATTCATCAGACTAAAGTTATCACGCGAACTCTACATGTCATAGACCCTCCAGGTTAACGCGAGCTGCCCCACGTAAGAGAAGAACTGCACGCTCCGTGAAAATACAGTAATTTCAACCCTCAAAGGCATCGTACACGATGAAAACCATATTTGGCTTTTTGACCTTTCCGTGTTATTGTATCTCTATAGTGACCAAAGATTGCAAAAGGCCGCCTCAAAAACGTCAACTTTTCGAGAAAAACCCATTTTAAGAAGGTTCAAAACAAATTTGAAGTTCGCGCCGACATAAAGTTGGGATAGTTGCGCGGAGAACGCAAGGAACAGTTCTACGATCCGTTCCTTGGCGCAGCGTTGGAAGCTTTTGATTTCGTACCTAACAAAACAACCACTCGAACGAAATCAAAAGGGGTTACCAACCTGCTGCGCCCATTGCTGTCAGCTGCTTCCGATCAATACCAAATGTGAAATCGACTGTCGTGTGCATTGCCCCCAACGACGCGTCAAGGCACGCCCGCCGGCAGCAACCACGCAGTTTTGTTCCTTGTAACAACGGATCGACCCCCTGGCCGGCCCCCCGAACCCAGGAAGCCGTTTTGAGGTAAGCAAATCTTCATTCAGAGGTGCTTTTGAAACTCCAAATTTTCTGAGTGACATTATCACGGCCCATTACTCCGACTGAACGCGGAAGCTGGAATTAAGTTTTCATCGTGTACGATGCCTTTGAAGGCAGTGGTCGCGATCTCGCGATATGCTTGTCGTCTTTTTCTCTGTAAACCCTTTTCTGGGTCTCGAGTAGTAGAACCTATAGGAAAAAATCGCGAAAAAACCACTGTTTTGGGCGAAATTTGAAGCCTGAACTTTGTCTTTTGATGGTGGACGAGCCCACCGCACATCATCGGCATCGATGACCTCTTATATCAAAAACATCAGCTGGCTTGAAATTGAATTTCAATCAATGAACCTTCGGATTTATGTACACATCTAGTCAAAAACATTGACTGGAGTGCTTTCTTTCATTGCTCAACTGTTTTTATTAGGTAAATTTGCATTTTTTCTTCCTCTGAATGTCGATGATTTTTGACTGCTCGGCATGGGACTGCGATCTTTTTGGTCGGCGCTGTGCACGTGTACAGGAACTGACATCTTTGGGCCCTAGAAGCTCTAATTTTAGCCCGTTTTTCACCGCGCTACCTTCATAGTTTTTCAGCTGTTTTTGATCTAAGCAGATTTTTGTGGTTTTTTCGATTACTTTTTTCATCGTGACCATTGCCTTTGAGGGTAGAAACGGATAGAGCGGATGGGAAGTTGAGAAGCCTTGAAACCGGAGGTTCTTCTGAGAAAATTTGCATTGAGAGTGGCGGGACGGCATCGCAAGCCAGGACCGTACCGGGCCGATGTAGCAGCGGCACAGCGATCCGGGCCCGTGCCGCGACACTGTAGCAACGGCTCCGGAATTTTGGAAGATTCCTTCTTGTCCGTAACAGAACAGCAACGGCACCGCAATCATGAACAGCACCGCGATAGCGAAGCATGGACCTCGCAACAGTTTCGGGCCGGCTCCGCGATATCGCCGCAACGCCACCGCTACAGTGGCAGACATGAAAAAAATGGTAAAGCGAATGATCACGTCCTGGTGTGTTTATCACATGCACAGCCGGTATAAAAGGTGCCTCATCTCACTCGAGTCCTCACTTGGCATTTTGATGCCGGCCGTGGAAGGTGACTTCGAGTCCCTCTCCGGAGGCTGGCATATTTTTGACCGCTGCGGGTAGGGGATCACACGGCCGAGGGTGGTGGGGTTTTCGCCGCGGTCCGCAGTGAGGGTGGTTCCTCACCGCAGACCTCGGCGAAGGTGCGGGGAAGCCCTTGTTTGGACCTAGGCGGGCTTTCTCTGGGGGGGGGGGCAGCCAGATGCAGGCACCGTCGCGGCCCGAATCAGGCACCGTCAATATAGGGTTGAGGTAATTCCGGACCGGGTTTGGGAGCCGTCGCGTCCTGGTTGAGACACCGCAGCGGAAAGATTGATGCAGTGGCATAGCTGGTGGAGGGACACTGGAGCGACACTACCCTGCAGGCACCGATTAGGAGCCTTCAAGGCAGGGTTGGTCTGCCGCCGGGGCAAATTTTCTCAGAGTCAGCCTTAAAGCTCTTCTTTCAGTTATTATGGTAGGTTAATATCGTTCTAACACAATGCACCGCATATAAAAACGGTCGAAAATTACATTTCGGCAGTAGTCACCAATTTTATTCATGAGGAAGAGCATTCAAAGCGAGTTTCTTGAAATTTCTCCTTTTAGAAACACAATCAGAACGAAATTTTCAAATTTCCCTTTGCTTGGTAATCCAGATTCTCGTAATTTTTTATGAGCTTGGTCAGTTCTTAAAACCATTCTCGAAAACACATGCTAGGTTGCTCAGCTTAAAGGCAGCGTACGCGCAAAAAACCGTGTTCATTTTTTTCACAATTTCGCTCATGTAGGCCTGCCAGGTTGTGATATATCGCAAATGGACCACTCAAAACACTCAAATTCCTGAGAAAAACTCGTTCGGAAATCCTTGAGCATTCAGCTCCCTTTTTTTCACGTCTGTCCGGTGTGTCTTGTGCAATGCACAAATTTTGAAAATTTGGACGGCTGATTTGGTTTATCCTCATTAACTTTTTAAGTTCCATAATTCTTTTCGTCTTTCAGCTGTCAAAAGGTCTTAAAAAATAAGAAGCTTTAAATACACACGTCCAAATTCAAGGATCCTTCGAATAAGAGAAAATAGAATTTTGGATTTAAGTTGCCTGCCGGAGCCCGTCGTGGCGCTTCTGTTCCTCGTGTTAGATGATCGACCGGGGAAACGCCTTTTCAGACCACGGAGCAGTTTTCAAGAGCCTATAGCATTATGTTTACGCTACACTGAGGTCTCAAGCTTCGGCAACTATCTCCACTTGGTTCAAACCTTGGATTGAGAAGAAAAACCCAGATGTGGTTTTCAGCGCGGACGCTGCCTTTAAATCAGCTTACAAGGGAAGTATAAAAAGCGTAGGTCGGATCTGCCAAAACGACTAGTATGGTTAGTATCTCTTCTGGCTCAATAGTAAAAATGCGCAGTATCCCACCGCGAGCCGCAGGTTCAAAAAAGTTATGAGCATTTTTTAAGCCTGGAGAAAAGGCAAGGGTACCCATCAGGCATTTTTTTTGGAGTTTCAAAAAATTTTCTCGGATTTAGCTCAAAACTGTATGTAGGGGTAACCTGGGGTGGTGAACACGAATCTGGAGTCCATTTGTCGAAATTTTGAGGTTTACTGTAGGTTACGGTAGGTAACATGTCATTTAGGGGTCAAAACCCACCTTAGTATTTTGAAAATCGACAAACGGACGTTAAATTCGTATTCTCCACCCCGAATAACCCCCGTATACAAATTTTGAGTAAAATCTGAGATTTTGACCAAACTACCGTATACCCACCGAAATCTACCGTAATCTGCAAAAAATCGATAAACGGACTCCAGATTCGTGTTTAGCACTCTAAATAACCCTCAGCAAATGATTTTGAGACATATCTATCGTAGAAAACCGGAAATCTCGAAAGTGGCGTTTTTCCCTCGAAATTTTCCCCGGTTGGTTAGCTTCAAACGAAATGAGCCGAAAACTTTCGAAAATCGACTAATAAATCACAGAATCGTGATCAGCGCCCCAAAAAATCCCCCTGGGAGAATTTTTAGTCAAATCTGGAACATTTTTCTAAAACGCTTCTAGAGCCCTCAATTAGTAGAAATAAGCGCCCAACCGAAAATCCGTACAAGTCCAAAACGCTCTCAGTCTGGACAAAGTACGGAAAATGTACGTTCATCCAAAATTTGCTCAGGGGGGCAGTTTTGGGCGCTGAACACATTTATGAGGTCCGTTTCCGGATTTTCCGAAGAATAACGCGCTTTTTGGAAGGTACAAAAAGCACAAAAACTGAGCTTTTTAAGCTTGTAACTTCTTGGAACCTGCGGCTCGCGGCGGGATACTGCGCAGTTTTACTATTGAGCCACAAGAGATACTAACGACACTAGTCGTTTTGGCAGATCAGACCTACGCTTTGTATACTTCCCTTGTTAGATCACCAGATGTGTGTGATATTTCAAGATTTCGCATTTGCAGTAAATTTTTTGAACGTTACCTGAACAATATTCTTTCCAAACAGAATTCCGAGCAAACGAAAATTTGAAAATCTCTGGATGAATTATTCAAAAGGCGTTCCTGGGAAGGTAACACTAGATGCGAAAAATAACTTCGGAAAATCGTCGAGTAATGAATAATTTGAACGGGCGTCCTACGTTCAACTTAAAGGCAGTGTTCACGATATAAGTAATTTTTCTGTTTTTCCGCCTATCTTGAAAACGGTCCCATGCCGATTCCAATGATGTCCCTGGAATAGTACAAGACCCCCTGGAAACGGAGTTATGGCCCCTCGAAATTCAGCAAGGGAAAATTGTGGACGAGTTGTCCGAGGCTTGTAACTCCCGTTTTTTGCGGCCGATGTGTGCGAGCTAACCTGAGTAAAGAGAGACGTTGAGAATGAAGGGAAGAACGGGGCTTTTGATCGGGAACCATCGCTCATTTAACCACAAATTCAGGGGAACTGTTATAGGACGTGGGCGGAGTGGCCCAATGGGTCGGCTGGCCCACGAGATTTTCACCAACTGAACGACCGTTTTTCGTTTCACTTCCGTTCTTAATCTTCTTATAGGGACCCAAAGCTTACGTTTCAGCCAAAAAAAGGGAAACTTTTTCTTCGTGTACACTGCCTTTAAATGGATAATCAAAAACCTATAAGAATGATTGAGTAAATGGTCAGTTTTCGTTTTTGAAAAGATTTCAAGTGATTTTTTTTGGAAACGTGCAACTGAAGTATTACGTCCGAGATTGGGGCGATAATGCGGTGTCGGTCATTGGCGAAAATCAATATAAGGCAAATCAAGGCAATCAGTATAACATCTATCTTCTCACGGCTGTTCGAAAAAATTCTCAAAAAACGAATCGTAACTCATTTGGAATCAAATCAGGTTATCTCTCCCTTCCAGCATGGTTTCCAGAAAGGTAAATCTACTGTGACGTCATCTATTGAAGCGCTTAATAAATGGACAGCTCTTCTTGACGATGGAAAGAGTGTAGACGTTATCTATTTTGATTTTGCCAAAGCTTTTGATAAGGTTCCCCATGACAAGTTGTTGCAAAAACTTTTGATGGTTGGGATTCATCCTCGAATAGTTACATGGATACGTTCATTCCTAACTGATAGGACGTTCTCGGTCTGTATAGACTCTCCTCGGTCGATTCCACGACCAGTCCTGAGCGGTGTGCCCCAAGGGGGGGGGGGTATTGTCTCCCATCCTTTTCAACATATACACTCACGAAATCGCCGGTCTTATCGGTTCCTGTGGCACCGGTTTCAGTGCATTTGCGGACGATATCGAGATCTACCTGGACATCTCCCAACCAGAGAATTGTATCTTACTGCAGCAGTCTATTGACATTGTTAGTACTTGGTCTCGTGATTGGAATCTCCCATTGGCAAAGGAAAAGACGAAGGTTCTCCACTTGGGTCATAGCAATGCTAACAGTAAATATATTGTCGATGGTTGTCAAATCCAGGAAGTTGATGAAATAACTGATCTAGGGTTCATTATTACTACAAGTCTGAGTTTTGATAAGCACTGTGAATCTATCGCGAAGAAAGCAACTTTTGCTATGAATAATATTTTTAGAGGTTTGTCAACTTGCAATCCATCTGTGCTTATCAATGCTTATACCACGTATGTAAGGCCTCTACTCGAGTACGGTACCCCGGTTTTCAACCCCGCCAAACTCAAGAATATAAACAGATTGGAAAAGATACAGAACAAATTTACTAGAAGAGTTCTGATCAGACAGTATGGCTTTATCTATGGGCAAATGCCTTCCGCTGCTGACAGAAACGAACTCTTTAGTCTCGAGCCTCTGATTCTCAGAAGGAAGGAAAATGACCTATTTCTCTTCCATCAAATCCTTTTCAACGTAAACTTTGGTCTAAGGCCTGGGGATTTCGTAAGAACGAGAGACTCTGTCACTCGGGGAGGGCCGATAAAATTCCATCGCACCGTGTCTAACCTTGAATGTCGACGCTGCTTTTTCACGAATAGGGTTATTCCATTATTCGAGGATCTCAGTAGAAATGATAATATTCCTGTCGAATTTGGTGCCTTCAAAAACTTGGTACGAGTAAAACTGGCTCCTGGGGGGCAGCCGAGTATCCCTCCGTAGCGCTTGGATTACTCGAAATCCTGCTCTTCTCTTTTGACTATTGTTCGTTCCAGTTGGTTACAATGTTTACATCTTTGACTACTTCGTTTGAGGTTGTTTTTTTGTCTCATTTTTTTTTCTTTTTTTCTTTCACATGAGTGTAAACTTGTGTAATAAATAAATAAAAAAATAAATATATATATATATATATATATATATATATATATATATATATATATATATATATATATATATATATATATATATATATATATATATATAAATCGAATAAATGAAGTGTTTACCGTTTTCTCAAATTGAAACTCATCACCAGTCCCCGCTTGTTGTTGAAAATATATAGAAAAGACTTAAGCGCTCATATGTGCATCATTTAAAGAAGTGATTTCGTGCAAATATGTATTGCAAGGTAAGAATTGAAAGACTTCGAGTGGCTCCATCAATGCACCAAAGCAAGTGCGTCGCGTATCCTCAATAAAAATTAAGGGGCCAACGATGGCACTGATCTGGCAATGAATGGGGAGTTTTCGAATTTTGCAGTAGAAGGAGAACACAAATAATTGGCTCTGAAAACACGTTCGCATTGGTGTGCCACAAAACTCGACCGACACGCCCCGAATAATACAGAATAAGCATTACTAAAGCAGCAAATCACTTGAAAATCAGTCGCTGTCGGGATTTTCACTTTCGGGAACTAAAAAATTATGGAAACCCTGCTGAAAAGCAAGCAAGTAATTAATTCTCTACACACCCATCATAGCGTGTGATATGCAATGAATTATGAAGGGGAAACTAACCTGAAAATAGCAAAGCGGAAGAATTTGAGAAGGAAATAAGGAAAAGGAGGGAAGTGGGCGCTCGCCGAAAAATTAACAGCTGATTGCGAGGGATTGATTAGTGCCACTATAGAAGACGGCCAACGTGTCTCAGCAATGATCCCTGTTTTGTTTTTGATACACCATCGCCCGTTTCCTTGGCGGAAGCCGTACAAGATTGTCCCTTCAATCAAAAATGGCTGACAGTGCTATCAAACTTCCTTTACCTTCTGCATTGATTAAACTCGCGCTTGCCCCCCCCCCCAGTGTAGATGGTCAAAACTGTTGCTATCGTATCCTGCTAGCCGCGAGGAAAAAATCCTCGAGAGTAGTTTTTCGTTAGCCGCGAGCTCCTCTCGCATAACCCCCTGTACTCGCGGCCTCGAAGGCACGGCAGACGCACGTATTAAAAATCGCTCTTCTTATATAGCGCATCATCATAGCCGCGCCGCGACGTAATGTGACGCTTGTGTGGCGATCAAGACAAAATGCTGCTCAGTGAGGCTTTTGAAAAGGCTTCGGAAGCAGTCATCCTCGAGGCAAAGACGAATCCATGAATGCTAGAAATCCTCTTAATTACAAGTAGGCGTGCATGCCTATCACCCAAGACACTACGCAGTGGGGCGGCTTCCACGGTTCGCTGTAAGCACGGGCTCGATTACAGTTTGCCGATGTGCTGCGCGACAGCTTGCAATGAATTAATATCGAGCATGCTGCACCGCAAAATCCATTGTTCTCTTTTCTATCAAACCGTAGAGTATAGTTACCACACATCGAGGGGTAAAAAATATTTGCTAGTAGCGAATGGCGAGCTAAAGTCTGTCCAAATGAATCGTCCGCCAACGAGCGGCGCTACTCGCGACCATCAGGCTCATCAGCCGCGAGGAGCCGTCCCTCTTTGGCTTGCGGGTGGCGAGCACCAGCTTTCTGAGAAACTAAATGAAATTATAATTATACCCTTTTTTACGAAGCCAAGATCGTCTTGTCTGGTGGAACCGTCACACATCATTACAATAACAAACGATTAAGCCAGTTCACTCTGCTATCGCTGATTGCCGAGATAGCAAGCTTTTTGAGCAAACTTTCAAGGGGGGGAGCTTGTCGGCTTTTCTATCTAAAGTTATAGGTTGGGTATTCATTGAAGTGTATACGAGGAAAAACCGCGAAAAAAATGGTCAGATCTACTTTAAAACAGCACCTCTAGATTCATTAAACTCCACCTCTTCTATTAGGCTCCGCCCCTTGATGAGAAACCCACGCCAACTAATCAACTGATTATCGCAAGAAGTAATCATGTTTAGCAGAATCTGCTGAATCTCCGTTCATTCACTCACGCATCCAAACATGCACACTTGCTTCGCAAATTACATATAGTGGGATTGTGAACCTATTTTTATTCCTCTTATTGTACGAAAATGACCAGGTGACAGAGCAGAAGACTGATAAGCTGAAACCCACGGATAACGGATAGACCCGAATTCTCCTTGTGTTTTGTCGGAAAAGGTACAAAAATTTCGGAAAACGACAAACGGCAAAAAATGTCCCAAAAACGGCCGGCAAACGACAAACGGCAATTGTCGCACATCCCTGGTACCTACTATACTTTTACATTTCCAGATTTTTTTCGAATATTCGACTTTTCGAATAATTCGGAATTCTGGGGTTTTCGAATATTCGACTTTTCGAATAATTCAGGATTTTGAAGTTTTCGAATATTCGACTTTTCGAATAATTCGGGATTTTGGACTTTTCGAATATTCGACTTTTCGAATAATTCGGGAATTTGAACTTTTCGAATATTCGACTTTTCGAATAATTCGGGATTTGAAGCTTTTCGAATATTCGACTTTTCGAATAATTCGGGATTTTGAACTTTTCGAATATTCGACTTTTCGAATAAAAAGTCGACTTTTTCAATCGACTGTCGAATGATTTTTCGAATATTTTTCATTCGACTTTTCGAGTAGGTCAAAAAAATATTTTGTCATTCCCACTACTTTTCAGAAGAAAAGGTGTATTACTTCAGCTAGCATATTCTATCTTTTTTTTGGGATTGAACTTAACTTTCGAATAGGGAAGCAAACAAACTATTCACGGGACGGTTGGCTTTATCAAAAAAATATACGAATTATTAAGTTTGTGCGGCAAATAATGCAAACAACTGCTTCTCATTATTTAATTCCGATAGGAAGTAAGTACAAAACAATAACTCGGGCACCTGTTTCACAAATAGACTATTAAAACCCGCCGCCGTCTTAGGCGTCGTTTATACTTCCGCCGCCGGGCGGCGCGGCGAAGTGCAATCCTACAATATCGATCACGCGGCGCGGCACGATCGATACTACAGAATTGCACTTCGCCGCACCGCTCGGCGGCGAGAGTACAAACGACCCCTTAGGCATCTTTCACAGTCCTCGCCGCAAGCGCGGCACGTGCGTGACGCGCTGGAAGCGCGGTGGACTAAGAAAGTTCTCACTGCGCGAGACGCGCGTGCCGCCCATTCAGCGCTGCCATAGCGGTACCACCCGAACAGCCATAACGTTTTCGCCATTTCAATCAATGCTTCCTTCTCAGTTTAGGTCCACTCCAACATTGCAGGCAGAGTTCACGATGAATATCGCACTCGAGTTCGACCCAAAAATGGGCTTCTTTGGTCGCGAGGTAACTAATATTGAAAAAAAACAGCCAAGGAAAACGTTCAGAATAAGCTAAAATAACGATTCCTAACGGACCGGGGTAGGTAGGCGCACTTGGATAAATTTCAAAGCCGTTTTTTATCGATTTGTGGCCCGTTTTCGCTGCTTTCTTCGACCATATCCCCTCCAGCATCTGCCAACTTGGTGTTCCGCACTAAAACCTCGAGAACGAGATTTATCGTGAACACTGCCTTTGAGAATTATGAGACTATCTTACGGTACCGTATACGCAAGTGCAAACCAGAAATTCCTGTGCATGTCACAGTTAAGGTCCATCTTTAACCCGCGCGGTGGCGCCGGAGATTTCATATCCTCTGTTTTCGAGTGTGATTTGGTTCCGTTCGTCGCGTGCGTCTGCGTGCGTTTGCTGCGTCTCCTTCTCCCCACAATTTCTTGCTGTCTCTACCCTCGCCCCGCACAAGCGCGCGAGGAAACAGAGTAAATCTGGCTCCGGAACCAGAGGATAGTTGTTTCTCGCGCGTGCCCCGCGGTGAGATGTTTCATAGTTCACCGCTCCTCCCGCGCGTGCCGCGTTTAGGCCTAGTGCAAACTTCGTCGCGGGTGCGAATGGGTCGCCGCAAAAACGACGGGGCCGTCGCGGGTGCAACGGGGTTACCGCGACAGAGAGTCCTCAGGCTTTGTGCATACTTCGTCGCGTGTGCGACGGCGTCGCCGCAACAGAGAGTCCTCAGCGACATGATCGCCTGCAAATAGAGTTGACGCAATATTGCGCCCACTACCGAATGCACATATTATATTCTTGGTAGAGTGCACCTTCATCTCCTCTCAATGATAGGGCTTAATGTTCTGTAATCTAAAACAGGTTCATTTGTGGGTGCTTAACTTGGAGCTGGACTTTGTTTTCGTCCTGCCCAGGGTACGGCGCGGGGTGTGGATGTTCACACCTTGGGTCTGAGCTGCGCAAGGGTGGAGGAAAGGGGTATAAGGCAGTAGAGAAGACTGGAGGCGATGAAGTGAATGGCAAAGGCGAAGACGATCAGAAGTATGAAAGAATTAAATATGTTTTTAATAAAATACGAGTTCGCAAATTTATTTTGCAAGTCAAAACAGAACTGGAACACTCTACTAACTACTCCTACCCCTTTTTAATTGGTTAAGCTGTGTGTGAGATGATTTTGTTCAGTTGTAGAGTGGACTGAAATTCTATCTATGCAGTATACATTGGATCCGAGGCAAAAAATTTCGGATAATCGGATTTCGGGCTGATCCGAAAAACGGTTTTTTTCGGTGAATCGGATTTCGGTTCGATTCGGGTTTGGCGTTTTTTCGGTGAATCGGATTTCGGTTCGATTCGGATTTTCGCCTTTTTCGGTTATTCGGATTTCGGTTCGATTCGGATTTGGCGTTTTTTCGGTGAATCGGATTTCGGTTCGATTCGGATTTGGCGTTTTTTCGGTGAATCGGATTTCGGTTCGGTTCGGATTTGGCGTTTTTTCGGTGATTCGGATTCTGGTTCGGTTCGGTTTTGGGGTTTTTTCGCTGATTCGGATTTCGGCTCGGTTCGGATTTGGCGTTTTTTCGGTGATTCGGATACCGAATCGTCAAAATTTCGAATCATTCGGACGGATATCCGAAATTATCCGAATCGGATCCAATGTATACTATGCAGGCTTTCAAGACACTGATCACCCATTCTGGCTGAGTGACTTTTTATACACCAAAAAAGTTCGCGATCCACGAAAAATCTTGAGCCGATGGTGAATTACATCTTGATCAGCACTCAAAAAGACCCATTCTAGGCAAGGTTGCGCCTACATAAATCCAGCACATTTAGCTACCGATGAAGATATAGACGTTTCGGTGTGACCTTGCACACTCTTTTGAAAATCGCCCAACAAATCTCATATTTGGGTTGACCACCCAATTCAATCCTGGCAGCAGTCCCGAGCGAACAGTTTCAACTGAATTTCAAAAAGTGGAATAGCGCCAGTTTTTGTGAAATTTATTGTCATTTTTTCTGTTTTCGCGATTTTTATTCTCAAATGGAGCGTTTCTTTTTATCAATATCAATGCGAACATCACTTGGACAAGGAATAGCGCATTGCATGAAAAAATCATGAAAAAAAGAGAATTTGAAATGATCGAAATCACGAAGAAACCCATGGTAGTACTCGGGAAAATATAAACCTTCGAATGGCCGATGGTCGTTACATAAAAAAAAAATTGAAATTAACATACCCTCGATGCCCGAGAAGCTTGCAGGGCCTGCGTTGGCCCTGCGAGCATCTCGGGCATCGAGGGTATGTTAATTTCAAAAGCAGCAGCTTGGCCTGCGTTGCGGCTCGTTTTGATAAGAGGTGTACGGGTGGCTGTGTGGTGTTCCGGCCCCAGCCCGGGCACCTGGTAATCGATGCGGTGATGGCTATCAGCAACGAGCCGCAACGCAGGCCAAGCTCCTCCCTGCGAGCTGCTAGGGTATCGAGGGTATTACTGCCTCCCAGGGCGGATGTCTGTCGCTTGCGTCACGGTGTGTAGTGCAGTGCACGACGGCTCGACACACCGTTCAAGGGTGGCATGCATGAACGCTTATGAGGGGGCAGGGAGCCGCTCCGCGTTCGACGTGCGAAGCGTCGAGTCAGAGGTGACCCAAAAAACTTTCCGTCCCCTTGACGTCGGGACGCGACCTCACCGCGCACAGCGAACCCGCCGCCTAACAGCTGTTTTCAGATCAATCCTTATCTAAAACAGCTGGATTTCTGCAAACTCCTAGAACCAAACTGGAAAATCATTAAAAGATTCATTAACTTTGTATCAGGAACAAATTAAAAAAAGGTAGGAGGTAAGCAGGATTCAAATTTGAACAATAACAGGTGGGCGAGGAGTTCATCGTGCGTCGTAGGGGTTGAACAATGGGGACGGCATGTTCTTCGGGTAATGTCTGGCTTGACGCTTCGCACGTAGAACGCGGAGCAGCTCCTGACCTCCTCATAAGCGTTCATGCATGCCACCCCAGCTGGCGCTAAACAGCGCGCACATTGTGGAAAGGTGTAAGTTGGCCGCGACACAGGTGAGACACCGCCGCGCATAGCAGCTCACACGGGATTCGCCGCGCGCGATGACTGTCAATGCTAGGCGTGATTGAGTACTGCGCTGGCTGCGGCGGGTTGTACAGGTTCCTACAACGCGACACCGTAGCCGCGACGCAAGTACGGACTAGGCCTTGGGCGACGTTCACAGTTTTCGCGTGGCGCCGCGAATGAGCTCTGAACGACGCCTTATGGTGAGGAGTTCTTCCGAGCATAGCTTCGTTGGGTGGAGCCATGTAGTCCACCAACCTTCACCGCTGGGCAGGTGAAGGGGGGAACCTTCACCATTGGGAAAACCGCTGACAACCGGTGAAACGCCTCGAAAAAGAATGAAAGTGACCCAACACTCATGCAAGGCATTTTCAAGATTTGATGGGTGTCATTGCCCGTTTTCCGTGCGTAACTTTGTGCTTAGAGATAGATCTTTGTGAAGGTTGTTCTTGGGAATCCCATAAGGTCCTACGTCGAATGATGTTTACAGTTTGGAAAAATATTCTCTCAATCCTTCAGCCTAACTTATTTTACGAAACACCGGATTTTCGCTCATAACTCTTTAAGCATTCAAGATAGAGTCCTGGTATTAATGTTTTTGAAATCTACGTGAAATTCTGCGTTGATTGATATATGGGGTTCCTAATTTTGCTCGCTCCATAAGCCAGCCAGTTCGATGGAGCCGAGTCCCGTTGTTGGATCCAGCAGAATTCTGCGTCTCTTATTTAAAGCATAGAGGCTAGAGCACCCTATGAAGATGACTGTGGAGCTCGGCTTCATCGACCTGGCTGGCTTATGGGGCAAGCAAAGTAAAGAACCCGATATACCATTCCACGCAGAGTTTTACGTAGATTTCAAAAACTACCTTCACCCCTAAGTTCAACGGTTAAAGAGCTATAGGCGAAAAACCAATGTTTCGTAAAATGAATCAGGCTGATGGATCGAGAGAATATTTTTCTAAACTGGAAACATCAGTCGACGTAGAATTCCATAGGGATTCCGAAAACAACCTTCACCAAAGGTCTATCTCAAAGCACAAAAAAGTTATGGACGAAAAGCCGATAATTTCAGGCGAAAAAATGCTCTTTATAAACTGAAATCGGCTCGAAGAGCGGAAAACGTATTTTTAGAAAGTGAAAACGCTGTTCAATGCAGATTTTTATGGGGATTTTGGAAACAGTCTTCTTCAAAGCGCTATCTTCTAGGGTAAAAAAGTTATGGATGAAAAAATGATTGCCTTTGGTGAAAAAAACGTTATTTCATAAATTGAAATCGGCTGAGAGATTTGAAACGTAATTCTCTCACATTGAAAACGGTATTCGACGCAAAATTCATGAAGATTTCGGGAACAGCTCCGTTCAGAGATCCATCTTGTAGGGCAAAAATGTTGTGAGCGAAAAATTTGTAGTTTTTCAAAATTCGCTTGGAAAGATTTTCGGGAAAATTTTGACTCCAAAACAGCTTGAAGGAAATTTTCCCATGAACTAGGCAGATCATTTGATTAAGAATAGTGCGTTTCTAAAGGAGTTCATCCAACGTAAAAATGTTTTAAAATTAATGAATAAAAATAAAAATATATTGAATGCAAGAAAAAGAGGATTAAGGAAACGTCAAATTTTGAAGTTGCAAGTCTATAGGGAACATTCACAATGCCCCACTCAGGTATTCTAAACAACCTTCACCTCTCGGAATTCTGTCTCCACTCCAACGAACCTATGCTTTCGAGTCGCGTGCCACATGAGTGAGTCATCATTGAGAGTTTCGCTCCACCTTGATTTTGGAACACACCTATGATTTGCGTCAGTGTGCGCAAATCATAGGTGTGTCATCCTGGCGCGCAACCTGCTCGTGGGTCATTGGAATGTTTTGGAAAATCAATTTATTCGAAATAGTCGACTATCGAATTCATTCGAATGTTTCCGTAAATTTTCGAATATTCGACTTTCGAATAATTGAGGACTTTACACTTTTCGAATATTCGACTTTTCCGAATAATTCGGGATTTTGAACTTTTCGAATATTCGACTTTTCGAATAATTCGGAAATTTGACGTTTTCGAATATTCGACTTCTCCGAATAATTCAGGATTTTGAACTTTTCGAATATTCGACTTTTCGAATGATTCGGGAATTTGCCTTTTTCGAATATTCGACTTTTCGAATTATTCGAAGTCGACTTTTTCAATCGAATGATTTTTCGAATCATTCGATTCGGTCAAAGTATAGTACCTACCGTAGCCTACAGTAAATCTCAGAATTTCGTGAAGCGGACCCCAGATTCCTATTCAGCACCCTAAACTACCCTTACACATAAATTCGAGCGAAATCGTGGGAAAAAAATCACAAAACCCTAAAAACTGCCTGATGGGTATCCCTTACCTTTCCGCAAATCGTGAAACACTCTCATAACATCCGTCAGGGTGATTCTAGGCAGCTGCGAAGGGCCCATTCGGACTCTACGTCTAAAATTGGTTCTAGAAAAGCATTTGGAATGGCCACTTTGACAGAAAGGAGCTCCCTTCTTACATAGGTCCAGTTTCGAAAAGGAGTGGAAACCGCGGATCGGTGGGAAGTTCGTGGTGTGTGAAAATCACGGCGCGGAGAAATGCCGACTCAACCCCTGGGGCGGCGTGCCTGAACGCGATTGCAAGGCGAGGGGTATCGCGTCGCGTCGGGTTGCGTGCGAGAGCGAACGTCCGGCGCGGATAGTCACGCACGGGGCTGATGTCATCACACTCCTTCACTGGAAACGGTTCGTATGGTGTTCTTCAGGTGCATGGCTTGATTGCTTATTAATTGCCACTTGGTACATCGATGTGAATAGTTGTTTAGAATTCTTTATTTTGGCACTATTTTCACTGGAAATGTGCAGATGAATCAATACCCGTAAATGTGCTAAAGCAAAAACTAGCGCGTCTTATTGTCGATATTGGTGGCAGTGAGAGGATACATCGTCCCAGAGGAATTGAGGATTACTTAACAATAAAAAGCTGGGGACCCGTTATGAACAAAATTTCTCGTCCATTGGATATGAGCGAGGAGCAGTTGAGCGATCACAGTCATCACATTGTTTAGTGGAAGGCACTGTGAAGAAGAGAAGAGAGAGGAAGAAGAACGTCGCGAAAATCCAACTGCACAGTGTCAGAACAATAAGAAACACGCCAACCTGCAAATAGTGAGGTTAAATATGGGTAAAGACGGCAGAGGAGAGGAAACATTCACCTGGAAGAAGGCGTGTGTCTTGGAGAATAGCATCGAAGCTCCGGCAAGGAATGAAGTGGATGCGGACAGCGTGACCGGAACCGCAGCCAACTGGGCTGCCCTTCGTATACGATGAGATTTGCAACCGCTTGGAGGTAATGCGGCTCCAAAATGGAGGGTGTAGTCAAACGAGAGTCCGACAACTAGCACCAGAATCACCGCTTCCAGAACTCCGAGTTCCCATCCGAGCAACACAACACTACCTACGGAACAGGCTATGATGCAGACACAGGTGATAACGGCTGCAATCGCCTGAAACGAATCGGAGTAGTTCTTAACTCAACTTTGGTCCTTTAGCAGGGCATACATACCTGCATCCGAAGTTGGAGCAGCGAAAACAGAGCTACAACAGCTATTGACACGATGACTGACGAGCGCACATCGGAAACAATTGATCGCTGAAGATCGTACCTGAACGTTGTTTTAACGATTTGTAGACATAGTGACAAGGGATAGATGACAAGGGAACTTGGAATTAAAGTTTTTTAGGTCTGACAACGGGGTAAAAGCTGCCGAAAGATCGCTTGCTACTCCGCCTTTAGGAAACACATTCCTCCCAACGAAACAAGTCCGCCGCAAGCCGCAGTGCAGCAATTTGCTGCGTGAGGGTTAGCAGTGTGCATTTGTCGACTAGTGATAATAATTCCTCAATGGCTGAATTCTTCGCGTTCAAGTGATCTCCACTGACATGTGCGTCGGTCTCTCTCGTAGGAGCTGAACATATGTACTACATCGATGACAGGGTTCGGCACCAACTGCAGTTTTCCGATTCTCCCATACTTGTCTACGATTTTTGATCATGTGTAGTAAGCCATTCAGAAGATTAATCTTTCCTCTATCTAATGTCGTTTATCCCCTCGTTCCGTTTTTTCTATCCATCAGAGCCGTCTAGCAAGGAAGGTGTCTAGAGCATTAATGGTATTATCATACTCATCGGACAATTTTCAGGGTGTTCCAAAAACAAAATTTTCGGATGTGGCTCAAAACCCCATGGTTATTTGGGAGGTGGTGAACACGAAACTGGGGTTCGATAGTCGATATTCTGAGGTTTACTGTAGGTTACGGTGGGTATGAAAGTATGATGCCATTTGGCTGGCAGGACCTATCCTCTGTTTCCGAGTGAATTTTATTTCCGTTCATCGCGTGCGTCTGCGCGCGTACGCTGCGTCTCCTCGCACTTTTTCGCTGTCTCTGCCCTCGCTCCGCACAAGCGCGCGAGGGAACAGAGTAAATTTGTCATGGAACCAGAGGTTACTTTCCTTATCGGGACGAAATTCCGGTCCGCAGTTGCGGACAACCGTTGTTGCGACTAAAATCGTGCTGGGATCACGAGGTTCGTACACGACTATATGCGAGATGCATGCTGCAATAGCAGGCGTCCGCAACTGCGAACCGGATTTTTGTTCCGATTTGGACAAAAAAATGCTCAACCAACATGCGAACTAGGGAAAAAATGCCCATGTCGTCTGTTGCCAACTGAGTTCGTTTTCGCCTAAACTTTGACCAGTGTGGTTATTTTGGGTACTGAAAACGAATATGAGACATGTTTTCAGATCTTCGGAAGATTGCGGCGCATATTGGAAGTTATAGTTTGGAGCTTATAACTGCTTTGAACCAGGAGTTCGAGTCAAGCTACATGTTTAGTACGCAATGTTAGTACGGAGGACTAACTATAAGGTTAGTTCTGGGGGGGGGGCTAGTTTATAGGTATGTAATACCATAACGGGACCGCGGGCTTTTTCAATTGGACGACTTTTGCAGTTTTTTGGAAATTCTTCAAAAATGGGAATTTCCGTTTTATATGTACCTTCATTATCCAACGACTTCACAGCATCAAAGCTCATAGTTACACATCGTGGTTATTGTCCCTCCTTGTGATATCCATTTTGTCTTTTATCGATCATTTTTTCAAAAATTCACTTTATGAAGACCTTGGGTTTTGGAGAAAAATGGTCTTTGATTGACGAAATGATCATTGATTGAACCGCTGCCCCCCTAATACTTAATAACTATGAGGTTTGGTGCCCAAAAGCCGTTAGATAATGAGAATATGCTAGGATATGCTTCTTTTTCGGGAAAATTTCCGAAAAATACGAAATTCGCTCGATTGAAATAATCACGCAATGCCGCTTGGTACCATAATATAATCTTCAAGGGTTCTATGAACTTGAACTGCCCTGATGGGTAGAGAGAGGAGAACGAGGGTCAATTGAGTCTTTCCGGTGCCCGAAACCTCCTACACATTTTGACGTCAAACTCGAAGCGGGCCGAGTTTTTCGAAGTCATTAGGGAGAGGAAGAGTGGCGCTTTCCTATGATATATAACTTTAATTGGAGGATCATAGAAGGAGAAGAAAAAATTCAGTGACCTACATTTGGTGCAGCACTTTCAGCATAGTACATAGCTAGCATCTCAATCAGCAGTCCAGTTTTGAGTACTTTCAGAGTCAGCTGCTCAGACAGTAACACCGGTCGGATCGAGGGCGCAAGGCAGGCCGAACAACACCCACCCCGCGATCCGACCGCCATCGTCCTTGGATAAACCCGACATGGAAACAACGCTATATTGCTGCCCGCGATCCGACCTACGTACTCCGCATGGGCCCACGATCCGACCTAAACATCTATGGCTGCCGACGGTCCGACCGAGGCCTTAAAGGCACAGTCCAACCTCAGAGGTAATTTTTGATATTTTGATCCGGTCGCCGTCTATAGAAACTCTGCCAAGCGCAAAATCTCCATTCGCCCAAACAAGCAAGAAAAAGCTAGGAAAAAGTCGACCACGCCCCCTTGAAAGAAAAAATGGGCAACGCCCACTGGCAGGTTTCCGACCTCAATAGGGAAGAGACGCGCGAATGATTTTATCCAAAATCTATGTTCTTCTTACTTTTATTTTCGGTCTGGCTTTATATTGTAACCTGCTTCAGAATGATGGCTGCGAATAACGATAAAATACAGACTCGAGAGAACTCGTCCGCGGACTTCTACCAGTTCAAATTCAAAACTTTTGAAAAGCCGTAACCCAGTTCGTAGGGAGTTCTGGGCGATTCCGAAGGCGCCATTGTGATCAGTGTGAAATTTTCTCCAAGATGGGTAGAAAAACGAAAAATCGATTCTGAGCTTGGACTGTGGCTCGTCTGACATCATCTCGCGATCAGGCCGGCGAGCCTTTTACTTACCGCCATTCGCCCACCATGCTCCCGCGATCAGCCCGGAGAGGCCTTTTAGCGGTGTCGGTTCGACCGGTGTAACTATCTGAGTGGCACCCTATGTTAACTGCCCTTTTGATCCAGTCATTGCTGAACTTTGTGATCTCCGTCACTCTGTCTTGATTGGAATCCAGACTCACCAGGTGGATATGAGTGCCCATTCCGGAGCCCACCATCCGTTTGGCGAAGTGAGTGCAGAGAGAAGGTTGAAAGAGTGGTCTAGGCGATGGAAGCGGTGAGAGTATGAGAGGTGGGTGGGAAGCAGCGCCGTATAGCTGAAAAATTTGACTGATTTGAACACACAGAAAGAGCAACGAAACAACGGGAAACTAACCCTGTCAGTGCAAACGAGTTGTTGTCGAATAGAGGAGTATCATTGTAAGAGGTGAAAATGTAGGAAGTGGAATTTCGAAGGCAATAGTCAAGGAAGACGTTCGTGAAAAGCGGATGAGACATATTGCAACAGACGAATCTGAAAGTAAAGACCCATGAGACGAAGTTCGGAAGGTCCGTGCTTAAATATGTAGGTCCACACACCCTTGAGCACAGTGGTAGCTGGCACTCCAGCCGATGAATTTCTCTGGCCAAAACGGTTCTGAGTAATTGATGAACGGAAGTGCACGATAAGAAGTGAGAGTGGATGCTAGAGAATGAACGTCTTCAGGAGTGGCCATGGAGAACGACGGATCTGACCTGCGAAGAGAGGAATCGCAATGTTATGAAACTCAATTACATACTCAAATTCGTGTAAAATCAGCCCGAAATGGGGGGACACCAACTCTAGAGGAGTGACAGCATCATATCGGAACATCGCCGTTGAATTCACTGTTTTTACTCCAAAAACGAGTCGAGCATACAGAGGAATCGCAATTTTCTCTTCGACGAATTCAAACGTTTTCTCTGCATTGTTGTCGTACCTGAAAATATGTGACGTCGGTATGGATCCTGAAGAGACTTCGCGTTCACTGTTAAAGGATGGGGCAAACTCGGTGCCATATGCTATAACATAGGTGCACCGAGTTTGCGCCAACCTCCAATGGGAAACGCAAAGTCTCTTCAGGATCCATACCGATGTTAGAAACGTAGAGTTGCAGTTCAATTCCAAGAATTTGTTAGGGGAAAACAACATAGTTTTCAACAAAACCTTGATTTGGAAATCTCGATGCGCATGATAAGCACAGAATAACGCAGTATGTATAATTAATTGCACTTACCATTCATGAGGATTTGAGGCGACGAACAGTTGAAGAGGGTTGTACTCAGGAAGATGCAGATCTCTCACTGAGATCACTGATGAAAACACAACCACAAGTGATAGGGCCGACAGCCACACATAGCGTCCCTGAAGCACAAACTTCTAGATAAAATCGATTGAAAGTATTTGACCAAAATGAAAGTGATATTGCTCCTGCACTTCAATTCAGTTTAAAGGCAGTGTTCACGATAAATCTCATTTTCAAGTTTTCAGTGCGAGATACTACGCTGGCAGATGATGGAGGGGTAGGGTCGAAGAAAGCAGCGAAAAGGGGTCAGAAACTGCTAAAAACGACCGCAAAGTGAAGATTTGTTAGCCCAATGCGCCTGCTCAGCTCGCCTCGCCCCCTGTTCTGACGAGCTTGTGGCGCCGCGGACATTTTCGTTGGCAAATTGTCAATCAACTCCGCCGCAACCAGCCTGATCGATACTCGCACATTTCGCCCTTTGCGCGCGCTTGCGGAAACTAGCAGGGCTCGTAAACCCGTCCGCACCTGAGCCTGTACTTACGTTAGAAACCTTTATTTGGGCTTATTCTGAGCCATGGCTCGCTCGATTTCAAGTTTGCCGTTAATCGACGGTAAACATTGAATAACTATTTTCTGGGTTATGGTTTTTTCTGTTTCTTTCGTGTTATTCCTGCGTCTATCTATAGGAAAGACTCTAGGTGAATTGATATTTTGTGTATGTGTGTATGGGTGGGTGGGTGGGGGGCGGGGAGGGGGACTTACCGTTCCTCAACGTTTCCGGTGCTTTTTCTCTCAAATTCAAGGAGAAGTGAAAAAATTGCCGTCGATTATGACGGGAAGTCCGCAAAGCGCACGCGAGCAACTAGCCGACGGCAAACTTTGGATGCTTCCTCGACTTGAAGTTCGGAGTCATACTTCCCGCGAGCAGCGACCGCGAGAGTACTCATCAGGCATATGAATTTTTGGACGATACTGATGGTATACATTGCGTCGCGTCGCTGGAAGTAGGTATGTTCCCGGCCTGAGGCCTCTTTCAGAGCTCAATAGCGGTGCGAGATACTGATGGTATACTGTGCTTCTCTGGGCCAAATTCCGGTCCGCAATTGCGTCTCGACACACTTTGCGGCCGCACGCGCTCGAGTCAGTCGAGTTTCCAGCGCCAAAGCCGACTCGACATGGCTTGTCTATGCAGTTTTCGGAAATTTTGTTCAATTTCCAGTTTCTAAAACCCACCTAGAGTCAACAGATCGGCGGCTGAGGCGCTGAAAACTCTTCCGACTCGAAAGCGCGCGGCGGCGGAGCGTGTCGAGACCAGGGGTGTGCGGCAAAGGAATTTAAAATTTCGGCAAACGGCAACGGCAAACCGCAAAAATGACCGGCAAACGGCAAAATCTGTTTTTGCTATATTACACCAACATTTGTTTAGTCGTGTGGTGTTTCATGCAATATGCACCAATTACTATGTGCCTTGCGTTTCACTAGAAATACAGGAAGAAAAAATCGCGTTTAATTAAAGCTACTTCAAAGCCTCAGGTGATCAGAGAATGCCAATAGCGCTGTTTTAGTATATGTGGTCTGTATAGGAACTCAGACAGTTGGGGCTTAGTACGTCGGCACAATACCGTTAGTACGCCAGGGCAAACCTGGCGTACTAACGCTCGTTGTGTGCAGGAGCTGCTGGTTGCTTCAGCATATCCTGCCAACGTATGCTGGCGTACTAACACTCATTATCGACATAATTCGGACTGCCACCCTCCTTACCGGTGTTGGGTATAATTCTTGTCATGGCCTGCAGCAAGTAGGCCATCCTCGGCGAGGTCCGCAACAAGGGCATCATCTTGGCCACGGTCCACGACGAGGAGGCTCCCCTCGCGATGGGCCTTGGGAAGGCTCCTCGATCCGCTCAGCGTTCAAAATTATCGTCCGAAAAGTGACACAAGGTCACCTCTTCGGACTGGCCTCAAATGACCAACTGCCCCCTCAGCGAGACTGGCCGCCTTATTTACCCGCAGCCGTCGTACAAGAGGATGCTGCAGTGTTCATTCGTATCAGACAAATCAATGGAGGAGAGTGGAAGCAGAGACTAGGAGAGAGGGGCTGGCAATAGCACGCGTGCCACGATAAACAAAGCATTAGTACGCCAGCACAAGCAGCAGGAGCTCCTGCTCGTTGCCAGCATATCCTGCTGTTACCAGCAGCTACAGCACGAGTGCTGCCAATCCCTTTGTGCCGGCGTACTAACGGTGCTGTGCCGACGTCCTAAGCCCCGACTATCCGAGAATCACTATCAAGATCAACAAGGCTGGATGATGAGTCGACATTTGTGGCGAAAGACAGCCCACACCTAGCTCATGACCAGGGCCACTCACAATTTTTACTGTAGGTAGCAAAAAGTACACTCAGGATTCTCTTTGTGGCTCACTTGAGATGGTTTCACTTGTGAGGCTACAGGAGTGGAGTGAGATTAGTCGTATGCAGTGCTCACAATAAAAGCAAACTTCGAATTTCCACGGGAAATCACGAGCTTCGAAGGGCGCGTTGATCGATTGCACAGAATGAGAGAATCTGGCCGTCTCCCTCACGTCGCCGCTGGAACGCCGCGTGCAGTGCGTTTAGCCAGCCGAACTGCTCTTGAGCGCTTCCCTTTCTGTGTATTCGGTCTACAAGCCGGCACGAGGCTTATCACGACAACAATGTCGGCTAAAAGCGAGCAATAAGTCGCTCTAAACGGTCCCAAACTTGAAGGCAGTGTTCACGATAATCTTCAATTTTGAGATTATTCGCTATATTGATTAAGTGGCTCCCGGGTAGAACCAAAAAGACGTAGAAATAGAGAAAAACGTGTCAGAAGTGCACGAACACCCCAAGTATCACCTCGCCTCTTAAGTGTCGCAGGAACTGTTTGTTGTGACAATGAAATCTTTTGTGAACCCGTCCTTTGCAATTCTCCACTCTCTATTGCTCCGTTCTTTCCTAACACCCTAACTAATCCTGCTTTGCATAAACCATTCTTATATTTTCGATTGACCCAATTTTCCACCGCTGAGAACCACCATGAACATGTTCATCCAACCGGACAACTAGTCCATGTTTTAGAATAATGTCGCTGAAATACGACGTTTTAATGCTTTTCTTGCCGTTTCTTCGTAATTTTGGTAACACTTGAAGGCCAACGCATTGTTTTATGTGAAAAACTCGGGGACGAAAATCATCGTGAACACTGCCTTTAAATGTGGTGTGTTCGCACCACCCACTTCCCCTGTGACTACAGAGAAAGTGGGTGGGGCGAGCACACCACGTTCAAGTTTCGGGGCAGTATATGTATTGCAATTATTATCATTTTTTCCTCTTTACACCGTTTCTTAACAAACTCAGCTCTGCCACTGAGTCAACTCTTCGTTTCAGCTATGGATCTCGAAATCGAAAATATTATTGAACCTTGCCTCTAATGACCGCTGTGAACACTGTTCAATTCAAAAAAAAAGCCGGACAAAAGTGTTTGCAGATTTTATCAACTTTCAGTCCTAATTATGACCATCAACCCACCAACCGACTATAGGCGGACCGATTTTTACGAGTTCTCAACCGGTTTGTATGTTCAAAGGCAGTGTTCATGATGATTTTCGTTCCCGAGTTTTCCACTCAAAACAATGCGTTGGCCAAGTGTTACCAAAATTACGACGAAACAGCGAGAAACGCACTAAAACGTCGTAATCCAGTGACATTATTCTCTGGCCTGGACTAGTTGTCCGATTTTATGAACATGTTCACGGTGGTTGTCACTGATAAAAAATGGGGCTAACCAAAAATGGAAGAATATTCTAGGCAAAACAGTATTAGTTAGGGTCTGGAGGGACGTACGAAGCAACAGAGAGTAGAGCATTGCAAAAGACGGTTCCACAAAAGATTTCATTGTCGCACAGAACAGTTCCTGTAGAACTTCATAGGCGGGGTGAGATTTGAAGATTTCTTGTCCTTCTGGTGCGTTTTTGTCGATTTCTTGGTCATTTCACTTCTACCTGGGGGCCAAACAATCTAATCAGCAATAATCTCAAAATCAAAGATTATCGTGAACACGGCCTTTAAAGGCAGTGGTCACGATGAAAAACGTTATCGAAAAAACTACAAAAATCAGCTTAGATCAAAAACAGCTGAAAAACTATGAAGGTAGCGGGGTGAAAAACGGTCTACAATTAGAGTTTTTAGGGCCCAAAGAAGCCAGTTCGTGCACACGTGCACAGCGTCACCAAAAAAGATCGCAGTCTCAAGCCGAGCAGTCAAAAATCATCGACATTGAGAGGACGAAATAAATGCAAATTTAACGAATAAAAACAGTTGGATAATGAAAGCATCACTTCAGTCAATGTTTTTGACTAGATGTGTACATAAATTCGAAGGTTCATTGATTGACATTCAATTTCAAGCTAGCTGATGTTCTTGATATAAGAGGTCATCGATGACGATGATGTGGAGAGGGCTCGTCCACCATCAAAAGACAAGAAAGTTCAGGTTTCAAATTCGGCCGAAAACAGTGGTTTTTTCGCGATTTTTTCTTATAGGTCCTACTACTCGAGACCCAGGAAAGGATTTGGAGAAAAAAAGACGACAAGCATATTTGATCGCGACCACTGCCTTTAAATAGCTGCTTTCACGCTACAACTTTGATAGCACTTGGTTTTGTAATCTTGGAACTTGCAGGAATCTGGGGCCGTATTCATCATTGAAATGCCGGGTAAATCTTACTTTACATTTACCCTACCCGGAGCCGATTACTTACTCACCGCGAAATGGCATTCACCATACACTTATTTACCCGAGTAAGATCCCGCGCAAAATGTGTACAGTGTGCACTCGCCGAAACACTGAACAGGCGTCGTAAATTTGAAATTCTTTCGCCGATTCCCTCTTTTTTTTGATTCAAGGTGGCTAGAGAGAAGTGCATATTTTTCGTGATTATGAAAACTTCAAAGTACATTATAAGGGGCTCCTCATATATAGAAAATAGCATCATTTAACATTACTGGCTATTCCATTTCTTCTATCGAGATTTTTCCAGAGGCACTCGTCGGTTTTTTCTCATTGTTGCTTTTCTATATGATGGAATTTTTTCCTCTAAGAGTATTAGGTTGTAGCTAAAGCTACCCACTACTCTTTTTTGTTTTTTTTTGGTTCAGTTTTTCAACCAAATTTGATATACCATTCAAAAGAGTCCGGTGAAAAATCGCACGAGGAGTATAGAGCCGAAAAAGAGAATCTTTAGTCGCATTTTCTTATGCATTCAAAATTTGGTGAAGAAATCAAGTGGACAGAAGGAAAGAAAGTCCACCTCTGTCAGTCTACCGACTGACAACAAATTCCTATGAGAACACGCATGTGAAAAATTAATAAATTTCCGTTAATTGAAAGAAACTCATTTATTGAGCCATGTAAAGGGTGAATAACTTATAAGGGAACGATTAGTTTGAATTATCGATGAAAATATTGTGCTCCATTGCTGTTTCCGCGATGAGTGCAGCTGCAGCCGACTGGGAGTAAAATTTACCCGGCTCCATACGTCGGGTAAATTTTACCTGGATTTTTACTCGAAAATTCCGAGTAAGTAAGCGTGTGAATACCGGGTAAGCGCCAAATTCGAACGACTTTACACTTACCTCGGGGGTAAATCATTGATGAATACGGCCCCTGAATGCTTCTGGAAAAGGGTTTTTTGCAAATTTAGCATTTTTAAGGGGTTAAGAGTTTCATAATTGAAAAAAGACATTCGGAGGCTCATAAACAACTTAGAACATGAATGAACTCCTCTCATTGCTTCGTCAGAAGTTTATGAGAGAGTTCATATTCTCATCAGTTACCAATTTAATGGGTAAATTACACATTACATCAGCTGGAATTAGTCAAAATAATTATTTGTAGCAGCTTCGAATTGCTGACCAATACAAAAACTGCCACAAGGGCAAATCCTTTTTTAATAACAAATTTTGCCGAAAATTTGCCAATTTAGACGAAAATTTCGGCAGACGGCAATGGCAAACCCCAAAAAGGGCCGGCAAACGGCAATTGCCGCACACCCCTGGTCGAGACACAATTGCTGACCGGAATTTGGCCAAGAGAAGCACAGTACATTGCGTCGCGTCGCTGGAAGTACATGGGCATGTTCCCGGCCTGAGGCCTCTTTCAGAGTTCGATAGCGGTGCGACGCGATCGTGTGCACGGCGACGCGACTATCGAGTCGCTGTGGAAATCGCAGGCTTTGGCTGGGATCATACTTCCAGCGACGAGCGACGCGACGCAATGTTTACCATCAACATCGACCGAAAATCGATATGCCTGGTATGCGCACTATCGCGGTGATTACGCAATCACAAAAGTTGGCGATCACGCGCTTTTACGCACACATTCCAGTCGATGTCTAATACTCTTTTGCTGCGCTCTTATAAAAATTTCACATACAGGAGTTTTTTTGGGGTCGCACTATGTACTCTTGGGGCCGTATGCATATGGTTAGGTCCGTGGCTTGTTTCCTCAAGAAAAAAACATTCAAATCTAAACCGCGGCTGGCGCGGCCGATTCAAATCACCATTACCAGCCAGCCGCCGGTGAGATTTGAATCGCCCGCGCCAGCCGCGGTTTAGATTTACATTTTTTTTTCTTGAGGAAACAAGCCACGGACCTAACTATACCTCTCCCGCCGGGGGAATTATTCATTACGTATTGAATGTTCATCTATTTCGAATGAAAACATGAGAAAGCTAGTGATGAGCCCGCGAAGATTTGAAGTTTTGCGCCTATGAACCTAGAAAAACCGGCAGGATTCCTAATTCGCGTTGCTGTAGGACCATCTCACGTCTCGATGCGACAGAACCAAGCCAATACTATTGAAGACTACCTTTAATGGTCCTGTGGTATCCCCACAACCGTCCCCTTACTACAGAGTAAGGGGATGGTTTGGAGAAAGCAACGTCAGTTATCATCATTTCCTAATAGACAAGCCGACGTTAACATGTTTTTAAACAAGGTGGTGTTGTTCATTTCATAGCCATCGATTCACTTAGGGGCTACCTTGCATTCTCGGGGACGGTTGCCATACGGCCCCTGTAAACGCATTTAATTGTTTCCTCCAATTTATCGGCCGCGCTAACGAGAGCAACGGATTATGAGAATTTGACACGTTCAACCCATCTGAAGCTGGCGTGATCCACGACAGCGGAGTCAAAATTGGACCGAAGCTATAAGTGCGGAATTAAAAAAACGGTTTTGAACATTTTGGCAACTGGAGCTGTGAGAGGACTCGACTATCCGCTCTGTGGATCAATACCTGGGCAGTCGACGATAAACGTAAGCTACCTGAAAAAGCAGAACGAATAAAAAAACAGAAAGAACGGGCAAAAATACAGAAATTTGAGTGAGGGCACATGAAGCAATCGTCGCGACCGGTAGCGTTGACGCGATCTGGCAACGTCGTTCGCCTGGTCACGCGATTTCAACTAAATTCCTCGCGATCATGTCTGAAAGGCCTGCAACCTGATCGCGCGACGCGACCAGATCGATACGCAAGGTCTTCATTCGGTCGCGTCGCAGAGTGGGCGAACTCTGACAGAGGCCTGAAGAGAAAAGCGCCGAAAATGTCAAGAAACCGTAGGTTTTTTCCACACACAATATTATTTCACCTGGAGTCTTTCCTAACAACAACAACAACAACAACAACAACAACAGAATAACACGAGAAAATGGCAAATACAGAAAAAACCATAACCCGGAAAAAATGTTATTAGCGGCTTCCTTATTATTAGCAAACTTGGAACCGAGCCAGCCATGGCTACAGTACGTATGCTTAGTGGAAGTACGCAACCGCACTACCGCTTTCTCCGTTGCCGCGGACTTTAAACCAGTATCCAGCCGAGTTGAGTCAAATAGAATAAAAAGCTTGCAAGGGCATCGATTTGCAAGGGCAAACCTTCGTTCTCTATTTTGTGCCTTTGAAATGTTCTAGTGTTCCCTACAGCATGAGACCGGCTGTTGAGTTGAGCGTTCGCGCGTGGATGCGAAATTGCGCCAGCGGATTATAGACGATTTGTTGCGCGATTCCACCACGTTCCAGCGGCTTATTAAAACTCAAAGGGAGAGAAAAACTGGACTCCTCAGCTTACGCACTTCCCACTGCTGAACTTCATTTGATGTTTTTGTCCCGAATCGTACAATAGTCGAAGCAATCACATTTTGAGTGGTGATTTGTTTTTCCTTCCTACGTCCTTAGGATTCCAGATCTATTTCCACTCGACCACCCATCTAGGTCAACTGCGTCACGAAGCAAATGGAAAGCGATGTGAAAAGAAAACGACAACTACGCATAAAAGTGTTGAATAATATGATTCTCATTCACCTACATATGTAGTTATGTATTTTGCTAAGCCGTCATTGTTCATGCTAACTCAGGTATATATTGGCTTCCGTCAAGCAAACTATGGTGAGAGTCGCACAAAAAAGCCCGAGGTTGACCGGAAACTACCCTCCCTAACACAACAGGGTCGGTTTTTGTGACAATGGTGTAACAGACTGGTGTGAAGGATTGCGATAATTTGATCCTACTCGTCGACTATCACCTATCAGTGGACATAGGCATTCAACGCTAACTTCTAAGTGTATAAATAATTCAAATATCGCATTTTCAGAAACCTTTTTATTTTTTCTTTTCATTTCGCTTCATTTCCATTTTCAGAAACCAAAAACATTTTCAAAACGAAGAGTTTGGATAACCCCTTTTTGAAATTATCAAAAGAATGCAAGTAAGGCATTTTTTGAAATTAGTGAGTGAATGTATTTTTCGGGTAAGTCGTTTTTCAAATTTTCGAGCGAATGAATAAGTCAATTTGAGTGAGGCCCCTCAAATTTTAGGAGTGAATGACTAAACTGAGAACTGTTTTGGATTGCGCGCAATGGTCTACCTCCGTAGCTCTCTTCATTCACAACACTTCTTCATTCACTAGTCCACACCTCTACTAATCTTGTTTCAACCCCATTACTTGTATAGAGGCAGACAGACCTGCACGATTACCCATGGAAGAACCACTTTGAATGATGTTTTCACGAAAACGCCAACATTAGGCAGCAGTGGAAAACAGGAAAAGTATCTGAAATCAGGAATTGATTGAATGCCGAGTGGCCGATAAACAAAAGGTGCTACTCACTGACCTTTTCTGTAGGATCAGAAACGCTGGGAGAAACGAGACCACAAGCACGTAATTCGTCAGCATAGTCACACCAGCAAATAGACCAAAACATCTGAAAGTGTCCCTATGTAATACAAAATAAATATCTAAAAAACCCGCTAAAAACGATGCCTGATAAAAACCCATCCAAAAGTTCCAGTCCTACACTTTTGCCTGCAAACAAAATTTATGGGAGAATGCTGGTTCCACCTATTCCTTGCTGCAGAATTATCGAAATGTTCATCTCGTCTCCAGCTAGTCAGTAGAGCAGTTATCTCAGTTGGATATCCCGCCGGTGCAAAGATTAAGCCACTTCTGAACTTTCGGAAAATTGGGTATTCTGGCACTGTTCACATACTTGCTTCCCGAAAGAATTAAGGTCGTATAACGGAAATTGTGCTTTCCCGTGTGAAGAATCCTCTGCTTGGAAACAGCGTCCCACCCCACCACTGTTCTGATCGTCCACGTAGATGTGATTACTCTGCAGAGCTTGAAAATGCTAGTAAAACAGAAAAAACTTTTTTAGCACTATCTGAAACTCCGTATTCCCTGTAATAGAATCCTCTCTCTTTTTTGATTGAACATTAAAGGGAAGGTCCGGTCAAACTTTGACAACACCGAAAATCAGATTAAATAGCTGAACACCGTCTAGACGTTTCACAAACTATTAGTGCTTACTTCTGAAAAAAACAGCCTTTTAATCAGAGATTACGGTTTTCACAGCATGATATCATGGACAGAGCGACCGACATTTGCACTGCAGTCTTGAAGAATGCGTGGACGATGGCTAAAACATAGACGATGGACACACTTTTCTGACACAGTGGCTGACGTAAATGGCTGGAATAACTTGAAGAAGACCGTTTTCACGCGATTTTCGCACATTCCTGGGGACTACTTGCAGCATACGCACCGATTCAGCAGGTATTCTCGGAATCGAAATTCTGCCCGCACCTTGCCCTTAAAGGCAGGGTCGCGATGAAAGCGGTTGTAGTGCTATCCTCATGAGAAGGTAGATATGGTCATCACAAATGTTAAAATAATTGAGAAGTTGTAGAGCAAACGCTCAGAAACAAGTTATTGCCCTGTGTCCGCCCGCCACCAATTATCGAGATTTCTGTAAATGCCTGTTTTGTCAACTTTTATTTAGCTTCTAAAGTAATTTATGAGCACTTCTGGAGACTACTGAGTCAGTAGTCTCCAGAAGTGCTCATAAATTACTTTAGAAGCTAAATAAAAGTTGACAAGGTACTAGTATAGTAGTAGTACTAGTACTAGTCAGTAGTACTGACTACTTTACCAGCGAAAAAAGATGAATAAAAAAGGTGAATAAATAATTAGGGGAAGCACTTATTAAAATCGTTAATTAGGGGGCCAGTCGACACCTGTAATTAGCCGTTATACCCAGTTTATGAGCGTTTCTTTCTTTCCAGGGGAAATTAAAGAGAGATTTCCAGGCTTTTTCACTTATTTTTACTTTTGTGATGACCAAATCTAGATTCTCATGAAGCGAGCTCAGAAATATTTTCCATCGCGAACACTGCCTTAGATAGAAAACAGCTGAAAACTATGAAGGTAGCGCTGTGAAAAACGGGCTAGAATAAGATTTTCTAGGGCCCAAAGATGCTAGTTCGTGCACACGTGCACAGCGCCGCAAAAAAAGATTGCAGCTTCATGCCGAGCAGTTAAAAATCATCGACATTCAGAGGAAGAATTAAATGCAAATTTACGTAATGAAAAGAATTGATCAATGAATGCAAGGACCTCAGTAAATGTTTTTGACTCGATGAGTCCGAAGGATGATGTTCATTGATTAAAATTCAATGCTGATCTTCTTGATATCAGAGATCATCGATGCCGATGATTAGGAGTGGGCTCGTCCATCATAGAAAGACAAGAAAGTTCAGGCTTCAAATTTGGCCCGAAGCAGCGGTTTTTTCGCGATTTTTTCCCATTGGTTTGATCGTTCTTGAAGTTATCTCTTGACAAAGATTTAAAAAATACCCTTGTTGTCGAAGATCATCTGGTATTCGATGAGTTATATATGTATACATTCATATGTATGTACATTTTATGAAAGGCCTTGCATTGCAATGAGTAAAACACGCTTTGAGATCGAGGTTCTCACCTGAATACGACCACGTTCGATGCAATGTTCACAAAAAACGGAACGGCGGTGGAAAATGAGGTAAGAAACATCGTAGAACTTGTGTGTACCAGACACTGAAGTGTAGGAGAAATAAAAATAGAAGTATTTACGAAAAGAAAGTGAAGACGAAAACATTACATAGTTCGTTTACCTCGTAGAAGGACTCTTCCTTGAGATTCTCAGGAAAATGACTGAAAAGAAGAAAAGCATCGTCCGTGCCTACTGCGATCAGAAGCACGAAAATAACGAGATTCAGAAGAGGAAAATCAGAGGTGAACAACGAGTAGAAAGCCAATGAACCTAAAACAGGCACAGCATTACATCCTAATGGCGTGGAGGACAATACCATCATATGCTCTGCCCGTGCTGTCCACTAACAACGGAAGGGCCTTCAAGACCCGCGACGTCTTGGAAAACGTGCCACTGGAAGTTGGGAAGGATGAATAAAGTCCCAAAAATTTATGCGTCTAGTACAGGCCGTAAGAGTCTATTTACTTCGCTATCTCAACCATTTTTCTTTTTTTTCTCCTTTTTGGCAAGCACGTGAAGCTCTGGCTTTTCAGGTCTGTTCATTCCTCGTTTACTGAATGTTTTGTGATTCTCCTCATTTGTGTGGTTGTTTTTGGTTGAGTCGGAACTCGACTTTTTTTGTTCGTTGCTTTCCTGTCGATTCCGCACCATGAGTGCAAAATAAATATAATATATAAAATATAATTTTGTCAATGACTTCGCTTTTTTCAACCGAGCGCGTTTGCTGCAGTACAACTCGTCCACTTCCATTCCAATACAGGAACAACCTGTTATGTCTTTAGTTGCATAGCGTTTTTGTCAGGTTTTCGTCTTTTTGCGAAACTAACAGCTCCAAACCTTCGATTTATGACATTTCATTGGAATATCTTTAGAGGCAGTGTTCACGATAATCTTCAATTTTGAGATTAATGGGTAAATCGATTGTCTGGCCCCCGGGTAGAACTGAAATGACGAAGAAATCGAGAAAAACGCACCGGAAGGGCACGAAATCCTTTACTCTCACCCCGCCTTTTTACTCTCACTGGAACTGTTTGTGGTGACACTGAAATCTTTTGTGGACCCGTGCTTTAGAACTCTCCACTAACTGTTGCTCAGTTCTTTGCTTCGGACCCGAACTAATACTGTTTTGCAAAAAATGTTCTTCCATTTCCGATTAACCCCATTTTTCACCGGTGACAGCCACCGATTACATGTTCATACAACCGGACAACTAGTCCAGACCAGGAAATAATCTAACTGAAATAAGGCGTTTTAGTGCGTTTCTCGCCGTTTCTTCGTAATTTTGGTAACCCTTGGTGGCCAACGCATTGTTTTGAGAGGAAAACTCGGGAACGAAAATCATCGTGGACACTGTCTTTGAATCGATATCATTTTTGAGCGTTTAAGCTGCCTCCAACCTCCTCGCACACGGGTGTTGACAAGAAAATTGTCCTCCAGAGAATGATCCAAACCACCTCTCAGGAGTGGAAAAGAAACACCTCTATGAGGCCTTCTATAAGGCTGATCCCGTAACCCCCACGTTATCACTCGAAGAACGAGTTGCCCCGCGGTTCTCAGTCTCTCGTGATGGCACCACAGTCGCAGTTGCGTTTCGATCCTCGGCTGCAGTCCAGGCGGCGAAGTCATAATTGAGAGGCGCCGGTACTGCTTTGAATGACGATTCGTCTGACAATGAGTAGAGGAAATGGATCCTTCAGGACAAGATCCACCATGTTTTCTATTATAGGGAAACAAATGTCAGGAATTCAGCGCAATGACTGTGTAAAACATAGAAACAAGAATACAAAAAAACGACATGTGAAAAAAAGGGAGGGGGTACTGGATGAACAGGCAGTTAAATGCAAGATGAGTGCATGCATAGTGCACTAGTTGCACACCATCCATCGCCGTTTGGTAATCTCGTCGACCATCACCGCTCCTAGCGTGGTATCGCTTCAACTAAGTGACTAGAGAAGTGAAATGAGCAGCCATCTAGAAAATGACTCATATCTGAGGACTGAGCCGAATTCAGGTCGCCAAATTTCGTTTAGACTAATTCCTTCATTACTGAAAGCGTTTTGAGCAGTTAAGTTTATTTCATCTGCTTTGATTATTGATTTACAGCTAGTTTCAATCAGTGTTTGGCATTCATTTGACTTACGGAATGGTCGATTGAGGAACCTCAACATACATTTTTGTTACTTTATTCATCCTTCACAGCATGGGACGTTTTCAAAGACGTAGCGGGTCTCGAAGGTCATTTCCTGTTAAATGAGAGGGCGTGCTACATCACTCGAGGTTTTCATTTCGACAACAGTACGCTTTCAACTTGACCTCATGACGTTTTGGATGACAATGATGCTTCTTGCTACTCATGAAACACATTATTCTAATATACTCCGAAAATCACAGCTTATCAGTCGCGACGGAGGTACCGTCTGCTTCAGAGGCAAATTTAGTTTGTTCCTTCGCGTGCCTGCGCGGAGCGAGGGCAGAGACAGCGAGAAAGTGTGGGGGGGGGGGAGAAGGAGACGCAGCATACGCGCACTTGCAAGCGATAGACAGAAATAAATATCACTCTGAAACGCGGAGCGGTCGGTCATGACAACAATTTATCAGTGTTAAGGAGATTTTGACACAATAAGCCTGATAGGTATTTCGACCAGCTCACAATGAGGGAGAAAGGCTCTGGTTGGGATCATAGGCGGTATTAAGTATCACGGTAGCGCGCGTTAGCACCAATTTCGACCTACTACTTCCTGCTCCGCTCAGCAGGTTTGCGCTAATTCTGGCGCACGCTTAATACCTCCGCATATGGCTGGGATCATATTTCCAGCGACGAGCGACGCGACCCAATGTTTACCATCCATATCGACCGACAATCGGTATGCCTGATTTGCACTGTCGCTGTCGCTGGTCGCGGAAAGTATGATCCCGGCCTATCTCTAAGAAGCCGCGACGCAGCAATCTTTAGCATTGTTTTCTACCAAACAAGCACTCGGTTTTTATGATAAAGATATCATATCAGCATCGCGGCTTCCCTAAATCAAGATATGGACGATATGTAAAGCGTTTCACATAATTTACAGCTACCGATGCTGGTCCTGGAAGAGAACTGGAGTCCTACGCTGGAGGATTCCCGTCGATGAGTGGATATCCTCTGAGGCTCGCAGCGAAAAAAAAGCATCATCGTTGCGGATTGTGGCGAGGATGATGTCCTTGTTGCGTTCTGCGACAGAGCCCGCCTCCTTGAGATAGCGACTCTCTACACACCGAGGGAGGAGTTGCCTCGCTTCGCAGTTCGAGACTTCATGCGAATCAATGCAAGCTAAGTAGTTTTGAACAGGGGATTAGAGCCGCAAAAAAGAGACAACTCCTTTCTCCACGTGTAGAGAAGGGATGTTTATCGAATTGGCAGCGCGGGTGGGGCAAAGGAGCAGTTCGGCTGGCACACATGGCGCGCGCTACGGGTGATGGTCATAGTGTATTCCAACCCCTGAAGAGGCGAGAGAAACGGGAGAGACGCAGCGAGAGGGCTGTCGCTAGCCCCGTGTTGCGTCCAATCAGGAACCTCGCTCCTCCCCCGTTTCTCCAGCCTCTTCAGGGGTTGGAATACACGATGTTCACCACCCGCGCGCTACGAAAAACCGCTGCGTTCCCGTCGCCCTTGGGGCGCGTTAACCGAGCGCCAACTAGCTTTCAGAAACCCACGGTTAACGCGCCCCAATGAAGACGTGAACGCAGCGATTTTCCGTCGCGCGCGTCACGAAAGCCATCCAAACTGCTCCTTTGTCTCACCCGCGCTGTGAATTCGATCAACATCCCTGCAGAGAAGCCCTATCCCGGCCTCCTTGCTGCAAACCGTGACATTTACCTATTTCAGGGCGTGTTCCCGAAGCTACGCCCGTCTAAGGCGCGCGCTCCTGGAACGGTACAATGTACTCCATTTGAACATTTGCAGTCTGGGCGGGTTGAATCGATCACATGTGCTCCTTCCAGCGGCACGTGCCAGTATGAAAGAGGCTTTTAACTGGAGGTTGTACTCGAATTAATAATTAATTGGTGTCAAAATGAAACCCGACCAGCCAGTAAGCTTTGTCGATAATCCTGTTAGGTTACTCACATACTCACTCATCCATTTAAAGGCAGTGTTCACGACTATTCTCCTTCCCGAGTTTTTTACACAAAACAATGCGTTGGCCTCCAAGTGTTACCAAAATTACGAAGAAACGGCGAGAAACGCATTAAAACGCCGTATTTCAGTGACATTATTCTACAACATGGCCTAGTTGTCCGGTTGGATGAACATGTTCATGGTGGTTGTCACCGGTGAAAGACTGCGTCAATCAAAAATTGAAGAATATTTCAAGTAAACCAGGATTAGTTAGGGCCCCAAGAAAATAACAGAGTAATAGAGAGTAGAGAACTGCAAAGGACGGGTCCACAAAAGATTTCGTTGTCACAACAAACAGTTCCTGTGATACTTAAGTGGCGGGGTGATACTTAAAGATTTCGTGTACTTCTGGCGCGTTTTTCTCAATTTCTACATCCATTTAGTTCTACCCGGGGGCCACTTAATCGATATAACAAATAATCTCAAATTCGAAGATTATCGTGAACACTGCCTTTAATTATTTTCAATGGATCTATTAATTTTACCGAGACTTCTCCAGATTTATCTCAAGTACTGTACATATTTTTATAAGTATTGTTAGCACCTAGTGCTTGAAGAATGGCGTCTGGCGTGGTGGTGGTGGTAGACACAACTTTTTTCCAAACATCAGGGAAAGCATTGGTGTTGAGTTTGGTGACGTATGGGAAGTGAGCTGGGCCACTGGATAATTGGGCACATCAAAGAGCATTACCAGGTTGTTCAATAAGTTTTGTCGTTCGAAAAGAGAGGGCGTTGCTACTAGCCCAAAACTTTTTTTGTTTTGTTGGTACACTCTTCATATGAACGTATGTGAAGTTTCATTTCAATCTATCAATTCATTCTTTATTTACAAGCCATTTAGTGTCGCCGTGTCACAGAAATGGAAAAAATTGGATATCGTACAGTGATAAAATTCTCATTTTCGGGAGGTGTAGCACCAAAAGAAATTCACAAACGAATGTTAAAAGTGTATAATGATTGTTCACCTACAATTGGAACAGTAGAAAGATGAGTTGCTGAATTTAAACGTGGTCGTACAAGCCTTGAAGACGATCCACGTGAAGGACGTCCAAAAAGCGCATCAACACTAGAAATCATAGCCAAAATTTGGAAAAGGATTGCTTCTGCGCACAACCCTCATACCAGAATCTCGGTTCGGGAAAAATCTTGAAACAAGGAACTTTCACAAAAGATGGAACAGTAAATGTTCTCAGCATTGCCCAATTTTCAGAAAAATCCACTTAGTGGTTCTCGAGATATTAAAAATTTTGTGAATTTTAAAATGGGTGTGTGTGCGTGTGTGTGTGTCTGAAGAAATGTAGTGATAAGCAGTTCGGTCAGCTTTTTAGGAGAAATGGAATGATAACGTGATAAGGCTTGATAGAAATCGAGAGACGTTGTGCCTCAGGTTCATCAGGGACCGTATGCTCCGCGTGCGAAACTCAAATTGAAGTGCGCCGAGCGCTGTATAAAGTGGGCGGGATCAAACTGGGAGTAAACAGAGCGCGGGAAAAAGTGGACGCAACCCAACCGGGCGTGCGTAGAGCGCCGGGTAAATTGGACAGGACCCGAGTGGGAGTGCGGAGAACGCCGGGAAAAGTGGTCGGGAAGCTAGTGAGAGTTCACATCGTGCCGGAAAAAATGGGCGGGACCGAACTGGGAGTAAACAGAGCGCGGGAAAATGTAGACGCGACCGAACTGGGAGTAAACAGAGCGCGGGAAAAAGTGGACGCGATCCAACTGGGAGTGCGTAGGGCGCCGTGAAAAGTGGACGGGATCCAACTGGGAGTGCGTAGAGCGCCGGGTAAATTGGACGGGACCCGAGTGGGAGTGCGGAGAACGCCGGGAAAAGTGGTCGGGAAGCTAGTGAGAGTGCACAGAGCGCCGGGGGAAAGTGGACGGGACCCAAGTGGGAGTGCACAGCGCGCCAGAAAAAATGGGCGGGACCGAACTGGGAGTAAACAGAGCGCCGGGGGAAAGTGGACGGGACCCAAGTGGGAGTGCACAGCGCACCAGAAAAAGTGGGCGGGATCAAACTGGGAGTAAGCAGAGCGCGGGAAAAAGTGGACGCAACCCAACTGGGCGTGCGTAGAGCGCCGGGTAAATTGGACAGGACCCGAGTGGGAGTGCGGAGAACGCCGGGAAAAGTGGTCGGGAAGCTAGTGAGAGTTCACATCGTGCCAGAAAAAATGGGCGGGACCGAACTGGGAGTAAACAGAGCGCCGGGGGAAAGTGGACGGGACCCAAGTGGGAGTGCACAGCGCACCAGAAAAAGTGGGCGGGATCAAACTGGGAGTAAACAGAGCGCGGGAAAAAGTAGACGCAACCCAACTGGGCGTGCGTAGAGCGCCGGGTTAATTGGACAGGACCCGAGTGGAAGTGCGGAGAACGCCGGGAAAAGTCGTCGGGAAGCTAGTGAGAGTTCACATCGAGCCGGAAAAAGTGGGCGGGACCGAACTGGGAGTAAACAGAGCGCGGGAAAAAGTAGACGCGACCGAACTGGGAGTAAACAGAGCGCGGGAAAAAGTGGACGCGATCCAACTGGGAGTGCGTAGGGCGCCGGGAAAAGTGGTCGGGAAGCTAGTGAGAGTGCACAGAGCGCCGGGGGAAAGTGGACGGGACCCAAGTGGGAGTGCACAGCGCGCCAGAAAAAATGGGCGGGATCCAGCTGGAAGGGCGTAGAGCGCCGGAAAAAGCGGACGGGACCCAACTAGGAGTGCGTGGGCTGCCCGGAAAAGTGGGCGGGACCCAAATAAGAAAGCACAGAGCGCCGGGAAAGTGGACGGAACCCAACTGGGAGTGCGTTGAACGCCGGAAAAAAAAGTGGACGGGACCCAACTGAGAGTTCTTAGAGCGCTGGGGTCCCACCGGGGTGCACAGAGCGCCGGGGAAAGTTACATGTCCTACAGTGCCAAGCGGGCGCGATGAGCAGAAAGGCCATGAGCGGTACTGTCTTATTCTTCCTATCTTTTAAGGAAACCTTCGTTAAAATGGAATGAAATTATCTAACTGCTTTGCTTCGCTACAAGAGGTTTATGATTTCGCATAATAATATCTGTGAGGGACTCGTTAAAAGAAGTGAAATACTCGGCGCATTTGATTTGGCATGGGAGTAAACACCAAAGAAACGCTAAAAGCTCGATGAAATGATGTACCTTTAATTTGGCTGTACCCTTTCTTCCTAAAAAATTAAAATTTAGTGTGGCATTGAAAAGCCGAATCACGCGCTCTCTGAAAACAATTGATTGCCCACAGTCAAAGTTTGCAAGTCTGATCTCCTTGGAAAGTTAGGTCGTGGCTTCCAACCTATTTTAATTTTTTCCACGCTTTATTATGTATGTGTGGGCTCAGTAAGACGCGCGTGATTTGGCCTTTCAATATCACATTCAATTCTCGACTTTTAGGAAGAAAGGGTACAGCCAAATTAAAGATGTATCATGTCATCGAGCTTTTAGCGTTTCTTTGGTGTTTACTCCCATGCCAAATCAAATGCGCCGAGTATTTCACTTTTTTTTTCGTGAAATTTAGTCATTTCACGAGTCCCTCACAAATATTATTATGCCAAATCATAAACCTCTCGTAGTGAAGCAAAACAGTTAGATAATACAGGATATGGCTTTGGGAGATCGTCGATTGACTGAGAGAGATTTAGTAGAGGCTCTACACATATCATTAGGCAGTGTGAGCCATATTTTAAAGGCAGTGTTCACGATAAATTTGACATCCGATACTTCCACGATTTACGGAAGGTCTGGTGTCCTACATAGCAAGGCATGCTTAAAAAGGACACGAAAGACGCGTTTTTGGGCAAAAATAGGCCCTCTCTTGTTTACGTTGATTTTTGAGCGTGGAGGAATTGACCGCTAGAAGGATGATACCAATCAGTGCAATGAAGCGATCAGCTCACTTATCAGCCCTCCATTCACTTGATCATTCCTGTAATCTGAGTCTTCATTTGTTCCTTTCAAGGGGCGGATCTGGGGCACGGGGCGTGTCTGGGGCCCCAAAACGCTTGTTTGCAGCCGTTATTTTGCCGCTCCTGGCTCGTTTTCTACCGTTCTTTCGACACTGGGAGCCTAGGATCCCTCTCGCCTATCATTTCTCTGTGGAAAATCAACGAGGATGATCATCGTGAACGCTGCCTTTAAGTGAAATTTTGGGTTTTAGAAAGCTGTGTGCACAATGGGTGCCGCATTCGCTAACAATGGAACAAAAGCACATTGGGATGCGACTTTCTCAGCAACATTTAAAGCGTTTTAAAAAGGTTAAAGTGGATTTTGTGCTTCGATTCATCACTGTGGATGAGACTTGGATTTTTTAAAAGTGTAATAGTGTTCAGGGAGATTATACTGAATAATAAAGTGTATTTTGAACCATAAAATTGTGTTTTTTCTTATTGAACGACAAGACTTATTGAAGAAACTGGTAATTTTCGCTAAAGGGTCTGGTCGTGATGAGAACCGTTCATGAGTGATACTGTTTAATTCCGTAAGTCTAACAATGTAGATCACAGGTGTATTTTCGAGGCAGTACAACTCACAAGTTGAGTGAGAAATGCAAAGTGGTTTTTCCCTGTCATGTTAAATGTGCTTTTCTGAATATCAAAATCGTAAAGACTGATTTTGAGTAAATTTCGGACCTCCACAAAATTGCAATGATAATATCTACTGACCGACAACGCTGAGTCCGAGCACGAGGAAGACTGCGAGTGCATACGTGAATGATCTAGAATGAAGTGCGACCAACAGCAGGACCACCGCTGCAGCTAGAATCGCTAACAAAGAATCGGACATGGCGGCTGGCAGAAGACGATCACGTTTGACATCCATTGATATGCCTGAAAAAGAAAACGCTGTTCAGCATCATTTTATACTCCCGGTAGCGCTCATAGGATCAGCGTTGTAGAAGCATGGGAACTTGTAAAAAGTTCCTGATTATGCCGGGTGAGGGAGTGGGAGCAGGGACGTGGTAGATTTTTGGCTGGCATACGTTTGCAGCAGTTTGAGCCACCAATGAGACACTTCTAGACTCACTTGTCGACACAGCATAGCAGGCGATCAACAGTTCTATATCCAGAGCAATTATTTTTTGATCTATAAAAATCGTTGTGATAGTTACGCAGTTCCTTAGGTGCCTCAATGTAGAGAATTGCAGAATTGTTTCCTTCCCTCGGTGTATCTTGCCGCAGTCTGCGTCTCTACAAGACTGTGTCTGGAAAATGTTACAGCATGTTGTCATGCGAATTTCGTATGAACTGATCGACAGGAAGAAATTTGCAGTTATGATTCATAGCCATGGGAAGCAAATTTGTCCAAGAGAATGCTATTTCCTCCCACGGCGGCGTGGGAACTTTCTCGGAACGCATCCCGAGACGGCATTTTGAATAGGACAGTGCGTTTGTCGTTCCCAGTTCATAATGCGACTTGTCATCGTCATTTTCGGATGTCATGTTCTTCGCGGAAAGGATGGAGTGGCGGCGAACCGAAGAAAATCTCCTCTTTAGATCTCTCTCACCCTAAATGCGCTCAATCGAAAAGGAAAGTGTGGCCCCCGAAAGCGAAACTGGACCACCGACGTCTAAATAGAAAATGCGCGATTCACAACTGGCGATCAATTTCGTCCTCTTCAGTTAGATTGAAGTAATTGCAGCGCCAGCCGGAGTTCGGCTATGCTATCGTAGAAAAAAGTGCGTGGACTGGGATCCAGTTCCGAAACGAGTTTCGAGTGGGAGATTTCAGTATGGGAGAGCAAGAATGTTAGCGCCATCTTTCTTACATTGTCTAGTCTGAATGGATCGAATTTTCATCCAAGTGCAATACTAAATATGTGGTCAACTACGGAGTATTGGAAAGCCGTCTTTCCTGTGAATGTTGGTGTTTTCTCATTTTGGAATTTAACCTAATTGGACATCATCAAGACTATGCAGCAAATATTCCGTTACCTTTCATGATGAGATTCTCACGTTGCACGAATCGAACCAGTGCCTTTTCGAGGTTGTTGTAGTGGTCCAATGCGATAAAGATATTCTGCGTTGCGTAACCAGTCAGGGTGAATACAGGCAGAAATGTGTTGAGATGGAATGGTTGAGCATCCAAATCACGAGGAAGAAGTCGGTAGAACAAATCGAACATCATCGTCGAAGAGCAGTTCGATGGTAATTCTGAACGAATTGATGTATTTCAAACGTAGGGAATGAAAGAACTCTTGGGGAAAATAGATACTTTCTATAGCTACCACAGACGAAAAAGGTGTGGATGACATGGGCTACCTCAGCTCGGTAAAATGGATCAACTCATTTGGGGACCTATTGCATAAGCCTAAATCTTACAATTACGTCAAGGGCGTCTAAAAATGGAACGATAAATAATATGTGAACGTGTTTTTCTGAAAAGCAGTAGACGTCATATCCGCACAAGAGACAGCGTCTGCTGCATATTCTGAAGTTGTCCTTAAATACTCCACAACGTGGTGGATCCAAGTTCTAACAGCTTCGACAAAAAAAATTGTGATACCCTCCTCAGGGACAGTTTATACAGTCTACGGCAAGGGAAGAAGGCGGTGGTGCGGTGGCTAATCTTCATTGAGCACACCGCATACATAGCTGGCTCGATTCCAAGTTTGCTATTAATCGATAGGAAAAGGTGATTTTTTTCTGAGTCATGGTTTTTTCTGTTTCTTTGGGAGGTTTTTTTCGTGTTGTTCCTTCGTGTATGTATCTATCGCAAAGGCTTCAGGTGTATGTATTGGTAATTTGCGTGAAGGCGGGGGGGGGATTTCCGTTCCTGGCGTTTCTCCGAAATTTAGGAAAAAAAATAAAAAATTGGCCTCGACTACTCTAAGAAAACTAGCCTCGAACGAGCCGCGAACCTACCGGAAACCTTCTGCCTGCCGCTAATCTGCCGGAAACCTACCGCGAACCTCGAATCTGCCGCGAACACCTCGGCACCGTGATGTTTTTGAAGCATTAACCCTGGCCCTGCTGCAAGCCTTCCGCGTATCTACCGCCAACCTACCGCGATGTTACTCTCTGCCGCGGACTTTTCGCAAACCTGCCGCGTATCTGCCGCGACCCCATTTGAATGTTCATTATCATGTCGTAACGTGCTTCTCACGTGCACAGCCGGTATAAAAGGCGCCTCATCTCACTCGACTCCTCATTCGGCATTATGATGCCAGCCCTTGAAGGTGATTTCGAGTCACTCTCCGGAGGCCAGCATATTTTTGATCGCTGGGGGTATAGGAGGTATCCTCACAGCTGGGGGGGGGGGCGGGTTTTCGCTGCGGTTCGCAGGGAGGTTGTTTCCTCACCGCAGACTTCGACAAAGACTACGCCCCTATAGCGGCCCGAGGCGGGGCTTTCTCTGCCGTGGACCGCGACACTCACGCACCCGAAGTGCCGTACCGAGGATGATCTTGTTAGAAAACTTACTCTGAGAAAACTCGCCGCGAACCTCCCGCGACCCTGCCGAGGCGCCTCGAACCTGCCGGGTTGGCGCCTTGAACCTGAACCTGGTAGGCTACCACTCGGCAGGATTGCGGGAGGTTCGCGGCGAGTTTTCTCAAAGTACTTGCGTGCGCCCTTGCGGACGTCCCGCCATATTCGACATCAAATTTCAATTTTCTTTTGGCAGAGAAAAGCATCGGAAACGTTGAGAAACGGTAATTTTTGCAACCCACAATCGAGATTTTACGAGCCATCCTTGGCTACAGGGTCCTTATTGTTGGTGAAAATTCGCAACCGCACCCTCGCCTTGTTCCGTTGGTGTGGACTGTATGTTGTTTTGAAGGGAATCGTTCTGCTCTACAAGGAAGTGCACCTGTTTTTTTTTGACTTCTCGATTTTTCTGGATTTGGGGATCGATAGAGAGGATGTTCCCTTTCATTGTTTCTAGAATCAATAAACATTAATTTGGTTCAAAATCTCAATTAGGCAAAAAATTCTCTTTTGAAAAACCTATGATAAGAAGCTAACATTTTTAAAACTTCCGGGGCCATTTCCCGAAAAGGTCGTCCGCAAAAAAGAACTTCGGCAATATGTTACCGGACTTTCGAATTTTTCGGCTCTACAAGGCAGCGTATCCTCTCCAGAACGTCGTAATTCTCACGACCCATGGCGCGAGCGGCGCGCGCTATTCTGCTCCCTATGTCTGTCATGCGCTCTCTCACTGCCTCTAACCTCCGCTTCGCACCAGCACGCGTAGAAACCATCAGAATTTCGTAGTGTTATAGCCTTTAATTGATTGAATTTGACTCCCTACCTATTTTCTGGTCATTAAAATTGAACTCTTTTTGTGCCTCCATTTTATTGTTCCTAAAATCGATAAGAAATTAATTGCTAAAAAAAACAGTCATGCTAGCTGCCTCGTGGAGCAAGTAATTCCATTTCGATCGACCTTCAAGATATCACAGAATTTTCAAAATTTGGTGCGCGATTTCTGCTCGAAAAAAAATGCAGGAATTCATTCTTCATCCGAAAACAGTGGGTCCATGGTTCACACATCGATACCTGATGAGGAACTTCCCATATTGGTTTGTAAGAGGGGGTTACCGGGATAGAAAGGGAAATCTTTTGGATCACTGAAGAAGACAAAGTTCTGTCAAAGATGTTGCGTGTTCACAAGCGGAGCTCATGAATCACAAAAAAAGGGTCAAAATCAACAGTGCATACCATTCTCTAATAGGGAAAGGTTGAATTCGTCGCTATGCACAGTCAGATCATGAAACACAGCGGAAAATAGAGAAATACTTGAAGAGTCTAACATTCGAGAGAAAGGGCCTGTTGGTAAGAAGCAAAAATAAAAAATTTGTATTTCCGAAATGCTTCGCTACTGGGGTTCAACGAAAATCGTAATAATTTCAACAGAGGAGATTTAGACAAGAAGGGCAGATGTTGGATTCGCAGAATATAGTCTCCACTAGGTTGAAGAAAAATGTTGAACAAAAAAGGAAAATTTGAACACTCGAGATGAACATTTGATTTTAATATTCTGAGAAGTACATACCTTTGCAGGCGGTGCAGGAAGTGTAATCCTTGCAGACGACTGTGCAGGTGATAATCCGATCGCGATGAGGAATGCAGTAGTGGATGAGGTTGCGAACGATGTCCAGATCTTCCACAGTCAGTTCGGTGCAGTTGAAGAGGAAATTCGGGGAAAGACAGGAGACGAAATTGGCGATGCTCCACACATTCCGGTAAGGAGTGAAAGCGTCGAAGGCACTCAATTCCTCGAACAAATTCTCATGCATCGAGCACATCTTGTGCAGGAAATCGAATTCGAATATACTCGACAGGTTCGGCACTTCGATCACCACCTGAGCCAGATGATTCACTGAAAACACTCCTCATTACAAACTGAATTGTTTCCTAGAGCTAGTTAAATAGTTTTCAATCAATCAACAGCTTTATTTTTCAATAAAGAAATACATATACTGTGTATAAATAAATAAAGAGGTAGAGCTTCAACCAAATTAAACAAAAGAACACTCGTAACAATAGCACCTTGAATTTAAAGCTTCAACAAATTGGAATACCATTACTTCCGTGTACCGACCTGAGATCAAACATGGACAGTCTGTGTTTGAAAATCGAGAAATTTCCGGCCCCGACTATATCCGAAGGCAATTTGTTCCAAACTCGGATAACCCTGAACGCAAAAGAACGCAGTACATACGCTAGATTTTGAGGTGAATGCACGTTCAAGCTGAAAACAGTGTTGCAAAGAGCGTGCAAGTTGGCATGGTCTGAATTTTAAAAGAAAAGTTTATTGTGAAGGCCTAAAGTTTTCTGATAGCAGTGAAATTTTGGCTGATTGTTGCTAAATTGAAAAGTTTTTGAAAATTTTCGAGTCTCGCGTTTACTGTCGAAATCCACAAACGCATATGTACGGTCTCTTTATCAAGATTAGCCTAGTGAATAGACGAGGCGCGATCATTGCGGCGGGCCATGCGGCGTTCGCGACGTCACTGTGCAGTGGGGTTCCGGTTGCGCACGACTATCTGCATACGTCCGCTGCCCCGTTCATTCACTAGACTAGACTTTAAGGAACCCGTGAAACGACCACCTGATGCGAAGTCATTTGTTCAGTAGCCAAGACCCCTTGTTTCTAATACCTCTTTCAGAGTTCAATCGCTGTGTGACGCGACCAAATGAAAACCCTGCGTATCGATCTGGTCGCGTCGCGCGATCAGGTCGCAGGGCTCTCAGACAAAATCGCGGGGGAAGCGGTTCGGGCGACTGACGTTGCCATATCGCGTCGCCGTGCACTGCACAAAAAAAGTGCACGGCGACTTCTTCATGCTCCTTCACTTAAAGGCATCGTACGCGCAGAAAACCGTATATTATTTTTTCATGTTTTTGGGTAGCTTGGCCTCTCTTGTGAACGAAAATGTCGAAGGGGCACATGAAAAACCTTTATTTGTAAAGAAAATTCAATTGGAACACATTGTAAATACGAATATGAATTTCGCGCCAAAATCCTTTTTGAAGTTTTTCTGCTTTTGGAGGCCTCCTCACTGTCGTTTTCGGAAATTTTCTGCATATGGAGTTCGTGTCGTAACTATTTCTCATGTTGTCTTACGGTCAACATTCTAGGAAAAAGTGCTAGATGACTGGTGAGAATTGGTGGCGGATCTTCATCTTTGACGCCTTCCAACTTCATTGCCCAACGTTTTTGACGAGCCAAAATTTACCAGTGTGGTCTACCGGGCTCAATCATGAAATTGAGCCAGAAAAATGAAAATTGATTTCCAGCGCGAACGATGCCTTTAACATTGGCACTATCCTAGACGGGGGGGGAACACTCAGGATTCAAGGCAGAAATGAAATGAACCACCAAATGGTAACGCTATGTATCAATCGAAGTATTTCTATAGAATCTTTATAGCAACAATGATTGATAGCAATGGCAAGCTCCTTTTATCAGGTTTTTTTTTCATTTCTATGAGTAAATCTTGGGTGGCCCTCGTCTAGGATAGACCCTTAAAAGCAGTCTTCACGAAGAAAAAGTTTCCCCCTTTTTTGGCTAAAACGTAAGCTTTGGGTCCCTATAAGAAAATTAAGAACGGAAGTGCGACGAAAAACGGCCGGTAAGTGGGTGAAAATCTCGTGGGCCAGCCGACCCAGTGGGCCACTCCGCCCATGTCCTATAACAGTTCCCCTGAATTTGTGGTTAAATGAGCGATGGTTTCCGATCAAAAGCCCCGTTCTTCCCTTCATTCTCAACGTCTCTCTTTACTCAGGTCAGCTCGCACACATCGGCTGCAAAAAACGAGAGTTACAAGCCTCGGAAAACTCGTCCACAATTTTCCCTTGCGGAATTTCGAACAGTCATAACTCCGTTTCCAGGGGGTCTTGTACTATTACAGGGACATCATTGGAATCGGCATGGGACCGTTTTCAAGATAGGCGGAAAAACAGAAAAACGATTTTTATCGTGAACACTGCCTTTAAATTTCTCAATTTTTCCCAATGTTCGTTTTTCTAATTGGTTCTGCCTTCTCAGGTAGCTAACCTTGACTGTCGACTGCCTTGATTGCCGATTCGTATCGAGGAAGATCTTCTATTTTTAACGAGAATTCAATTTTTGTTTATTCTTTGTTTCACTTTGTGACATTTGGAAAATTTAATCGCTTTATTCATATGTATTATTCCTTTCTCACATTACTCAGGTCAGTGCTTTGCATGAAAAACTTTAATAAATATAATATTCAATAAATATTTGTTATAGGTAGTTAAGCGTCCATTTGCGGTGTTAAATCTGTTTTGAGGGTCAATTTTTCGCTGTCTTCTTTTTCCAGTCTTCTCGGCTTGTGAACTGCCGAACAGATAAGCTTGCTAATGATAAATCTCAGAATGCACGACACAAACCATGAAGCTTTCAAATATAGAAAAACGAAAAAGGCAAAAAATCCTTATCGAAGACATTCCACACCGCCCACGGCCAGGAAACTCTCACAATTAATTGTTCACAAGATTTGCCATACATATAGGAATTCAGCAAATAAACACAGCTACAGTCAGCTGTGTTTATTTGTTGTATTCATCTACGCTAATTAGGCGTCGATCGAAATGTGTACGTAAGAGTGCGTGATCGCCAACTTTCGCGATTGAGCATTCGCAGTTCCAAAACCTACGATTTCCGAGGCGACGCTATGGTCGCGTGGTCGTGCCCACGATCGCGTCGCACTGCGATCGAACTCTGAAAGAGGCCTAAGGCGTCGTTAATACTTCCGCCGCCGAGCGGCGCGGCGAAGTGCAATCCTACGATATCGATCGTGCTGCGCCGCTTGACGGCAGGAGTATAAACGACCCCTAAGACGGCGTTCAGAGTTTTTGCGGGGCTACGCGATGGCACAGGTCAGTGCGACGCAAAAATCGCGTCGCGCAGGCATCAGGTATGAACGCTGCGCGAGTGCTGGGCGACTACACGCAATTGCGTACGTACGCAATTTCTCGTAAGCAAGCAACGGCTATTTCTTTTCTAGCAATACCAACAGTTTCATCTATATGTGCTTATTTTACTCCTTTCATTGTTAAATTTGGTTGTGTTAATGAAAAACAATGAAGATAAGTAGCAACGAGTTTGCCTTCGCGCGGCGTCCATCGTGTCGCTTTGTTATGCAAGGCGACGCGATGGACGCCGCGCGAAGGGAAATTGCGCGTCATTTCGAATGTATCGCACCTCTTCACTGTGAACACCCAGCGACGACGCGACGCGACGTCGCTTAATCGATACGTAGGCTGATTATAGCATCGCGTCGCGCCGCGAGTGAACTCTGAACGCCGCCTGAGCGTCCTACGTAACTGCGTCACCGTTTCCCACCGAAATGGCACGGTTGATAGCCTTCCTCCGATTTTTCCGCGCGATTCACTCGGTCTACTTCAGCAGCCGAGCGATTAACCACGTCAATATCGGGGTAGGGCATGGCGCTGTTATCGAGCGCTTAGGAGCGCGGCCCCTGCCTCCAGCTTGGAAATTTGTTAGCCAACCCCACCCCCTCTCCTTGGTTCGTAGGTGTAATCTTGGGATCAATTTAAAAAATTGCGAATAATGGTGATTTTGCAGGTATATGAATACTATGTATTTTTATATTTTAGACTAATTTTTAATGTTTTTGAAATTCAATTATGTTCTATTTTTTACACATTTTTGTATGGCTAACTCAACTATTCCATCAACTATTTTTTGATCAACATCAACTATTTTCGGGTGGTGAAGGCGTGGGTTGCGGCCCCCTCCCTTCCCAACGCTCAGAGCTGCGGCCCCCTCTGTGATCATCACAGCGTGAGCATAGACCTGGTCAAGACTGCGATGGCCACTAGTTTGCTTTTCAAAGTGTGTAGAAATTATACGTTAGGGAGCCCAGATTGGTGAGGTGCGAATCCATTCGAGGATATTTACTTCCAGTTGTTTGGGGCCTGCCTAAAAATGAATAAGGCCTTCGTCAGAATGTTTGGAGACACTTTTCCAAGATGCCCGCTTTCAATACTATTTTTCTGAATGTTGTGAGTGAATAACCTTGTTTCTGTCAGCACCGTACTCCTACCTGTTTTTTATATGAGAGGCGATTTTTTCAGAAGAGAGCGGAGAGCACAAAAAAGGAAGGAATCTTAGCGTCACTAGAAATGAGAAAAACGATAAAAGAGAAAACCTGTCTGACAAGGTCACGGATTTCTCACGAACTATCCTACTTGAAGACACTTTATATACATGGAACTTCGTTTTGTGCCGATGATGTGTGTAAGTACCGTAATGGACACTACTCGTAGCGTTGTGCAGCTGCATATTGTGTTTGCATACTGCATGGCACACTGAAAAGTTCTCTCGAAAACAGTTCACACAAACTTGAGTCCTGGCAGTCACTATACTGTCGCATAACTCAAGAACAAGGGATCTAGATCTGTTCTAAGATTCTGAAAATTTTGAGTTTAAAGCGAGTTATCGAAAAAGGGTTGCCGAATGCGTTCTGACTTGAAGGCAGGGTTCGCGATAAAAAGATTTCTGAGCTCCTCTCACGAGAATGTAGACTTGGTCATCACAAAAGTAAACATGAGAGAAAAAGCTAAAATTTGCGGGAAAAACGCTCGAAAACAAGGTAGAACGGCTAATTACATACAGGTGTCCGCAAGCCCCCATTAGATTTTCATTAATGCTTGTTTATCCGCTTTTTATTTTAGGTAAGCAGTAGTCTCCAGGGATGAAAGGAAATTACTTTAGAAGCAAAATGAACGATTGCAAAACAGTCGTCTATAGAAAACTAGATAAGTGGGGGCGGGCGGACAATAAGCAATAACTTACTCTTGAGCATTTTCTCCAACTTTTCACTTAGTTTCGATTTTGTGGTAACCAGATCTACCTTTTTACGAGAATAGCACAACATTTTGTTTTCTCATTTTGTTTTCCAATATTTACACGAAATCTGCACTGCTGCCTCTGTTCAGCAAGTAGCTGCAGTCGTCACAAGTGTAGGAACTATGCAAAAAATCGCTGAGCAAAGAAAAATTGAATGATTTTCCTTTTTTTTTGTTCTTTTTTTTTATTCTGAAACAGACCTTGTATCCTCTATTCCGGGAGAAATTCAAATCTGGTGTGCGAAGCGCAGTCCACGGAAAGATGCCGTTGCACGATTGCCTATTTTCACTAAGATTAGTGTAGCGAACGCTGGCTTTGTTCCAACATCGCCTTTAATCAATAAGGAACAGCTGATAATTTTTTTCTCAATTAGGATTTTTCGTCTCCTTCATTGTTTTCGTGTTGTTTCTGCGTGTATCTATAGTAAACATTTTAGATGTTTTGGTATTGTGGGTAAGGGGAAAACATACGGCTTCTTAAGGCTTATGGTACTTTTTCTATCCAAAATTAAGAAAAAAATTAAAAATTATCTGTCGACTAGGAGCTTGAGTACGCCTAATCATCGCGCGCAATGGAAAGGCGCTCCAATTGTGATCGCTTCGTGGCAAACGTCGTACATCGGTGGGTCGCGGCGACGAAATCCTATGTTTTACTGATTCGCTGCTGTAGGAGCGATTCTCAATGGTCGCTGACCATCGCTCCGTCGCAGCCAAAATGACAGCGATGGGACGATTGCCATCGAATGGAACGTTTCTTTCTGTGAATATTGCTCCATTAACATGACGATATAGTGGATCTATACACGGCAGGGCCGATGCACAACCCATTCCGCCGGCACTGGTGGGCGCGCTGCGCAACTGGGTGGACGCCCGGTGAAAGGGCATCGATCGATTTCCGGCCGCACAGCTGATCAGCAGCAACGTATTTTCCTCGTTTTCATCCCTCTTCTGCTTTCTCCTACCATCTTTCTATCCATCTCCTAGTTTTTCTGTTTCTCCATTATTAACTAGGCATTCTAATTGCCTGTACGTTTGATTCACGTGCCTTCGTCAACAAACTACGTGACTTTCAAACTTTATGATCCAAATTCTCTTTTTAAGGTTAATATTTCATCGCACAGGCAATTAGAACACTTAGTTACTGATGGAGAAACAGAAAAACTAGGAGATAGATAGAAAGATCGAAGGAGAAAGCAGAAGAGGGATGAAAAAAGAGGAAAATGCGTTGTTGCCGGTCAGCTGTGCGGTCGGCAATCGATCGATACCCTTCCACTGGGCGCCCATCTCGTTGACAGCGCGCCCACCTGTGCCAGCGGCAGGGGTTGTGCATCGGTCCCTGCTGGGGATAGATCCACTATATCAGTGTTTAGTACAATACCGCTGCTATCCAAGGGTAAAAAGTGGGCGAAGTCGGCAACTAAAGCGTCTTTCGACCACAACTCGCCTCAAAATGCTCCGTTTTCAATTTCGAAAGGACGAAAATGTTCTCCGCGAAACAATCTATCTGATTGTATAGAAATAAATTGAAATTTACTTATGAAAACGCTTTTTTAAAGGCACTGTTCGCGATAAAAATCGCTTTTCTGTTTTTCTGCCTATCTTGAAACCGGTTCCATTCTGATTCCAATGATGCTTTTGGAATCGTACAAGACCTTCTGAGAATGGAGTTATGGCCCCTCAAGAATTGAGCTAGGGAAAATGCTAGACGAGTTGTCCGAGGCTTGTAACTTCCGTCTTCTGCAGCCGATGTATGCGAGCTGAAAAGAGTAAAGAGAGAAGTTGAGAATGAAGGAAAGAGCGGGGCTTTTGATCGGAAGCCATCGCTCAATTCACGATTTCGAGTGTTCCTTTGTTCACGTCGAGGGGCGGGAACAGGCGGGACTTGCCCACAATGGCGGGGTTTTCCCACTTTTCTATGCCGTTTTGCGGCTCCTGGGTAGCTTTTCGTCCCGTTTTTTCGACGCTGTTCTGCTTCTGAGAGCCACGAGAAGCGCTTGTCACGGAAAATTCGAGGATGAAGTTTATCGCGAACAGTGCCTTTAAGATGGGGTGTGTTATGAATTTGATAATGTTATCACAAGATAACAAGCTCATTCGATCAAAAGCAACCAAACGCGATCTCTAGCATGGTCGAAATGAAAATATATTTTACCTTGGAAAATTATGTTCCTCCCGAATTTCCCTAAATGTTTTTGCACGATTGACTAGATCACAACATGCTGCACATTTCGGCGTTTTCGAAATTGAAAACGGAGCACTTTGTGGCGAGTTGTGGTCGAAAGACGCTTTAGTTGCCGACTTCGCTCATTTCGCCCACTTTTTACCCTTGGATAGCGGCGGTATTGTAGGTCGGAGCATGTTATTAATGGCCACTGGTCATTACTTCCCACCCATTGATTGATTTTCCTTGATCCTCCATGAGGTTATGCACTATGAACAAAATCGCTGCCGCTGCTACATCGCTGCAGCAGCGGGCGCAAAGTCGCTGCGATGGAAAACAGCAGCCATGCAGTCTAAACAAGGCTTCAGCGGTAGTACAGCCATAATCTATGTATGTACGGCAAAATTGTACTTTCGACGTGAAATTCAGACAAAAAAGCACCAGAACTTTTAAGAAACGGTAAGTCCCCCCCACCCCGCACACACACAATACCAGTGTAGAGTCTCTACAAGAGATGCACGCAGGAATAACAGGAAAAAAATGAAATAAACAGAAAAAAACAAGCTAGAAAAATAATTGTCACTTGTTCCTTATCGATTAATGGCAAACTTGGAATCGAGCCAGCCATAGCTACAGTAAGCTTAGTGAAAATACGCAACTGCACCACCACCATCTTCCGTTGCCGTGAACTGTACGCTTGCACGTGCACATGATGAACTAGAGTCAATTTCACTTCAAATGAGTGGCTTACTGACTAACTCAGGGGAATCGGGGCGTCATAGCAGGGCACTTGGCTGAAGGTGCTTAGCAACTGATCGGCCCAAGACCGCCTGGCCCTTTTCTTCATCTCCGGTGCTTTCACAGAAACATTTTGGCTGGCTTCGGCATTGCCCCTGTGAAGTGGCGGTCGATCGGAGAAGCTGATGCGATTCGACGTCTGAAGAGTACGTTGCAGTTGTTGCCAGGCAAGTCGCGGACCAGAGAAGTCGGTGTCTTTCGTGTCGAAACCCTGAATGAAGAAAAGTGATTTCCGGGATGAATGCGACGGTCTTTGGATGGGTTCAGGGATCGATATGTAAATGAGATTGTTAGCCGCGGCGGAATGCTGGCCATCACGCGACGTTGATCCGCAATGACCCAAATGTCGCCGCCGCGATTGCCAAAACGCGAGGGCCGCAATCATACCCGAATCGAATCCGTTTCGAACACAGTGAAAAGCTTCAGAATTGTTTGTTCAAAAGAAAACCGATTAGAGGCAGGGAGAACTTTGGCGCATAGGATCGATGGATTACGAGGGTCCTAAGTCAGAAAATCGGATTGTAATCCAATAACCGCACTTTTCGAGCCTCAATGCCTCTCACGTCGCGAATTGGATCGACGGTTTCCGAGTTTTTCTCAGTCGTAAACCTCGCATCGCTATGGCTCGCTTCTATGTTGCCAAACTGGATTTTCGAGGACATCCCTAGACTTCTCTCGACAAAATGCAATCGGCAGTCCAGAGAAGTTCACAGGAAATCTCAATATTGATTCTATTATTCAGTTGATCATCAAAAGGTTCGCAAACGACGCTTTCGACGTTTCGAGCCTATTTTTTCTCGCTATTCATCGCTTTCGGGGCCCCAATATAATGCCAGACCGAAAACTAGTGGAAGAACGTAGATTTTGATTAGAACGAATGGCGAGTCTCATACCTAATGAAGTCGGAATTTGTCGGTGGGCGTGCCCTATTTTTCCTTTTCTAGGAGCGTGGTCGACTTCTTCCTTGTTTTTTTCTCGTTTATTTTAGTGAATTGAGATTTCGCGCCAGGCAGGGTTGCTATACACGGCGGCCAGACTATAATATCAAAAATTACCCCTGAGGTTTGACTGCGCCTTTAAGCGGCTGCACCGATCTCACTTGTCAGTTGCCTGGCCCAGTTGCGAGTTTTCCTCGCATCGGAGCAGACCGAAGTCCTGCTGGGAGATATGACGAGAGATTCAGCGGGAAGCGTGCGCTGGGTGGCGATAGTGCTACGATGTTTGTACGCAAAGTCATTGAAGGGAAAGAAATTGGTAAGCTCCAACTGTGAGCAGGGCACCATCCTTATCATCAATCAACAATCAAATTTAACATCATCACTTTTCGATTGAGTCATCGCTGGATAATACCCAAAGAGTAAAAAAATACGTCATGAAGCGCGGACAGAACTATGCTACTTTTTTACCACAGAAACCAAAAACTCAGAAAAACTCCTTGTTGAAGGCAGTACTCTCGAAATAATCGTCGATGCACGGATTTCAGAAGAAATCCGTTTTCCATGAAGACAGATTTACTTTTGTAACACCTCATTTCTGAGATAGGAAAAGATGACCGATTTGAATGAGTGAGGTCTCTCTATATGATAACGTGGTCCACCCCATCGAGCATCGTTTATTAATATTGATCACAAAACTTACATTTCAAAGAAGATTTCTGAGGTACTATTTATAAAGTAGATTTCTGAAAATTTAGCTTCCTGGCAAAAGTAACGATTTGGTAATGATTAAAAAAAGTTTTGAAAAATATCTTGAAATTTCTTAAAAAACGATTTGGCGTAAAATAGCCTGGAAACATGAAAAAGCTAGGAAATGAAGTGAAATAACCAAAAATATGATTTGGTGGTCGATCATTTCACAATCTTCTCCGTTAAACTTATCAAAACGAAATCAAGCACGATATGGAATGGAGCCTTGCGTTCACCTAGCTTGACCTATGCTGATTCCCTTATTACAGCTTTCAAAAATGGCTTAATGTTTCCGTTGCGCGCTTGATTTCGTTTTGATAAGTTTATCGGCGAAGCTTGTGAAATGATCGACCACCAAATCACATTTTTGGTTATTTCACTTCATTTCCTAGCTTTTTTATATTTCCAGGCTATTTTACGCCAAATCGTTTTTTAAGAAATTTCAAGATATTTTTGAAACTTTTTTTAATCATTACCAAATCGTTACTTTTGCCAGGAAGCTAAATTTTCAGAAACTTCACATATTTTTCCCTAAGGTTCCCTTTCTGACTTCAATTTTGCTCAACGATTTCCATTTCGGAATGATGAAACATCTAACAACGAGATTGTCGAATGAGTACAATTTTTGAAACTTATTACCCAAAACCATAAAAAATACCACTCATTGCCGCATTTTGTGCAACATGGTAAAAATCGATATCATTGATCGATGATGTTCGGTTTCGCATGATGAGAAGAATTTCCCAAACAAGTGACTTACAAGGGAAGTGTTTAGAGTGGTAAACGCATCTGCGAAAACGACCAGTATCGTTAGTATCTCTTCTGGCTCAATAGTAAAAATGCGCAGTATACCGCCCCGAGCTGCAGGTTCGAACAAGTTATGAGCATTTTTCAAGGTTCGCCAAAAGGCACCCATCAGGCATTTTTTTGAGTTTCAAGAAGTTCTCTCGGATTTAGCCCAAAACTTGTATGTAGGGGTAATCAAGGGTGGTGAACACAAATCTGGAGTCGATTTGTCGAAATTTTGAGGTTTACTTTAGGTTACGGTAGGTAACATGTCATTTAGGGGGCAAAAGCCACCTTAGTCATTTGAAAATCGACAAACGGACCTTAAATTCGTATTCTCTACCCCAATTTTTGAGTAAAATCTGAGATTTTGACCAAACTACCGTATACCCACCGTAATCTACCGCAAATTGCAAAAAATCGATAAACGGACTTCAGATTCGTGTTCAGCACTCCAAATAACCCCAAGAGGTGCAATTTGAGCAATATCTACCGTAGCACTCCGAAAATCTCGAAAGTGGCGTTTTTCCCTCGAAATTTTCCCCGGTTGGGAAGCTTCGAACGAAATTGGCCGAAAACTTCGGAAAATCGACTAATAAACTACAGATTCGTAATCAGCGCCCCAAAACCCCCCCCTGGGAGAATTTCGAGTCAAATCTGGAACATTTTTCTAAAACGCTTCCAGAGCCCTCCAATCGGTATAAATATTCGCCCAAGCGAAAATCCGTACAAGTCCAAAACGCTGTCAGTCTGGACAAAGTACGGAAAATGCGCCTTCACCCAAATTTTGCTCAGGGGAGTAGTTTTAGGCGCTGAACACATTTATGGGATCCGTTTTCAAATTTTCGGAAGATTAATGCCCTTTTTGGAGGGCACAAAAAGCACAAAAAATTACCTTTTTAAGCTTGTAACTCCTTGGGACCTACAGCTCGGGGCTAGATACGGCGCAGTTTCACTATTGAGCCACTAGAGATACTAACGATACTAGTCGCTCTGGCAGATGCGTTTACCACTCTAAACACTTCCCTTGTTAGAGCCATCAAGAATCGAAAATCATTGCGGCATTTTGTGCAAAAGGCGAAGAAATCAATAATATTGATCGGTATTTATCGATAATGACTAATGAGCAAAATTTTCCAAACAAAAAAACCAATTCCATCAGCAATCACCACTCCTAGCCGCATTTTGTGCAGAAAGCGGTAAAATCGATAATATTGATTATCGATCGATGACGTGTCATGAGTACGGATTCGGACAAGTTCAGTACTTATCTCCGACGACCTGTGTTGATTGGCTGCAGATTCACCCACACACCCCGGTCTCCACAACCGTAGCAGAAAAAAAAGCAGTTTTCGTGCTCCACGGCTAATTTAGTATATAAACCCACGATTTTGAGGTACCCTTCAAAGTTGAGGTATCAAGTTCAAATTGGAATAGGAGCGACCTGCATCCATTTCCAGCCTCCTGTCCAAAATGAGCTCCCTAGCTCAATTTTAAGTGTACCAACAAGATCATGTACGCCGTCTGAAAAAAAGGAGATTAACAACAAAAACGCGCGGTCTTTCAATTTTTACTCGAAAACCAGTAAACCGTTCTAAACCATTTTTGAGTACATGTACCAACTTTTTGAGCTCTTTTTAATGCAATTTAGCTCTAATTTCTTCGTTCACCCTCAACTGAGATTTCGAAAAAGGGGTTGCGCGCGGGGCCGATTCAAAACCAAATCTGGTGCGCGCTTCGCGCGCACCACAATTTGAGATTGCGCATAGTATACTCTGTTTATCTTGAATTGCACAAAAGACGGTCCGCCAATAGCCCTCTAATTGGCCCGCTAGTACCGTAGTGTACGTCCACGACTCGTTCTCGGCAGACCCGCGCGTGCACCCGGTGTGCAGAGCAATCGATTCGTCAATGCCGTCACTCGGCCACCCACCCTGCCACCCGGGTCTGCCGAGAACGCGTCGTGGACGTACACTACGGTACTAGCGGGCCAATTAGAGGACTATTGGCGGACCGTGTTTTGTGCAATTCAAGATAAACAGAGTATACATTGGTTTCAATCTTTCATAGAAAGCGACAGAAAACAAGCTTACAGGCACCATACACGACAAATCTGAATTACGAGTATTTCAAAAAATATAGAAGGCGAAGCAAAGCAAAGCAGGCTCAATCTATTTGAAGCTAAAGTATACCGCCTTACCAAACATGCTTAAAGGCAGCATACACGCTCGTAAACATGGTTGGGATAAGAATGTGAATCGAACCGTATGGCTTACAACATAATGTCGACGCATTTTGAAGTGTAAAAAATGACCCACAATGCCGCTACATAAGTTAGAAGTTAGCCCCGCCCTGTATTTTCACGCCCGCTGTATTTGCTCTTTTTGCTCCAAAGCAGGGTTGCTGGACCATCTTCGCCGTCAGTGACGTGTGTGGTTCACTTGTTAGGCAATCTACCAACAGTACCGACGGTGAATATGACTCAGCAACCTTGCGTTGCAGGAAAAGAAGGCAAATACAGGGGGCGTGAAAATACTGGCCGGGCCAAACTTGCTACTTCTGTAACGGCATAGTGGGTCGTTTTTGACACTTCAAAATGCGTATGCGTTGTAATCTGGGCCATACCATTCTACTTCCGTAGTTATCTCAATCACGTTTACAAGCGTGTATGCTGCCTTTAAATGCGGTTCGTTCAAACGTATGGTTGGTACGAAGTTATTAAGTTTTCAGATGCATTAGGGCTATTTTTACACAATTATTGTAGCGTTTTATCTCACGCTTGTCTTATACAGCTTAATAAATGAAATGAAAGCGTCGGTTATCATTTGTTACCAACATCAAGAAGAAACCGCGAAAAACACACGAAAACACTCCAATTCAGTGAATCAGTTTTCTGGCCTGGAGTAGTTGTCCCGTAAGACCGACAAGTTCTTGATGATTGAATGAGGTCAATCGAAAATGGAATATCACCTTGTGCTAAACAGTATTAGTTAAGGTTCAAGGGAAAGACGGGGCAACGAGAGTATAGAATTTCAGAGGACGGGTTCACAAAAGATTCCTTTGTCGCAACAATCTGTTCCTCTGAGAATAGAAATACGGAGGGATAGTTCAGTTTTCAATTATTTCCGGCGCGTTTTTTGATTTCCTCGTCATCACGGCTCTACCCGGGGACAAAGTAATCGTATTACTTCCTAAATCGCGAATTATCGTGAACACTGTCTTTCAAACAGATTTGGATTTGTGGTGAGGAGAGCGATTCAACGGGATAATGATTACTAGGGAGGTTTACAACAAAACAGTTTCAGATTTCATTTCCAGATCGTTAAAGGCAGTGTTCACGATAAAAGTAGTTTTTCTGTCTTTCCGCCTATCTTGAAAACGGTCCCATGCTGATTTCAATGATGTCCCTGGAATCGTACAAGACCCCCTGGAAACGGAGTTATGGCCCCTCGAAATTCAGCAAGGGAAAATTGTGGACGAGTTGTCCGAGGCTTGTAACTCCCGTTTTTTGCAGCCGATGTGTGCGAGCCGACCTGAGTAAAGAGAGACGTTGAGAATGAAGGGATGAACGGGGCTTTTGATCTGAAACCATCGCTCATTTAACCACAAATTCAGGGGAACTGTTATAGGACGTGGGCGGAGCGGCCCAATGGGTCGGCTGGCCCACGAGATTTTCACCCACTTACCGGCCGTTTTTCGTCGCACTTCCGTTCTTAATCTTCTTATGGGGACCCAAAGCTTACGTTTTAGCCAAAAAAGCGGAAACTTTTTCTTCGTGAACACTGCCTTTAAACAAACAGTAGGTACATACACATCGCGCTGTGGAGCTGCAAACTAAAGGTTTCCTCACAAACTTTTTTGTTGGAGCTTTAACTTTAGCAATCATTATAGCTTTAAGCAGCCCGCCTCATTGGGACCCCAAATTATTTTCAGCACCGAAGGAACCTAATTTTGAAGGAAGTTATTAAAAAGGGCGCTAAAACGCAAGAAAGCGTCGCCTAATGCACTCTGACCAGAACAAACGATTGAATGATAGGGTATCAAAATCGAGGAAACTATTCGGTCACGAGAAGCACAACCGTTTAAACTGATGTTTGATGTTGGCTAATGCTATCATCAAGGAAAAGCTTGATAGAGTAAAGACGAAAATTCTCATTTATTTTCATGGATGAGAATTTTCTTTTTTTTCTTTGATAACGCCTTTCATCGTCCTTCCCTATCCGTGGAGCACGTTTTCATGCAAAGCTACATCAATAACAGCTGAAAATTCAAGGAAAAAAAGAAAAGGAACGAGTAGCTCAATAACATATAAAGAACAATAGAACGCAAACCACAAAGCGTCAAATGAAGACGGCTGCCACGCAAAATGACCTCGTACCCTAAGTTGGTGGCAAAACCCCATCTGTGGGGACGTTTGGATATTTTATATAGCTTGGCGTCCACATATTTCTCATTCAAGCTGCTTGCACCTTGAGGAACAGATCCGCCTCACTTTCTCCCAGTGAGTTCAGTTTTCTGGTCAAAAAGACGGCACACCTACCCGTGCTTGCTTTTCCTCGCAGAGCACAGGTTTCTCGGTCGGCTCAAGAATTCAGACGTGTCCGTCCTTTACTCTACAAATCGCCGTGTGATCTTCGCTTCGAAAAAACGTGTATACTTGCAGAATTGGGTGTGAAAAGCAAAACTTTGCGAGAAGATGTGATGACTGTGGCCTCCTTCCTCTCAGAAATTTTTAAAAGCCACTCACAAATACAGCTCCGAATGCAAACCGGTGATGAAAGTAACGAACGTTCTGGAAATAATCCAGATTTTACTCTGTTTTCGAGTGCAACGGTTTCTTTCGTCAACTTTCCGAAAAGTCGCCTGTAACGAATTTAAGGCGAAACCCTTGCCTGCAACGCCTAACACAAGAAGCAGTTTCACTTCAGAAACACAGAGGGGTTGGAACAACTCGGTCTCCAATATCCCCAGGTGGCATTCGGGGCTGTGAATACGACACTGATTTTGTTTTTAAAAGGGTGACGTCTGAATCGTTTGTTGCGAGGTTTAGCATTTCCTCCATGAAGTTTCAAATTTTGGCAGCTATCTAACATTTACACGGTAACCGTTCACACATTCGACTCGGAATGGTTCGTCGGAACGGTGTTTTCTGCCCAAGTCATAGAGACTGCGCGCAGTATGCATAAACAAGCAGAGACGCAGACTGCTCGGGCATACACCGATCCGACGTTCAATTCCGTATCGTCTGTGTTAGGGAATTTCAGGCGTTGCGCCATTGGACAAGAAAACATTTTCTCTTGAAAACTTACAATTTCGGCATTTTGACTGAGCCGAATTGGTCGAAAAAGGAGTACAACTGATGGTAGAAGACCAGTGAATAGAAGGGCGACAAGAGCGACAACTAGCGGCTGATGATAGAGAAATCGCGAATATTGGCGCAGGAGAGGCGACATTCGCCTCGCGAAATGGCCGCTGGGCGGTGCCTCCTGCTATGAGTGAGGGCTGCGACGATGGAAAATCTGCTCGCTTGTGGCGAAAATAATGACCACCACGGACCGGCTGCTGTTGGGGTTTCACACCGGTTGAGGGGCGGCGCGTTCCCCATGACGAGGCGAGGATCCAGGAAACCCGTCCGCCGAATTCGCTCACGCTCAAGGTCATCCTGTGCAAGAATTGTGAAAGTTTTTCTAATCGGGAAATTGCAAGTCGCAGAAATCACGACTTTCACAGTGTATGCACATATTTCCTCACCAGAATTTTTCTCGGATTTATGTTACGCAATCTGAAATCAATGTTTCTGAGGAAGACGAATTTCCAATGTGTACGAACGCTTTGTGAATCTAGATAAATAATTCCATTGACCGTCCAACGCTGGAACCCCTACACGCTAATTTTCACAGAAGCGATCCTGTAAGTCAGACCTCATTTGTGAGAACTTCGCATAACTTTGACTCTTCGTAAAAGGTTCCCAAAGTTTCGCCCTATGGGAGAAACAGCTTTCTGATGAGCGGGACCAATTATGTAGCTCCAATGACGTGGTCAGGAAAAGTTGTCCACTAACAAGGGAAGTGTTTAGAGTGGTAAACGCATTTGCCAAAACGACTAGTATGGTTAGTATCTCTAGTGGCTCAATAGTAAAAATGCGAAGTATCCAGCCCCGAGCTTCAGGTTCCAAGGAGTTACAAGCTTAAAAAGGTCATTTTTTGTGCTTTTTGTGCCCTCCAAAAAGGGCATTAATCTTCCGAAAATTCGGAAACGGACCCCATAAATGTGTTCAGCGCCCAAAACTACCCCCCTGAGCAAAATTTGGGTGAAGGCGCATTTTCCGTACTTTGTCCAGACTGACAGCGTTTTGGACTTGTACGGATTTTCGCTGGGGCGAATATTTATACCGATTGGAGGGCTCTGGAAGCGTTTTAGAAAAATGTTCCAGATTTGACTCGAAATTCTCCCAGGGGGGGGTTTTTGGGGCGCTGATTACGAATCTGTAGTTTATTAGCCAATTTTCCTAAGTTTTCGGCTAATTTCGTTCAAAGCTTCCCAACCGGGGAAAATTTCGATGGAAAAACGCCACTTTTGAGATTTTCGGAGTGCTACGGTAGATATTGCTCAAATTGCACCTCTTGGGGTTATTTGGAGTGCTGAACACGAATCTGAAGTCCGTTTATCGATTTTTTGCAATTTGCGGTAGATTACGGTGGGTATACGGTAGTTTGGTCAAAATCTCAGATTTTACTCAAAAATTGTATACGGGGGTTATTCGGGGTGGAGAATACGAATTTAACGTCCGTTTGTCGATTTTCAAAATACTAAGGTGGCTTTTGCCCCCTAAATGACATGTTACCTACCGTAACCTACAGTAAACCTCGAAACTTCGACAAATGGACTCCAGATTCGTGTTCACCACCCTAGATTACCCCTACATACAAGTTTTGGGCTAAATCCGAGAAAATTTTTTGAAACTCGCAAAAAAAATGCCTGATGGGTACCCTTTGTATTTTCACGAGGCTTAAAAATGCTCATAACTTGTTCGAACCGCTCGGGGCGGGATGCTGCGCATTTTTACTATTGAGCCAGAAGAGATACTAACGATACTGGTAGTTTTCGCAGATGCGTTCACCACTGTAAACACTTCCCTTGTAAGCGGAGCGGCTCACGTATAGAGTTGGGTAAAAACCGATTCGGATTTGCCTAATTCTCCAAGTTTGGTGTGATGAAAAAACGGAATTTTTCAAATTCTGCTATAACGACAAGACCTCGTAAGCCGTTCTCCCTCATTTTGAGCAGGTCAAAGTAGAGCTTATCGGCTTATCGTGTCAAAATCTCCTTTACATTGTTATATTTTGCCACGACCAACCGCTTCACTGCCTGCTCCTCCCGGTCTGATCTTACTGAGATAGGCTTTAAATACTTGTTGAGCGAAAAAAGCAGAACAAAAGACATAGAATGTATGAAAATCAACTTGTTTTTTTTTCTTGATGTTGAGACAGCATCTGATGCATGGAACTGTTCGAAAATTAAAAGGAGAATACCGTATTTTCTCTCCTAGAAGTACAGTCGGATCGCGCTGATTCTTTGCGTTTCTTATTGCGCGTTGGCGTAAACTTGGTGCCGGATGTTATAATATATGGGCCCAAGTTTGCGCCAACCCAAAATGAGGAGCGCGAAGCATCAGTGCGATCCGTACACTGAGAGAATCTTTCGCGCTAGTACCGTGGTGCACTCGCGGTCCGCGATGGTACTGTGATCGTTTCCCCCCGGCCCCGCGCTCTCATGCTGTGCAAATTCGTAAAGCAGCGCGAAATACGGCACGAGTGATAGCTTATAGCTCCGTGTTGATCTGATAGGCAACACCCCTTCGAGTGAAACACCGAGAGGGCATTGATGATAGGACAACGGTACGATCAGGGGTGCAGGCTGGTGTAATCTCGCCATCGTCCCTCGATAGTTCCGGGCTCGGGTCACCGCTGTTCCGCGACCTAACACCCCGAATACATCAAAGTATAGACCCGATAGTCCTCGAGTTGAAACTGGTAGGAAGAATCTCGCAATCATTCCGTGACAGCCCCGGGCTCGATTCCTCGCGGTTCCGCGATGGAGCATGGCGGGAGCATCGATGAACAAACGCGGTACGCTCTCGATTTGAGACTGGCAGAATCTCGCGTTCGTTCCGCGGTAGCCCCATGCTAGTAGCCTCTCGGCCCCTACCAGAAACCGAGGGGATTCTATCAGTAAAGGGTCGCGATGGATTCTCTCAGAGTACCGACTGCGCAAGTACTTCTACTTCTCAGAATTCCTTTTTTAGGTGTGATGCCATTGGAGGTTTAGTTCAAATAGAGGCTGTATGGTTGTATCCTATCTCTAAGAAACCGTGTTGAGGCTATTGTCTCGCTATCTTGGGAGCGGAGCGGTTGTTTCTCCATTTCTACCAATGTGTTTTCTCGAAAACAACAGCTCGATTTTTATCATGAAGCTATCACAGCAGCGTCGCTGCCCCCCACCCTCTATCCAAGGATTGGCGATACTTCAATTTTTCGGCCCTGTTTTTGATTTTTTCACAGTAAGCTATTTTCATAAACAAAAAGATTATTGCACTAGAAGAATCTCGAAAAATAACAATGAAACTTCAATTATTCGAGTTGGATTGATTGATCGATTTCACACTCGTCAAAGTCTAGGTTCAGGACCAGAGCCCCCGTCAACTTTTTTCGAAAGAAAATGGGCATTATCTATCCTTCATTTCGGAGCGAAATTCACTCTGTTCCTTCGCGCGCCGGTGCGGAGCGAGGGGAGATGCGGTGAGAAGATTTGGGGGAGAAGGAGGCCCAGCATACGCGCAGTAGCACCTGCAGAAGGAAAATAAATTTCTTTCCAAAGTAGAAAATAAATGGTCTTTTTGACGGCTGCGTTTTAAAAAATTTGTAAAAAAATGACAAGAACCATTTAACGAGGTCATTTTCCATCTCAATCGTTGTCCTTCTCAGAATTTTATTATCCTGTGTTTCGGGGTGAAACTTACTGCTGTTGGTCGCGTGCGTGTGCGCGCGTAAGCTGTGTCTCCTTACCACACTTTCTCGCTGTCTCTACCATCGCTCCGCACAAGCACGCGCAGGAACAAACTGGCGAGCACAGTTTGATGGGCAGCGGTTGGGGAGCAGCAAAGTAACTGGTGGCGAGCAAGGCCTGCAATGTGTGCGGATGGCGAACACTTCCTTTCTGAGTGGTTATGTGGGTGAGGGATAATAGGACATTATCGAGCAGCTGAAGCAGATTGGGCTAAACTCGCCTGGAGCCAAGCGTATTCGAATTCTTTCAAAAATGGAAGACATGATGATAACGGCACTATTGAGCAGACAAGAGGCGAAACTATGTATGGCTTTCGTATTCGATTTAGTCTTACGCCTGAGCCAGGTGGCTGACCGTGTTAAGTTGGCGGCATCACTGACCAACTAGGTCTCAATTCGCGCGCGACGATCAACCGTCGCAGCTCCGTCCATTCATCAGACTAAATTTATTACGTGAACTCTATGGCACTCAGGTAATTCCGCGAGTTCCCCACTCACTTCTAAAATTTATCTTGCGATTTAATAATATTGTGAGCTGTGCATCGCCACAACACCATGCGAATAGAGATACAAGATTTTCACTCCAATTATCGAGCGCCAGTTATCAATACGGCTTCCAATGTGGTCGCACAGAATCGGGCGTTCTGTGGTGAACCCGGAAATGGTTTGACTGTGAACCTAGCCTTCGACAGGAGCGAGATTCGAGACCGATCGTCGTAAAGGGAAACCAGATTGCCGGACATTTATGGCCCTCTTTTACGACTAGCCACAGCTCCATTTCTCATCCAAGGCAAACGGGACATCATTCCTACCGCAAAATGACGAATGTCATCCAGAAAAAAAGTCACAACATGCACTCCTTTAATGCGCAAGAATGTGTTAAAGTTGTGGATGGGAGCCCACAGGTTCCTCCGGGTAATTAGCCTAGATGCACTACGTCCCCGAACACATAAAAGTGCAAAAAGTTTCCTCATGACTGTATAATAGTGGAGCATAAGTCCCGCCACATGACGGCATTCCTTGACAAACCGGCTGAGATGGGCGGAAGAGCGCATAATCATTGATCAAATGTTATGTCAAAGGCAGAAAAAAAGTAGACGACGGAGCAACTCTCTGTTCTGATCGACAGTGAAAATGTGGGATTATTTCAAGACAGCGAATGGCGTCCCGTGTATTAAGGCCACTGCTTCTTTACATAAGGTAGTTTGATAGCTTTTGATGCAAAGAAGTACGATGGATCCAAGATGTTCAACCTACGCCTGGTGGATCTGTGGAGTCGACGTTATGGAGACTCATCAAACGGACATCAATCACTCCATGTGGAGTTTTTTCGTATTGGGAGTGTAATTGGCTGGCTGCTACACTCCTCTGTATTCTACTTCTACGAGTTGGCATCGAAAGGAATCCGGGACCGCGCAGCAAGACCCCGCGATATCCCTGCTGTCACTGCTGCCTATCTGCTCAACATGCAAGCATTCAATGTGGTGGTTGCCTTGGCTGGGTGCACCTCAAATGTTCGGGATTGCCCAGCTATGATGACTACACTCATGCTTACTGTTGTTCTTGCTCTGTAAATCCTCCTAGGGTTCCTCAACATAGTCTTTGCATTTATCAACTCAATATCAATGGCCTACGTGCCAAAATTGCTGAACTCACAGTGTACATAGATCGCACTCAACCTGATGTCATTCTCCTGCAGGAGACCAAGCTTAGCCCATCTTCCCCCTCCCTTCCCCGTCTCCCTGGTTATTTGTCTTATCATGTTCCACGTACGTGTCACGGTGGTGGTGTTTCAACATTTGTAAAATCTTCTATCCCTTCTCACCTAATTGATCTACCCATTGATGATGTTGTTGAATGTCCTGATGTTCATATTGTATTACAAAGTGGCCCCCTTGATATTGTCAACGAAAGGATTTAATCGCAAGACTCCGGCTGGTAGAAGCCTCGTCGTTGCTATTGATCTCTTGGCTGCGTTTGATAGCGTCAGTATTCCGCTTCTATTGAAATCCATACTGGAATCGGAAATGCCCAGTTGGTTTATAGACGGATTAATAGCTTTGTCAAAAACCGGTCCATTCGTGTAAAGTTCGACGGACATCTATCGTCTTCGGTCCCTTTGAAAGCCCGTGTCCCGCAAGGCGGGGTGCTGTCCCCTAGCCTGTTTTCGCTATTTCTGTCTGATATGCCTGAGCCACCAACAGGTATTCATCTGTGCCTGTACGCCGATGACATTACTATCGTTTGCACGGACTCAGTTATTGACCGAGCCACTGCCACCATGAACAACTACTTACGGACCCTGGCTGTGTATCTCAAATCAAAGTTGCTGACTGTCTCTGCCTCCAAGTCAAGTGTCAAACTATGTACAACGGCTACTATCGAACATCGGCCACATCCCAAGGTCATCTGGGATAGCCCGAGCTGCCACTTTCTAAGCATCCTAGACTACTGGGAGTCTTCCTGGATCCCTCACTTCGTTTTCATGAGAATACGCGTATACTTGCTGCCTCAGCCAACTCGCGCAACAACATTCTTCGCGCTCTGGCTGGAACTACCTGGGGCAGCCCAAAGGAAGTGCTACGTATGACATATAGGGCCATGGTGCAGCCGGTCTTGGAATATGGTGCCCCTATATGAACCAGACATCTCTCTGAATCCTCCTGGTGCAGGTTGCAGAGAACACAGAATACTGCCCTGAGGCTTATTACTGGATGTCACAAGTCGACGCCTATTCCGCATCTTCGTCAGCAAACCGGCCTACTTCCCGTGAAAGGGCACTGCTTACTCCAGTGTCAGCGATTTCTAATAAGTATTGTCAAGAGCCCGACCCATCCAAATTACCAACTTCTGTCGTCCGGCTCCCACCCAAGAAGCATACGCACGCCGCTCAATGCTTCTCTGTCTGCTGTCGATCAACAACGCTGGGCCACATCCGAGCTCTCGCGCAGAAGACTCCAGATGGCTGAGCATACGCGGTTTGTGGCAGAGTACCTGTCTGATGCTCAGCACAACTTAATTTTTGGTGGCGTGCCCCCTCAGGCAATCGCGGGGGTCGGTGGCAGGTTAAAACGTCCCTTTCCGAATGAAATTTATCCGATTCGGCTGATGGGCGGAGGTTTCGGCATGACTCATAACTGCCGAAGTTTTCGTGGTGATGTCTCATATGTGGCGGAGTTTTCGGGGCGATGTGTTGCAGTGCCTGCACTGTTTTTCTCTGGTACTCTCTTGTGTAGAGCGCGGAATCGGTAGCCCACTATGTATACGCTGCACTGGAATGTGACGTGTTTGTGCGTATCACGGTTGACAGCTTGGGATATCGACGCTTTGGCGAGCGTCGGTGGCAGGTTGACAGGTCAATTGTGCTGCCTCTCAACCTGCCACCGACGCCCGCGACTGAAGGAGTGGTAGAGGGTGGTCGGTGGGAGGTGATTAGGCGAAACTTTCGGTGTAAACACGTGGGTGTGACGTCACACTGAGTGGTCGGTAGGAGGTGATAAGGCAGAGCTTTCGGTGTGAACGGGTCAAGGATGACGTGGCATTTTAGGGTCGGTAGGAGGTTGACACGCGGAGTTTTCGGCATGAATGGGGGGGGGTTTCGGGGCTTGCCCGCCCCTTTTTTCGTTTCGAGCGGGTTCAACTCCTCTCAACCGGCCACCGACCCCCGCGAGTGTGTGAGCCCACGAGTCGACGAAAGCGAAGCTGGACTGCCGAGACGTACCCGAACAATCCTCGCTGGTCTACGATGCGGTCACTCCACATATCTAAAAGCCTACGCTCATCGGATTGACCAGTCAGTCCCAGATAAATGCCCCGATTGTGAATGTGCTGGACATGATTTATTGAATCTATTTTCATGTCCGGCCAGGCCTACAACCTTGTCTGCTCGAGATCTATGGTACAAGCCGTGTGAGGTGGCTAGCTTCCTACGCCTCTGATGCGATGCTCTGTTCATGGCTGACAAGAAGAAGAAGTACGATGAAGCTATGCCTCACATGGTAAAAAGCCAGGTGTCAGTTTGAGTGTATTACTACTCCCCTTCTCGCGAGAGAACCTTTAAAAATTTTGAGTATCAAACAATCTGCGAATGTAGATTTGTTTCCATACAAATCCTCAAAACCTTGACTAATTGGAGGCATCGTACGAGCAGAAATTCTTTTTTTTTTGCGTTTTTGTATAGCTAGAATTCTCTAGTGAACGAAAATGTCAAAAGCACCCCAAAAGCTTCATTCGTAAAGAAGATTAGTTTGCGTTCAACGAGGAACTAATTCAAAGTTCGCGCGGACATCGTTTTAAAACTTTTTCTGCATTCGAGGTCTCGGCCAGTCATTTTCAAAGCTCTTTCGCCTGCGGAGTTCGTGCAATAACTGTTTTCAATGTAGTTTGACGAACACATGAGCATTCTCCGGAGAAGCTGCTTGATGGTCGACCTCAGAACCATTTTCAGGTGGCCATATAATTTCGGGGTGCAACTTCGGGCTCTCAAGCTCCGTGGATGATGTCAGGCAGTCTCAATTATTTGATTGAACACTAAACATGGAAAGTGTTTTCGAGCGCGCAGAGCTCGCGCTAAGTTTTGCTAAAAAGGGTAGCATTTGGAAAGCCTGCTAAAAAGGCGTCAAGTGTTTGTATCTTTCCTGGTCAGCCTTTTTCAGATTCTGAAAACGTAGTCGTGACCACAGCTCCATTTGCTATGTACTCAATGATGTGACAGAGGTTTCCTAGAATCATTTTTGTTTTTGAAAAGGTTTTTTCTGAAACATCGCTCGCGTCAATGTGCAGTGAAACTTTCTGAAGTGCTACGAGTAATAGAAATGCTATATCTATGCTTTCATGATGAATTAGGTGCAGGTAGAACGATATCGAGTTTGAAATCTGGGAACCGTTCATTTACCACGTTGGGAAACTTTCTAACAAGTAGGGCGAGTGTAGCGAAAAAAAAACGCTGACCATTATACGTAGGAATCCAAAATTCAAATTGCACAAGTCTCGAGATTGTCCCACCTGCACCTTCTAAATAGAGAAAGCAGAGATACTGCTCTTCTACTTTTCGTACAATTACTACAGAAAGTTTCTCCGGAGTTCGCCTTGCGCAAGTTTCCGAAAAACGATCGCAAACGATTTCCTTCAAAAACAAAGCGATTTCAGAAAACCGGCCCACAGAGCGCATCATTCGGAAGAAATTCGAGCGGTGATTCTGACGATGTACGCCTTGAGAATCCGAAGTCTTCGTTGAAAAAAGTTGGTGAAAGCATCGGACGGTTTTTTAACAAGTTTTCCAAATGCCCGCAGTTTTTATGAGACTTAGTGCGAGTACTGTACTCTTGTGGCCCTGAATAGGATAACAGATGAATGCGATGTGTTTCTGGAGCACCGAAACCGCCGTTAAAGTGGTTCCAGCAATAACTGGTTTGGTTCTTGAAAAACCTTTCCCAAGAAAGTGCAGGTGCAATTTTCTACCGGAAACAAACCCGGCCACGCTATTAGTCAAATTCGCCGTCACACTTCGGTTGCGGTTGGATTTTTTCTCTCCATTTCCAAATCTATCCGCTCTCTTATTTCACTATGGATAAAGACGTTTTCTCTTCGATCAACTGCGAAGTCGAGGACGTTTCAAAATAGGCACTTTCTCTGCTCACTTCCTAGGGAATATAATTGCCTCTGATACAATGTTTGGATGTCTTGAAGGAACACTTACAAGTAATGGGGGTACGGAAGACGAGAAATTTCGCACTGACTAGAAATTTCGCCCGCTACTGGGATTATTATTAATTCTGACGTGGGTGCGAAATGTTCCCCAATTCACCCAAAAAAAGTTGTGGGTGCAAATTTTTTCTTCGACCCCTTTCCCCACCATTATGGCAGCCCTGACGGAGTAATGGCTCATGATTCGAAAAATTGTCGTATTCGAAGCATATTGGTTCCGGTTTAAATAAGAAACAAGAAATAACTCAACCGATACACTCAAATCAAGTCTTGGCTTTTTTTTGAACACAATGTTGAAAACAGACCCTTTTTGAATAAGTGGATTAACTCGAATAACAAATTTTCAACTTTTATTTTTCTATCATGTATAGTATATGAACCTAACACTAAATAACAACCTCAAGAGGATGTGTAAAAATTCTTAGGACTACTGAACCTAAATGGCTTCCCAAACTTGCTCAGGCTCTCGTCGAATAGAAACGGGTTGCATAGGAGGAGTTGAAGACAAACAAGAGAGCAGGCCGCAATTCCCAGACAATTTTAAACCGCTCAGAGTCGAGGGAAATTCAAAGCATGAGGTGAAATTGCAGACATACAACACGATAAAGATTCACAAGCAGAAGTAATACGCATGGAGTGCAGCCAGACGAGGTGTGGTTGGAAACCTAATGGGAGGTGGCGAACCCAAGACATGGTATGTATAGCAAGCGAGCGCGTCGAGAAACGCGTGACGCTTTCACTCTGGGGATGAAAGCCAAGGCATTTCCAAGCAAAGTTCAGTAACAAAGAGAGATCCAAAGAGCATTCGAACATCCATCTCTCACAACGAATTAGCACCTGACAAGCTTGAGTGCCATTCATATATAGGAATAGCATTAGAGAATACATCCAAATCACTCGGGAATCACTTGTTCATCGTCCTCCACAACCACCTAAACGGCACAACTGAACACAGCATGAAACCTATGATACAGAAAACATCAAAACCACATAACCTCATTTTAGCCGGTCGTTATAGCCTAGCTCCCTCATTTTGAGCCGGTCGAAGTGAGGCTTCTCGGACTTATCATGTCAAAATCTCCTTATCACTGTTATATTTGCCATGACCGACCGCTCCGCTGCTCGCTCAGCTCGGACTCATCCGAGCAAGCTAGGCTATTCGAGCTACATTATTCAGGAATGCAGGGACATTTTAAGCGAAGGTAGCGTCCACGAATAAATTCGGGACTTCGAGGAGAAACGCTTTTACGTTCTAACTGCTGAAGAACTGTAGCAGCAAGGTTGTTTTCTGCCTGAGTTCGGCCGCGAAGAAACAAACTCCGACAGCCCTCCTATGATGACCGCGCCGAGATAATGTTTTCATACGGTTCGTTTCAAAAGTATGTGGACACCTGAATGTAAACGATAGAAAACGAATTTTTCATGGACAGCTTCACTCTTTATGAGCTCGAACTTTCCATTTGGCACACTACTGATCCGATTCAGGATTACGGTGACGTCAAATTCGCTTCAAGCAGTCATGATCGCCAACTTCAACACTTCCATTGTGGTTTACTGCTAGTTATCCAACTGCGTTGATGCCAACGAAATGATACTGTCTATAGTTGTACAATTTCGAAAAAAATGTCGAACGAACGAAATTTCGTATTTTTTTCGAAATTTTTCGGAAATTTCGAATTTTTTTTAATTTGTTCGAAAGTATTCCGAACGAAAGAATTTTGAAAAAATTTCGGAAAATCTGATTTCGAACGAACGAAAATTGAAAAAATTTCGAAAAATCTATCGAAAACTTCGTTCGTGTACAACTATAGTACTGACGAAGACCATGCGAGCGATTCTTCCTTCGTCTTGTACAATAAAGATACGAGAACGTCCTGGTACAAATGCAGATTGGGAGTCGAGTTCCGAAGGTACCGTCAAGGCTGCGTTGAAGCGGGCGCGGTGCGGCAGCGCAGCGTGTATCAGATTGTTCCGCCACTGTTATTCAAGTGCTTTCGACAGCCTACTGCCCATATTCCTGCAAACTTAGGGATGAAGAAGTCGAAATATGCCAGGAATATGGACAGCAGGCTAGCAGAACCACCTGTTGCGGGGGCAATCTAATACAAGCCGCGCTGCACGGCCGCCCCGTGCCCGCTTCAACTCAGCGCCGCCCGGTTTAGTGATCGCAGCCTTGACTGTAACTGCTGACACTGGTGGGTGAAGTGCCAAAGACGAGCAGAGGCACGACTTTAAAGAACAGCATAGTTCAGAGCTCCAATCCAAGCTTAATCCTCAGCTCAAAAATTATTTTGCCCCAATATATTTTGTTGCAAACATAAAGATTGCCTGCCACACATGTGGATACATGGAAAGGCAATCAGCGGCAAATTATATCGAGAAAAGCAATAAATCTACTTTAGTTGTGCACGCACACAAAATCAATCCGAAGTGCGGCAAATCCTGTAGATTAGCGTTCTCGAGCTCGTTTCAAAGACATTCTTCTTTCTGCGGCGCCCTGCGGATTGCTACGTAGTACCGCACACTTTCTACGGCGTCCGGCGCACTCCTACATGGGTGCCGTACACTTTTATGGCGTTCGGCGCACTCCTACCTGGGCCCCGCACACTTTATATGGCGTTCGGCGCACTCTTACATAGGTCCCGCACACTTTCTATGGCGTTCGGCGCCCTCTTACATGGGTCCCGCACACTTTCTATGGAGTCCGGCGCACTATTAGATGGATCCCGTACACTTTCTACGGCCTCCGGCGCACTCTTAAATGGGTTCCGTACACTTTCTATACCGTCCGGCGCACTCTTACATGGGTCTCGCACACTTTATATGGCGTTCGGCGCACTCTTACATGGGTCCCGCACACTTTCTATGGCGTTCGGCGCCCTCTTACATGGGTCCCGCACACTTTCTATGGAGTCCGGCGCACTCTTACATGGGTCCCGCACACTTTCTATGGTGTCCGGCGCACTCTTACATGGGTCCCGCACACTTTCTACGGCGTTCGGCGCACTCTTGGATGGGTCCCGCACACTTTCTATGGCGTTCGGCGCACTCCTACATGGGCCCCGCACACTTTCTATAGCGTCCGGCGCACTCTTACATCGGTCCCGCACACTTTATATGGCGTTTGGCGCACTCTGAGATGGATCCCGCACACTTTCTACGGCGTCCGGCGCACTCTAACATGGGTCCCGCACTTTCTATAGCGTCCGGCGCACTCTTACATGGGTCCCGAACACTTTCTATGACGTCCGGCGCACTCTTACATGGCCCCGCACACTTTATATGGCGTTCGGCGCACTCTTACATGGGTCCCGCACACTTTCTATGGTGTCCGGCGCACTCTTACATGGGTCCCGCACACTTTCTATAGCGTCCGGCGCACTCTTACATGGGTCCCGCACACTTTCTATGGCGTCCGGCGCACTCTTACATGGGCCCCGCACACTTTATATGGAGTTCGGCGCACTCTTACATGGGTCCCGCACACTTTCTATGGTGTCCGGCGCACTCTTACATGGGTCCCGCACACTTTCTACGGCGTTCGGCGCACTCTTGGATGGGTCCCGCACACTTTCTACGGCGTTCGACGCACTCTTGGATGGGTCCCGCACACTTTCTATGGCGTTCGGCGCACTCCTACATGGGCCCCGCACACTTTCTATAGCGTCCGGCGCACTCTTACATGGGTCCCGCACACTTTATATGGCGTTTGGCGCACTAACAGATGGATCCCGCACACTTTCTACGGCGTCCGCCGCACTCTTAAATGGGTCCCATACACTTTCCATGGCGTCCGGCGCACTATTACATGGGCCCCGCACACTTTCTATAGCGTCCGGCGCGCTCTTACATGGGTCCCGCACACTTTATATGGCGTTTGGCGCACTATTAGATGGATCCAGCACTTTCTACGGCGTCCGGCGCACTCTTAAATGGGTCCCGTACACTTTCCATGGCGTCCGGCGCACTCCTACATGGGCCCCGCACACTTTCTATAGCGTCCGGCGCACTCTTACATGGGTCCCGCACACTTTATATGGCGTTTGGCGCACTAATAGATGGATCCCGCACACTTTCTACGGCGTCCGGCGCACTCTTAAATGGGTCCCGTACACTTTCCATGGCGTCCGGCGCGCTCCTACATGGGCCCCGCACACTTTCTATAGCGTCCGGCGCACTCTTACATGGGTCCCGCACACTTTATATGGCGTTTGGCGCACTATTAGATGGATCCCGCACACTTTCTACGGCGTCCGGGGCACTCTTAAATGGGTCCCGTACACTTTCCATGGCGTCCGGCGGTTGCGAGTATTATCAGACAGGGATGTGGGATCACCCGGGTGTTTTTTGCCTTTGGTGCCCGGGTGATCCCACCGCCCGGGTCATTCCACATCCGTGTCTGAAGATACTCGCGACCGCGCAGCAGCACTCTTTCGTAATCAGCGCGCATTTTGCGGACTGAACGGCAATGCGGAGTTGAACTGTACGTCAGGCGCACTGCCACTGGTGTCCCACACAGTTTTTCGGCGTCCGGCGCTCTCAAATGAGTTCCATACACTTTCTACGGCGCTTGGCGTACTGCCATTGGGGTCCCGCACATTTTTTTCGGCGTCAAGCGCACTCTCGCTGGGGTCCCGCTGACTTTCTACAACGTCCCGTTCGGTTGTTTCGGGCGTAACCCTTCTAAAACAGAAAAGTCTGCAATTACAGAATGCACAGCGTAAACTGACAGACTGACGGACGGACGGACGCCACTCTCTCTTATTACTATAGAGTGATGGAATGATCGGAATGCGGTAAAATTTAGGAAACGGGAAGAGCATGTCTACAATGGTTTCTCAGCATGAGATATTGAATGGTAGCATTTTCGTAGAGCGAATGTGAAAAATAAGGCCACAATTTGAAGGTTTTGTGGTGTCCACACACTGTTGAAACGCGTAGTATGATAGATCTGACCTGAATAATTCCAGAATGGATGGCAAACAGAAGGGACAGTGTGATAGCCCCTAATCCAAACAGAATACTGTCTCGCAATGGCAAATCTTCTTGGACCAAATTAGCCTCTGCTGTTGCAACCTAAAAGGAGCCGACAGAAGTGAAGAAATGATTTCACAGAAGGAATCGGCGAAGATGTACCTTTTCAGCTTCCTTCAATTTTTCAGCCTTCTGTAATCGGCTTTCCCACATCTTGCGTTCTGCTTTTTGCAATTTTAGCTGTTCCTCAGACGCGGGGAGATAAATGGAGGAGACCTGCTCAACGAAACGCACCTAAACGAATATAAAACTGATGCATTTCTACAACCTGGGATGGCCGAGATATTTCTACCAACAAGATTCGGACAGGCTCTCAAGTGAAGTTGGAGCCTGTCGTTAGGGAGTGGAAGACGCAGAAGTGGTGCAAGGTAGCCAAATATCAAAGCATCCAAGGAACTAGGTCTGAAAGCAGTTAATTTTACTAGGAAACACTACGAGTGTCACATGAAAATACGCGCTTACTTATTTCCACAGAAAAATTTATTATCCCCAAGCTTCGAGGAAAGCAAATTCAGAGCCTAAACATGAGAACCGTTATGGCGGAACACTCCTCGTACTGGCACCAAATCTATGAAAACAAACAATCACACACCTGCAAGCCATCTTTCATTATAGAACTGACATTCTTATCCGCCAAAAGACGTTGCATTCGCTTTCGACGCCTTTCCAAGTAGTACAGATTGTATGGAAATGACAATCGAGATGAGAACCAGTGATGAGTAACGGTATTATAATTCAGGTCATCCACCCAGAATGTGTACATCTGAAGAGAGAAGAGAGCTTCAACATTTCGAACTATAGAAAATGATGTGCTCCGAATAAAGAGAAATGGGTAAGTTTCCAACATACACAACACTGCCACTACGATTATGCTGAATCACAAATGCATTTGATTGGCTTTATAACTTGTCTCTGAACAATGTCTCATTATCTAGACGCGTGCACCACAGCCACGGTTCAGCACGCTATGAGGCCACGGTAACATGTTGTCGCGACAGACCCTCGCATCGCAACGAAATAGTCATTTGAGGTTAAGGGCACAAAGACTGGAGAAGTCATCTATGTGATTGTGTTAAGAACCCATACTTTGTGGTAGCATCTGCAGCCGTTCATGCAGACATTAAATATCTTCTACAGACACGTACTCATTAAAGGGACTTACCACAGCTGGGTATACGTATTCCTGAAGGAAGCAGTTGAATGCATCAATTTGTGAGCGCTCAGAGGGTGTTAGTTCCGCGTCTATCACAACTTCTTGTCCACTTTTCCTCAGCACATCAACAAACCTAGACAGATAAAAATGAAATTGACAGAAAACTCTGTTCTAATCGGGTCCGCTGTTCCAAAGCGCAAAGAACGCATGCAGGGACGGCACGAGGTATGGACAATGCGCATTTTACTCAGACTCCACCTCCAGGAGCGAAATTTGGCGATTTTCTCAGACCCCTCCCCAGAATCGGTAAGTTTTTTTTTGTTGTTGTGAAATTTGAAGAAGAGCAGTATGAACGAATTCTTCGTAAAAAATGATGTAAACAGTGTAGCTATGCACCCATTCAGTATTGTCTTTTTGGTGTCCCTGCGAAGCTCAGGGCCCCCTTCACCCCAGCGCAGCTCAGCCTTCCCACCCCTGTGGATATCCACACCCCGCGCCATCCCGTGAAGGCATGGAATCTCGTCTATGTGCCGCCGTACACAAACACATTCAAAAAACCACTGACCATAACAAAAAAAATCAAATTGATCATTTCCTCATCTTTTCTACATGAAACTCTTTGAATTCCAGAGGCCGCGAAATTAAGTCACCCAAGCTAGAGCTCTGAGCACAAATTTTACATTCGTTGTCGGCTCTCTGAAGGTTACGATGCGTATACAGCAGTTCGGTCACAGACTTGGATTTACGCGAAACTTCACACGAAAGAAGTTATGGTTATATCCGTGGCCTGTTTCCTCAAGAAAAAAAAAACGTGTAAATTCAAATCGCGGCTGGCGTGGCGGTTTAAATCTCAATCTCTGAGAATTAAACCACCGCGCGAGCCGCGGTTTGAATTTAAACGTTTTTTCTTGAGGACACAGGCCACGGACTTAACTATACTTGATGAGATGATGACCACAACATATCTTCGAAAAAGCCGGGTTACTGTTATAAATGAGCATTATGCCTGCCGCAACCTGCAGTGATCTTCCCAAAATCAAACTCGTGATCGCAACCTCTCAAAAGATCCTTCTAGACTATGCTTCAGCGGGAATAGAACCCCATATTGTTCTAGCTAATCTCCCACCTACACCTGTACACCTACCGCAACATAACCTTTAGGGATCAGAGAACGAACCTGCATACGCATTATCTGTGCTCAGCACCCCAAGTAAAACTATTGGCGAAATTAGAGCTGAAAAGCAGTATAGTGACATTGCACGAAAAACAAAGCCAGAAAGCTCACTTGTCAAAGTCTGTGATCATTTTTGCATGATTTGCTCGGTCGAGAAGAGCAGGATATTCTCCTAAAAACAAACTTTGTTCTACATGCTAAGGGATGGCAAGGGCCGCGGAGTGACGAGAAGCGCAGCTCTGATGCACACGATTGCATTTCATTCCACTAATCTACGAAGCCATCCAGAGTCGATGAATGCAACAGATTCATTTGAGCAGACAAAACCACTGACAAGACAGTCGTCTAGCCCCATTAACCATTACGTCCAAATGCTTTGAAAATCGTTTTTCGAGACTCCGTGAGCCATTGGTGCCGTGATTCAGCGGTTCGGTGAAACATCACTCAACAAATTCGGTAAATTGAGAAGCCACAAGACCCGGGGAAAAGCCTGTTTGATAACGTTGTCGCTTCAACAACTTTTTTTTTCAAATGGCGTCAATGTCTGAAAATTTGATTTATCAGTGCATCAGATCTAGCATGTACTCCTTTATTCACAATTGAACGTGTACCTGAAAGATTGGGGAAATCTCATTCCACTTTTTGGACTTTGGTGGTTGAAAAATATTTTCGGCACTCTTCGATATCTCGGACTCCAGCAGGCAAAAAAATTGCCTATACTTCGTACAGAGATGTTATTTGAAAAGATGAACACGAAATCATTCTTCGATTTTGAAAGGATTAAGACAAACCATAGCAGTTTCACTCGGCTACCGTAGCCTACCATGTTCCTTCAAAAATCGCAGAGCGGGCATAGTTTTCGTGATCAGCACCCCCAAGAGCTCCTCTATGAACTGTTTCAATCAAATACGAGACTTTGACCAAACTGCCGTACAATAGCCATCGTAATCTTCCGCGAAACTGAACATGAACCTCATATCCGTGTTCATCACTAGGAATATCCCTTATTTCCGGACAAACTTCGGACAGGAGAAAAATTTCGATCTCCACAGTCCGAAAGGTTTAATAGTATATACAGGCCATAAAACGGCCAATGTCTCACCGTCGACTGCGTACCACGCGCTGCGCGACCGCACGTGCGTCGGAAGCAGACGAGTTTTGGCCGCCGCGCGGCGGCCGAAACGTGCGCGGCGGCCAAAACTCGTCGCGCGGCGGCCAAAACTCATCTGCTTCCGACGCACGTGCGGTCGCGCAGCGCGTGGTACGCAGTCGACGGTGAGACATTGGCCGTTTTATGGCCTGTACAGGCTATATAACGGCGAAATTCACATGGTTCCTACACGTGCTGGTGGTGAGCGGAGGTTAGAGACAGTGAGAGAGCGGAGGGCAGACAGAGGCCCAGGCGTCGCGCGCGCCTCGAATGATGTGAATTACGACGTTTTATAGAGGGTACCGACATTTTGCCCAATCATTGCTGAAGTTTCTTGGAGCGTTTCATTTTTCCGTTGTAGCTTACGGAGCTTGACCTTTTGGCTCCTGGCAATGCGCCAGTAGTGGACTACGGTAGTCGTTGCGGGACCACAGCCGCTTGTCGGCGGCGCACCTTTATGCCTACATAGCAGCGCTGGGCTGAACCAGAAAGGCGCTCATGTTTTCAGGTATATTTCCCTGAGATTCGGGGCTCCATTGAGTACGCCATCATTACCACAGTAGAATAATGATAACATATTATCCCTTATTCTTCGACTCTTTCTGAAAATTGGGGTTTTCGGAATGTTTTCTAGCTTTATGCGTTATCTGTCCACAATTGAATATTGAGCTTGCATTTCAAAGTAAAAAAAAAACAAACAAAAAGAAAACCTATGCTTCAGTTAATTCTGAGCCAAATTCCACAATAGCCCTAGTCAAAGGACGAGTTTTGACCGTTATAACTTTTTTTGAGAGGCCATAGATGCCAGTTATGAATCGTTTTATCGGAGAAAAGCGTTTCTATTTCCTTCTTGATGAAAATTGATCTAATGATGTGCAGATTTGCATTGCGAAGGCTGAAGGTGCGTCGCCGACGCGCGGCTGTGGTCCCGCAACGACTATCGCATCACACTGCTGGCGCATTGCCAGGAGCCAAAAGGTCAAGCTCCGTAAGCTACCACCCTTTGTCCAAAAGAATACGGAAGCTTACCGCATGTATCCCGAAAACCTCCATAGTCTCAAATCAGGCAGATCTTCGCCCCGGAGACCTCAGACTTCAAACGAACTGCCGTATACCTACCGCCATCTTTCAAAAAGTGCTTAAAACGGACATCTTATTCCTGCGTTGCACCTCACATGCCCCCCCCCGTGAACGAAGCTTGGTATTTTTCCACCACTGGGGTCCAAAAAGAGGAGTAGTGCCGATTTTTTCCAGCGCTGAAAAGGCGAAACCATTTTATTCCCAATAAGGGTGCTACCGCAGCAGGGGGGGGGCAGAGTCGACGACAGCGAAGCTGGACTACCGAGACGTACCCGAACAATCCTCGTTGGTCTGCGATGCGGTCACTCCAGATATCTGAAGGCCTACACTGATCGGATTGATAAGTCAGTCCCAGATGAATGCCCCGATTGTGAATGTGCTGAGCATGATTCATTGCATCTATTTTCATGTCCGGCCAGGCCTACAACATTGTCTGCTCGAGATCTATGGTACAAGCCGTGTGAAATGGCTAGCTTCCTACGCCTCTGATGCGATGCTCTGTTCATGGCTGACAAGAAGAAGAAGAAGGGGGGGGGGGGGACTTGGCCACGCACATTTTCCGCGAGGCAACGACTCTCCCGATATTGGAAGGGGGCGGAAAACCTAGGGTTGGTGTTTAAATTGCCCGGCGGCACTGAAAAATGGGCGTGGCCAAGCGCGATAACATAGTGGCCCCCTGCTCCGATAGCGCCGAAGTCAGATACCTAAAGCAAATGGGGATTATCGATCTAATCTTCTTCTTCTTTGCAGCCACAGAGAGGGGTTCTGTCATAGGTTCAGAAACTCGGCCACTAGCATAGGGTTCGTCCACAGATAAATTGTCGTTAATGTAGTCGGTTTCTTCGGGCAATTGAACAGGTGCGCAGTAGTATGCCCTTGACTACCGCAATCAGGGCACTCGTCAGGTTTGCTGTTTTCAATCCTATTGCTGTCGTCAATCCTATGCAAATATGACATAAGCATGGGGGAGTGTCCACAGCGTAACGATGCAAGGGTGCACCTGACACGCCTGCCAAGTTCCATCTCGGTCTCGCTGACCTTCGGAGGTGCGACTCCCAAGATGGAGTTCACGGCAACTCTGCTCAAGTGTTCCTTCACGAATCGGGTATGCTCCGCGCGCAAGAGACGGAGGCGTTCTTGTTGTGCTTCGGTCCATCTCTGCACATCTACTTTCGACGGAGCATCGGCGAAAGGCTTTCTGATACCTCTCTCTCACCGGGTTTAGTACTCTTCGCGATCGATGATTCGATCTAATGATTTCCCGCAATGTTGCTGCGTCGCGGCTCCCTACAAAAATGGTATAGACTATACACTGTCTTGGAGCGAATTTTACCTGGTCCCAGCGGGTACGCTACTCTGTACAGTGCCACCTTCCCACTTAGCACCCACTATATCTTATACAGTGCGTTCGGAAATGATAGGGACACCTCTAAAAAATGAGATTTTCAAAAAATTTCTGGGAATGGTGATGAATACTGTTCATCAATGAATTCAGCGTGATAAAAAACCTCTGTTCGCAACTTCCTTGAAACCGTGCCTAATTTCATAAGATTTTTCCTTTACATTTAGGAAATTTCACCGTTCGGAAATGATAGGGACACCTTGCAAAAAATGGAATTTTTCACTTCGAACAAAATTTCCCGTTACAAGTTCACTACATGAACGCAACACGAGGACACCCAACATCTTTATTCCAATCATGGGCCGTGGTACATCGCTTACTGTTTCCGAACAAGCCCAAATACGTGCCCTCAACGCTGCCGGGCTGAGCCAACGTCGAATTGCCTCCCAGCTCGCACATTCCCCCAACTGCATCAGCCAGTTCCTACGAGATCCAGACTCCTACGGCTTGGCGAAGTCCTGGACGCCCAAGAAAGGTCAGCGGCAGGGATGCACGGAGGTTAAGCCGACTCTGCTCAAACAGTAGTCTGTCTCTCAACCAAGTGAGGGCTCAGTTGTCGCTCAATGTGTCGAAGACTACTGTTCGGAGCGTCGTAAACGCAGACGAAAACATCGTCCGCCATGTGATGAAGAAGGCTCCATCACTCTCAGAAGCCCACAAAGTAGCTCGACTCCGGTTTGCAAGGAACAACATGGCAACAGACTGGTCAAAGGTATGGGATTCTCTAAAAACCCAATAAAATTTAAAAATATAAAGGCGACATGTTCCAAGTGATTTTCTCCGACGAAAAAAAAGTTTAACCTTGATGGACCTGACGGTGCTCGATGGTACTGGAGAGATCTTCGGCTAATGCCATGGAGACGAAACACAAAACGATTGACCGTAAAATAAATTGCGTTGTGGGCATCCACGTACAAGACACGCCCCCCTTAATTCTTTGGTCGGTCGTCGCGTTCGAATAGCGAGCAATGCATGCAGGAATTGGAAAAAGGGCATAGTATACGTCGTTGCAGAGCGATTTAGGGTTATAAGGTGTACTAAATGAATAATATGTGACTTTCCTGATCTATTCCTCTCTAATATTAGTTTCTGTGCACTATTAATACTATTGCTGGGAAATCTCACTAGTTTTTTTGCGAACTGCATCCGGACCTTGTGTTGGGTCGATCATTTATTGGGATTTTCCTGTGGAATCCACTTCCTGCATTTGAATACCTGATACCTGAATTGTTTTGGGGAAATTCTAACTTCTCTTTATTGGTATGTAAACTGCTTAGCCACTTCTCATCTTAGACGAGAAGCGTTGAAATATGTACTGTCTGTGGATTGGGGCCTCTGCTGTTATACAATTTGTACCAGCATTTGCGCAAAGAGCATTTTTAGACTGAAGAAGAAGTGCAAAATGAAAAACAAAGAATAAGACACAAAGTTAAGACTGGAAGGAAAGGTGACTTCAAATGTGAGGAGTGCGAATCGGTATACACTTGTCGTCGGAGCCTGCTCCAACATAAAAAAGTACGATTTTAATGGATCAAATGTCAAGATAAGCTATACTAAGTTATCAAATTTTTAGAACGATCAAGGAACTGCTGGTGTCAAGAGGAATATTGTATGTCCTGATTGCGGAAAAGGTTTCACTTCGAATCCTGCTCTAGCCAGCCATTGCCAAGACTCACACCAAGACTCTCGATGTATGTAGATAGAGAGAATTTGGCCACGTATTTTATTTGTGGAAAGCGCTCTCCTCCTACTGCTAGCGAAGACATCTATTCGTGGCTTAGCTGTTCCAACCTATACACATGCAAAGCATGGGCTCACTAGAATTGCTCTAGTGGAGTTGGCGGCCCATGCAGTCTATGCGACAGGGGCGTTTGGCGGGGAAGGGGGGGAGAAAACACTTCCGCTTGCGGCCAAACGTAATCGTACATTTTCTGGATCCGTTTTGGCAGATTCAAATGCATCGCAGTGAATCCTGTCACAAAATTTCCAAATGCGGTTCACCTCCTGTCAATCGAAAAAAGGTTTCTCCCCAAGAAATTCAATGGGAAGCACTGATTTGTCTTGTTATTTTGTTGTTCGGCTATCTCTTTTATGACTGAGTAGGTTGTGTTATTGTAATTGTTACTCCTGATTGTTGAATCTACGTTGTTACAAGCCAAAAAATTGCTATCAAGAGTTTTTCAAATAAAGCATAATGAAAGATCTACAGTTCATCACCTCTGCAGATCGACTTATATGCCCTCCTATCTAATAAAACTCTCAAAGAATATAAAAGGGCTGAAAAAACCAAATCCGGCTTGAAACACAGGCACACGCTCTAGCCATTATTAAAGAATTGCGCGTAAGGGGGGCGTGCCTTGTACGTAGATGCACACAACACAATTTATTTCACGGTCAATCGTTTTGTGTTTTGTCTCCATGGCATTAGCCGAGATCTTCGCAAGGATCCGATGGTATTTAGCCGAAGAAATTTCGGAGGCGGTTCGCTGATGTGTTGGGGAGCATTCTGCAGCGAAGGCGTTTTGGAAATCGCCTTCACTTCGTGTCGGATGGATTCGGAGGAGTATCAAGAAACATTGCGTGCGCATCTTCTGCCGTTCTTCACTGGAAACAGGCGTCAACGCTACATTTTCCAGCAAGATAACGCTGCGGTCCATGTCTCCAGATCCACAAAGACGTGGCTTCAACTAACCGAGTTCGCGTGATGGAATGGCCCGCGTGTAGTCCTGACTGCAACCCGATAGAGAATATCTGGGGCATAATTGTGCGCCAGATTTACGCGAATAACAAGCAGTATGGGACCGTATACGAGCTAAAGGCCGCTGTACTCGAAGCCTGGAGAAATTTGGATAAAAATTTGATATCCAATTTGATCACTTCTATGCCGAATAGAATTTTTTAATTGATTTCCAACTGTGGAGGTGCGATATCATATTAGATTTCATGTATGTGTATATTTGTTCATTCCTTGTTTGATAATTTTTGCTTTTCAATAGTGTCCCTATCATTTCCGAACGACGAATAATGTGACAATTTAAAATAAAATATTACATTAATATGCTATTGTTATAGAAACAAGTGAACATAGGTTATTTACCTTGCTGAATTCATTTATGAGCATTACCGAACGCAGCACGCAATTTAAACATAAAGACTGTGGTTTTCAGGGGTGTCCCTATCATTTCCGAACGCACTGTAGTATTAGTTAACAGAATAACTATAAGTATAACCCTATATGACTTTCATCTGATTACGTACATACCGGTAGGCGAATTCCATGGACTGCTTGAGTAAACCACAGAGACCGGACTGGCACACATTTTCGCACATGCCTAAAGGAACTGACCCTACGAAAAGACAGATTATTGCGAATGAAGGCGACTTACCAAGAATTGAAGACAGTTGACATCTATGGATGGAAGGCCAAAATCAGCTGGCCAAACCTGCAGCTCCATCCCCTCTTCTAGATAAATAAATCCGCTGTTACTTCTTGGAAAGCAGAAAAATTTACTGCAAATAGTTTGCGTCCAAACTCGTCCATGCCCTGATTTTCACACACCACAAAGTTCGCGAACACCTGCAGATTTCATTTTCTTTCATTACGTAAAAGTTCAGAAATTTTGAACGTGTATCCTCCACACAAGGCTAGACTCCTAGTATAAGCTGAACCCTGAGTATTAGAGCTTAGATTATCATGGCGCGGACGAGTTCTCACGCAAAAAGCATAATGTCACTAGAGCGCCATTTCGCATTAGAGCGGAGTAGCCGATTACTGGTTTCTGCTCCGCCACAGCGACATTTCGGCCATCACTTATCCTCTATCCTGTTCTGTTGTCTTTTGCTACTCGATTATCAAATCAAATCTTTAGGAATAGTGACGAGAACGAGTAAGGGGGAAATGGGTCGAACTTGGCGGTTGTCAGCGAAGGCCTACCTCTATTTTTGAAATACCTTTAAGCAAATTATGCAACCACTCGGGGTCCCTCTAAAATCAAAAGACGATCTAGGTTTTAGGGGCTTGTATTTCACACCGAATAAAATTTCGTGTGTATCTGATCCATCTCCTTTCGAAAATACCCTCTGTTACCTACTCCGCAAGGCATGTGGGGCTGGTTTGTGGTTGGCGTCGTTTATACTTCTGCCGCCGAGCGGCGCAGCGCAGCGCAGTCGTATACTACCGATCGTGCCGCGTGATCAATATTATAGCATTGTACTGCGCCGCTGAGCGGTAGAAGTGTAAACGACGTCTTAGGGGCGCTTGGCCGAGCTGCGTCTCTTCTGATTCGACTGAGTGGCACCGGAATCGACAAAAGTCGTCAGCCTCGTCTTGGCGAGTTTTATACATCTAGCTCCGGCGTCACTTCTCAGACAAAAACTCGTTTGAGACCCCGTAAGGCGGCGTTCAGAGTATTCGCGGGGCGACGCGATGGAACATGTCAGTGCGACGTGAAATCGCGTCGCGCAGTTATTTAGTTGTGATTGCTGGGCGATTACGCGCAATTGCGTACGTGCGTAATTTCGCGTAAGCAAGCAGGAGCAATTTTTAATTACAGTTAGCAACAGTTCTTTCATGTTTGTTTGAGTGCAAGTGGTCCTAAATATGCTCATTCTATTGTTTTCATTGTGAGATTTGGATGCCCTGATGAATCAGCAACGAGCTTGGCCTTCGCGCGACGACCATCGCGTCCACGATCGACGCGGATCGATTGTCATTTGCGCGTCAAATCCTATGTATCGCGCCACTTCACCGTGAACACCTAGCGACGACGCGACGTCGCTTCATAGATACGTAGGCAAATTATAACGTCGCGTCGCGAATGAACTCTTAACGCCACATAAGAGATTCGGGAAATTTATGGTCGGAGGGTCACCGACTTTTGTAGAAACGGTAGGCGGAGCTCCAAATTGGAGATGGCTTTAGTCAATGCGTGTTGCGTCGCGTGCGCAGTGCCGCCAGACGACGGTTCCGACGCAACGTTGAACGCCAAAATCAAACATACGAGCCGTGGTGAGATGAGGTTTGACCGATTCATTCCGGTGTCTAGTGTTCACTGCTTGGGCTGTGCCTTCGATTGAGTGGGGTGCAAGTGCCTGCATTTGCCTGCTCTTGCATTAGCACGGGCGCTCTATTCTGGGAGCAGGCAGGAGGCGGAGCACTCGCACTATTGAATAACTTTTGATGAGCAGAGAAGGTGCACAACTGGTTACGGGCCAGATGCGTTAGCAGTTGGTATAGGAGGGTCGCTCTGTGGCGTGTGTAGCGTTATCGATTGTGTCTCGTACTGTAGCACCCCGTTGAGTGACCTGTGCCCGTATTCACGAAACACTGGGATCCTCCCGGGAAGGTCCAAATACCACCCGCTGTTGGACGAGTTTCCGATCTAGGTACCCGGCAGGTAGACAGGAGGGCTACTTGCTACCTGGCGGGTAGACAGGAAGGTTCCTAGCTACCTAGCGGGTGGACGGAGAGTGTTGCGGTTGCCTGCTATGTCGATCTCACCTGGCAGAAAATGATCAATATGTTACTGAAAGGCAGCGCGCGCTCTGCCCGTCCACCCGTACTGCTAAGGTCGGGCATGCTGTGCCCGCCGGAATGCGCTGATAGCACGGCTGAGACACAGCAGATTCCTACCCGGCGGTCTCCTCTCCGTCTCTGCAGGTGGCTACCCATGCCTGTCTCTGCTCTGACAGGTGGCGAACGGGTGGCCTCCACTATTGAAATCTCGGCAGGAGAGGCGCAAAACTGGTGGCCATGCCTCGGGTACGGGAAGGTTACGCCCCCTTCCTGCGCCCGCCGTTTCATGAATACGGCCACTGTTTTGCAAAGCGGGGAGCATCGCGTTTGCTGTCGGAGGGTAGTCCCGTCCCTTCTGTGACGTCATCAGTTGTTTAGCACCCCTTCACTCAACCGTTCTTGACGGCGTTCATACGTGTTGCTTTCGATCAACGGGATGCTCATCGCCTTCGCTAACGATGTATGTCTGAGTTGGCCGGATAAGAAGACACGTGGCTTGGCCGCGCGCCCCTGACCCTAATCGGTCCCATGTGCTCTGCGGAGTGGGAAACAGAGGGTAAGTCGCACGGCAGTTGTGGTATCGCTAACGCAGAAACGAAGCAGTGTATTGTGAAATGCATAACTCTGTTTCGGAGCGAAATCTTTTCGGGCTCATCGCGTGCTTGTGCTTGCGTACTCTGTTCTCTCCATCTCCACCCACTTGCTGCCTGTTCGATTCAATTTCGTTCCAAAATGAAGTGTAAACAGGGGTATTATGATTTCATAAAAACATGGCTGGCTCGATTTGTGCTACGAGAAAGGGGGATCAAGCTCGCAGTCGTCTCATACAAACTGTCTCCTTCTTCTTTGCAGTCACTGAGAGGGGTTTCGTCACAAGTTGAGAAACTGGGCGACCAGCAGTGGATTCGTCCACAAGTCTATTGTACTGAGCGTTGTTGGCTTCTTCGGACAATCAAATAGGTGCTTAGTGTCGTGACCTTGGTTTCCACAGTCCGGGCACACGTCAGGCTGGCTATTGTCTATCCTGTGCAGGTAAGACATAAGCAATGGAGAATGTCCGCAGCGCAACGAAGCGAGGATACACCTGGTGCGCCTTCCGACCACGGACTCGGCATCACATACCCTGGACGGCACATCACCGAGAATAGGGTTGACGGCCGCTTTGGCGAGATGATCCTTCACGAACCGGGTGTGCTCCGCGAGTAAGAGACGAAGCCGTTCTTGATTCGAGACGGTCCATCTCTGTACGTTCACTTTGTTCGGAGCATCGGCAAATGGCACTCTGATCGATCTCTCTCTTACGGGATTTAATAGTCTTCTCGACGGATGATTAGGTTGCTCAAGGACATTAATAAACATCTGCTGAGCCTGGAGCTGACAATGCTCTTTAACTGGCAAGATACGGGCCTTCTTCTTCTTCTGCAGTCACAGAGAGGGTCCTGTCATAGATTGAGGAACTGAGCCACAAGCGTCGGATTCGTCCACAGATCTACTGTTGTTAACGATGTCGGTCTCATCGGGCAGTTGAAAAGGTGCGCAGTAGTATGCCCTTTATTACCACAATCCGGTCACTCGTCAGGTCTGCTGCTATCGATCTTATGTAAATAAGACAGAAGCATGGGGGAGTGCCCGCAGCGCAACGAGCCAAGGGTGCACCTGGCACGCCTACCGAGTTCCATCTCGGTTTCGCTGACCTCAGGTGTGCCGAGAACGGAGTTTACGGCGGCCTTGCATAAGTGATACTTGACGAATTGGGTATGCTCAGCACGTAAGAGACGGAGGCGTTCTTGTTGTGCGTTGGTCCATCTCTGTATATTGATTTTCGTGGGAGCATCAGCAAACGGCTTCCTTATACCTCTCTCTCTCACGGGGTCTAATACTCTTCGCGACGGATGATTTGGCTGCTTCAGAATGTTTATGTACAGCTGTTGTGCGTGAAGTTGGCAATGGTCCTTAACTGGCAGGATGCGAGCTTCTGCGTGTAGGTGGAGCTCTACTGGAGAGCTTTTAGAACAGCCTGTTGCGATTCGCAATGCTCCATTTTGGATGCGCTGCAGCTTGGACCATGATGTGTCCACACGATATGCTGCCAGACTGGTGCAGCATACTCCAGGGAGGGCTGTACGATGGCCTTGTACGTGGTCAGGATCGTTTCTTTGCTGCACCCCCAGGACGTTCCGCCGAGAGCACGTAGGACGTTAAGTCTTGTTTTCACTGCAGCTTGCTTCTGCGCAGTGTTCTTATGAAACCTCAACGAAGGATCCAGCACGAGTCTGAGCAGCTTAGGGAATCGGGCGGCCGGCAAGCGAGTTTCGTCCCATTTCACCATTTCTCTGTGCCCCGCAGGATCAGTGGAAAAGACAATGACGGATGATTTAGTGGCAGAGACCGTGAGCATTTTGCTATCGAGAAAACATTCCAACTCGATCACGTAGTCATTGATCTTACTGGCAGCTACATTTATGTCGCGATCCCGTCATAGTATAGTAATATATATCATCCGCATATGCAACGACCTTGATGTCTTGGGATGGAACGGGTAGATCTTCAATATACAGACTGAAAAGAGCAGGCGATAGAACTCCTTGAGGTACGCCGGCGGCAATTGGGATGCTATTGGAGACGTGCCCTTGAAATAGCACATTTGCCCGACGTCCTTTGGTGAATGCGGTTATCCACCGCTTCTGCCAGGGCGGATTGGTAGACCTTAACAGGCTCTCCGACAAAATGCCCAAGTTTACAGTGTCAAAAGCCTTCGTTAGGTCGAGGGCTACACCTGCGGTTCGCTGAGGTTTCATGGCATTGAAGCCGTCCAAAACATAGCTCACAATTTCCAACAGGGCCGTAGTGGTGGAATGTAGCTTACGGAAACCACGTTGATGCTGTTCGGCAAGCTCCACAGCCAATTTTTCCGCAACTTTGGCAATTGGTGAGAGAAGACTGATTGGCCTGTAACCTTTTGCCGTGGATGGTGATTTACCCGGCTTTGGCCATGGGATGACGCGTGCTACTTTCCAATCTTGAGGTAATGTACAGGTGCGGAACGATGTATTAATGACGTCAGCGAGCAGGGGTAGTAGTTCACTTGGCAGTCTCTTTAGAACTGCTGCTCTCAAACCATCTGGCCCTACTGCCTTCGAGTTACTCATTTCCTTGATTACCTTCTCGACCTGAGCGGGCGTGACTGCATCATCTTCAGCCATGAGTGGCAATTTACAGAGTTCCCGAACAGTTATTCTATTCTGCTTCTCTCTTTTGGTTCTTCTGATGAAAAAATGCTTCCCAAGAGCATTTGCGGCCTCTTTCCCTGACTTGAAGACTCCGCCGTCGCATTCAATCGTGGAATTGTTGGCGGAGTTGTACTTTCCGGAGATCCTTTTCAAAGCCTTCCACGTTGCTGCAGCATCACTCCTGAAGTTCATCTTCTCAGTGAACTTTTCCCAAGATTCTTTCTTGTGTCTATCAAGGTCCATCCTGATCTCATTATTCAGCTCGGCAATGTCTGGGTCAAGATGATTAGCAGCTCTCTTTGCGTCCCTTGTCCTTATCTTCTGCAGTGTCTCCCTGGTGACATTGGGAAAGGAGGTCTTGACACGACCTTCAGGGATCGCAGCTTACATCGCCTTCCGGATGGCATCAGAGAGGTGGCGCTCCTTCTGGTGTATATTGCCATTCCACGGATATTCGGCCGCTTGGCGGAGTGCAACCTCCCTGAACAGGCTCCAGTCTGCAAGGCCTAAATTGAGATAAGAACGATGACGAACACCTGTATAGGGAGCAAGAGAGTTAGAGAGATCGATATTGACAAAGACCGGAACGTGATCACTGGGAAGAGTTGTGGATGTAGACCAAGAGCAGGCATTAGAGAGATTAGAAGAGACAAGGGAGATGTCTGGGCTGGAAGATCGGCCGTAGGCAGGGAGACGAGTGGGCTGGTCATCGTTAAAGCCACAGTCCAACCTCAGAATCGATTTTTCGTTTTTCTGCCTATCTTGCAGAAAATTTCACGCCGATCACAATGGTGTTTTCAGAATAGCTCAGAACTCACTACGAACGGAGTTACGGCTCTTCAAAAATTTCGGTTTTGAACGGCTAGAAATTCTCGGACGAGTTGTCTCGAGCCCGTACTTTTTCGTTATTCGCAGCTATCATTCTGTAGCAGGCCACAATATGAAGCCAGACCGAAAACAAATTGAAGAACATAGATTTTGAACAAAATAATTCGCGCGTCTCTTCCCTATCGAGGTCGGAAACCTTACGGTGGGCGTTACCCATTTTTTCTTTGAAGGGGGCGTGGCCGACTTTTTCCTGGCTTTTTCTCGCTTATTTGAGCGAACTGAGATTTCACGCCTGGCAGGGTTGCTGTAGACGGCGACCGGACCAAAATATTAAAAATTACCTCTGAGGTTGGACTGTGCCTTTAAGGATAACCAGATCGCACTCGTCCGCCCATTCTTCGACGTCATTTCCTCTAGCATCAGAGTCAAGCGACGAGCAGAACGTGTGAGCATTGAAGTCACCCGCAAAGACAAATGAGGGAGATAGAGAGCAGTCATACAGCTGCTTGAGTAGAGGGATAGGGTTGTAGGTTGGTGGACAGGATGTAGGAGGAGGAATGTATATATTGAAAAAAGAAAGTGGAGTTTTTAGAGGTAGATGGATGGGGATGTACTCGAGAGTGCCATCCACTGGAGTGTTTGGAATTATGTGAGAGGGAAGAGACGACAGAACAAAAGTAGAGACTCCGCCTCCCTGAGATGACCTAGGAGTATGATAAGCAGTATAGCCCGGGATGTTTGGATGTCGAGAGGTAGCAGAGGGAGAGAGTTTGGTTTCCTGAACCATGATAACATCCGGGTGATGAGTATGGGCAAAGAGAGATAATTCAGAAAGCTTGGCGCGAAGGCCGTTGAGATTGATATGTACAATAGAGAGGGGCGGTTGGTAGATGAGGAATTAGAGTTACTGGAGGCCGAGCACACAATACAACGAAAGGAAGAATCGTGGCGCCTCACAAAACTGAGACCCGAACAAGAGAAGTGCACCCACCTTTGGCAGCCAAAACATTGGACGCTGGTTCCATTCCAAGTGACATCTCTGTCGCATGTGGCACATGGGTACTTCTTCTTCTTCGCTGGTCCTGGGTTCCTCTCGACGCCGGCTCAGGGTTGGGCAGGCTTGCGACCGGTCGCAACGGGGATCGTAGAAATGTATGAAATTTTGCGAAAAATAGGGTTTTTTTCGGGGGGGTCGTAAAATTTTCGGAAAAATCGGGGTTTATCTCCAAACCACTCGGAAATATGACATTCTTGGACAAAAGTTTGATGTATAGCTCCGTGTATTGCATCGCGGCCGTTTCGCCACCCCAGGGGGGGGGTTCGTGAAAACCGTGGTAATATTGTTTTTTCATTCCAGGGGAGGTTCGTGAACATTTTAGTCACCAAGGGGTGGGTCGTAAAGTTTTGGTCACCGGTCGCAACGGCCTGCTCAACCCTGCGCCGGCTCTTTGCAGTAGGATCTTCAGGAGAGCTGCGGTCAGCCAGCACCTCTCCCATGACAAAAACCCACTCCGCGGAGGGATTGACGTCGGTTTGCACGGAAGTGGTCTTCTTTTCTCCACACTGTCACAGCACGAACGTACGACATCTCGGCATACGGGCCTTGGCATGAAGGTGCTCAATCTGTGAGATTTTTGCACATCCAGTGGCTATTCGAAGTGCAGCATTCTGAATTCGCTGCATCTTAGTCCAGGAACTGTCCGACACGATGTGCTGCCAGACAGGTGCAGCATACTCCAATGCAGGCTGCAGAATAGCTCGATATGTCGTCAAGATTGTCTCTCTGCTGCCACCCTAGGACGTTCCTCCCAGAGCTCTCAACACATTAAGCTTTGTCTTGATAATTGCCTGCTTCTGTTCAGCATTTTTGTGAAACTTCAGCGATGGGTCCAAAACGAGGCCCAGCAGTTTGGAAAATTTCGCTGTAGGCAAGAGGTCATCATCCCACCTGACAACAGGTTGGGCGCTGTGTTCCTTCGGGTCAGATGTGAATACCTAAACAGAAGACTTCGCCGCGGAAACTGTGAGCATCATACTATCGAGAAAGTTTTTAAGCTCGACGAGATAGTCGCTGATCTTGTTTGCGGCTACTTGTATGTCACGATTACGGCACATGATGGTGATATCGTCGGCATACGCAACAATTTTTATATCTCCAGGAGGCTCAGGTGGGTCTTCAACATACAGGCTGAAGAGGGCAGGTGACAAAACTCCACCCTGCGGCACACCGGCTGCTACAGGTATACTATCGGAGACGTGATTCTGGAATAGCACTTTGGCCCGACGACCTTTCGTAAACGCTGCGATCCAACGCTTCTGCCACGGTTGTAGCGAGGACTTCAATAGTTTCTCGGACAGAGCTTAGGCAGGGGTATCACATCTGCGGTCTTCCATGCTTGGGGTAGAGTGCAGGTTCGGAAAGAAGTGTTTATGATATCTGCGATCATCGGTAGAAGTTCCGTGGGAAGCTTCTTCAAGATGGCTGCTGAGATACCATCAGGTCCGAGAGCCTTCGGGTTCCGCATTTCCTTAATAGTCTTCTCCACTTGAGCAGGAGTAAAGGCCTCAGTGGCGTTCATCAGCGGCAGGCGGCTTACTTCTCTTACCGTGACTCTGTTTTGTACGCCTCGCTTGGTACGTGTGATGAAGAAATTTTTGCCTAGAGCATATGCGGCAGCCTTTCCTGATTTGAAGACGCTGTTATCGAAGTCTATGGTAGAGTTCGAGGAGGAGGCGCACTTGCCAGATATCTTCCTCAATACTTTCCACGCAGTTGTTCCGTCGGTTTTAAAATTCAACCTTTCAGTGAACTTCTCCCAACTCTCTTTCTTGTGCTTGTCCAGATCGTTTTTTATCTCTTCATCCAGCTTGGCCACCTCAGGGTCCAAATGATTCTCATCTCTCTTGTCATCTCTTATCCTGATCTTCTGTAGAATCTCCCTGGTGGCATTAGGGTAGAAACTTTTCACACGTCCTTCAGGTATGGCCGCTTTTGTAGCCTTCCGGATGGCGTCAGATATGTGACGCTCTTTCTGGTGCACATCGCCATTCGATGAATATTCAGCTGCCTGGCGGAGCGCAACCTCTCTGAACAGGACCCAGTCAGCAAGGCCTAAATTGAGATAAGAACGTTGACGAATACCAGTATAAGGGGCAAGAGAGTTTGAGAGATCAATATGGAGAAAGACGGGAATGTGGTCGCTGGAAAGAGTTGTGGAAGTGGACCCTGTGCAAGCATTAGAAAGATTGGATGAAACGAAGGAAATGTCCGGGCTAGATGGTCGGCCGTAGAAAGGGAGACGAGTAGGCTGATCATCGTTGAGGATAACCAGATCACACTCCTCAGCCCATTCCTCGACGTCTTCCGTCGGACTCAAGCGCAGAACAGAACGTGTGAGCATTGAAGTCACCTGCAAAGACAGCTGATGGGGAGAGAGATCAGTCATGCAACTGCTTAAGAAGAGGTATGGGGTTGTAGGTTGGGGGACAAGAAGTGGTAGGAGGGATGTAAATATTAAATAGAGATAAGGGAGTTTTAAGAGGGAGGTGAACGGGAACGCACTCGAGCTTAGGAACATTTGGAATTAGATGAGAAGGTAAGTTAGAAAGCTTAAACGTAGAAACTCCGCCTCCAAGAGCTGTCCTTGGGATGTGATAGGAGTGTAGCCTGGAGTGTTTGGTTGAGGATAAGTGGTAGAGGGAGAGAGTTTGGTTTCTTGAACCATAATAACATCCGAATGATGAGTACGTGCGAAGAGTGAGAGTTCAGACAATTTGGTACGAAGGCCGTTAAGATTTACATGTACAGTAGAGAGGGGGCGGTTGGTGAAGGAGGAATCAGAGTTGCTGGGGGCGGAGCACAGAACACAACGGAAGGATGGGTTGTGATGCCTCACAGAACTAAGACCTGAACAGGAGAAGTGCAGGCATCCAAAGCATTGGACGCTTATTCCATTCCAGGTGACTTTCTCGCTGCAGGTGGCACATTGATACTCCCGCACAGGTCCAGGATTCCTCTCGACGCCAGCCCTTTGTAGTAGAATCTTCAGGAGAGCTGGGGCCAGCCAGCGACTCTCCCATGACAAAAACCCTCCCGGTGGAGGGAGTGATGTCGGTTTGCACGAAGGTGATGTTGTTTCTTCCACACTGCCACGGCACGAACGTACGACATCTCGGCAGCATACAAACTGTCGGACACCAGTATTCAAAAAAAGTGTGTGTGGTGCATCACAAAGTTTGAAGCTTAAGAAGTGTGTTGGGCCTTACGAAGAGGACCGAAGCTTGGAAAGATCTCACGGGATCAGTGGATGACTTTCTGAATACCTATCCTAGCAAATGTAGTGGTTGAAACCAGAGAGCACGACCGCTCGCTTTTGGCGATACTCGAAATGCAGGGCTCTTACCAGTGTCCCGACCTTACTATTAGTGGAGAACCTCTCACCTGTTTGCCATTTTCGGTCTACGGTCTGGGGATTATAGCGCTGGAAGGCAGCTGGGAACTGAATGGGATGCAGGGTTGAGCAGGCCGTTGCGCCACTTTTCGATGGAGCTACGACCTCCCCCCCCTGTTCGCCGAAATGTCGCAGAAATTTCAGAAATTTTTACGATCCCCTCTCTCGAAATGAAAATTTCCTTCAGTCTTTTTTTGAGTGAAAAATCTCAAATTTGTGGTATTAAAAAACAATTTTCAATTTTTCCAGAATTCCTTGTTTTCTCCGATAATTTTACGAACCTCCCAAAATTTTCGTTTTTTTTCCCAAACTTCTCGGGAATTTTTACGACCCCCCGTTGCGCCGAGTCGCAACCCTGCTCAACCCTGATGGGATGTGTGGGATTGGGGTCCGATTGGATCGCCTAAAATCTCATCGAGTCGAGATTCGATGAGAAAAAGGGAAAGGGTATGCTGGGCACAATTGCTGTACACCACAATCCAATTTCAACCTCAGGACCCTGTCGGCGACCGTCAAAGAGGAAAGCCCAGGATTGAGCTTAAAGGGTAATCTCATAATATTTTCTCTATAATCTCGTCACAAATAGGATGTAAGGATTGCGTATAAGTCAGGTTTTCCTGAAGAGTTGGCCAAGATGGAGGAGTTGAACAGTTTTCTATTACATCGCGAAAAGCTCTTAGAAACTCTGGGAGGCTAGTGTATGCGACGCGTTTCCACAGAATTGCTTGGCTTTCCGCATTTTTCACGTCTGCGGATCTCTAATATTTCGTTGCAGCTATCCCATTTATGTTTGTAGAATCTTGATTAGTTTTTCAGAGACATGGCTGAGACGAAGGCGGCTGAAGCAATGAGTTCTCCACCACCATATGAGGAAGGTAATTCGAGAATGCAGCCGCAGTCAGCAGGGCCGCAGCCTCAATTCAATGTTGGTTTCATTGAATTTTCATTTGTCCTATCTATAATTTATTATTCAGTATTTTGGCTACTTTCTTAAGCGTGGACATCAACTCGTGGCGCTGTGCATTTGATCAGGACTCCGTTCTCCAACATGTTCTTCAGAAACTTGGAAAACGAATATTGTATTCGCAATGAGCACTTTGAAGAAATCATTCGTAAAGCTTTCAGTGAAATCTATCATATACCTAGCTTATTTTTTTGGAAACACGAAAATAGATTTCAAATTCGGGTTCAGTACCCACAAATCGTTGTCTTGGGCGAAGATTCACGAAGATAAGGAGCGCCGAGTTAGAAGTGTTGAGTATACACTGGTTCGTTTGAGCTAGTGTGCGCCGAGAAACGGTGACTTTATTCTGGGTCTCTTTTACAGGCAGGGACGAGCAGGACTGGTTAGCTATTCATTTGGAGGAACTGCCGTCCCACCATTGGCGGTCGGGCGGCGCTTCCGATCAGCGAATCGATGTTAAAGGTTGACGAGCCGGTAATCTCTAGCGTAATCTGCTCACGCGTAGTCGGCCCGCTGCCATCAAGCGTTCTAAAATCTGTCCAAAACAGGTTCAAAATTTGCCCATGAGCTGTAAAAAATCTTATCATGAACGTACCAAAATCTACCCTGTCGGAAACACTCCCAAAAGTGGTTGAACCACACCCGCGATTGGGAAGCTCCCGTCACTGCACGCAGCAGGGAAACCCCCACCACCGCTCGCGACGGTGAGCTTTATCTTCGCTTTGGCCGGCGGCTAGGGCCCACCCTCCGCGGACCGCGGGAAAGCCCCCAGCGGTCAAAAATGTGCTGGCCTCCTGAGAGTGACTCGAAGTCCACTTCCAGGGCTGGCATCGAAATGCCGAATGAGGATAAGAACGAGATGGGGCGCTTTTTTGCGGTCTGTCCACGTTATTAAACGTGATCAACTGATCAATTCAATCGACGCATTGGCGAGAGGGTACTGTCCGCGTACCTTTTTTTATTCCAAAGAACGAACGTGTCTTTTCTTGGATGCCGTAACGTTACTCTGTATGCGTGTGGCTGCGATGCAGGGTCAAGCGGGGTTGCGGAAATCCGCAGCGGGGAGTGGGAGGGGTCGCAGAAAATTTTGGTCCGAAAATGCAGGGTTGGGGGGATCGCAAAAATTTCGAACCAAATTGAAAACTTGGTGAGGATTTCCCAAAAGTTCTCCAGATTTTCGGTCACCCAAGGAAGGATCGTAGCATCGATCAGGTTTTAGACGCTCGAATCCGAATACTAAACGAATTTTTGGCGTTCGACAGTTTTAGTAATTGTGGTGCGCTTCGCGCGCACCAGATTTGGTTTTGAATCGGCCCCGCGCGCAACCCCTTTTTCGAAATCTCAGTTGAGAGTGAACGTAGAAATTAGATCTAATTTGCATTAAAAAGAGCGCAAAAAGTTGGTATATGTACCCAAAAATGGTTTAGAACGGTTCACTGGTTTTCGAGTAAAAATTGAAAGACCGCGCGTTTTTGTTGTTAATCTCCTTTTTTTCAGACGGCGTACACGATCTTGTTGGTACACTTAAAATTGAGCTAGGGAGCTCATTTTTGGACAGGAGGCTGGAAATGGATGCAGTTCGCTCCTATTCCAATTTGAACTTGATACCTTAACTTTGAAGGGTACCTCAAAATCGTGGGTTTATATACTAAATTTTCCGTGGAGCACGAAAACAGCTTTTTTCTGCTACTGCTGTGGAGACCGGGGTGTGTGGGTGAATTTGCAGCCAATCAATACAGGTCGTTGAAGGTAAGTACTGAACTTGTCAGGGTTCGTACTAATGACACGTCATCGATCGATAATCAATATTATCGATTTTCGCGCTTTTTGCACAAAATGCGGCTAGGAGTGGTGATTGTTGACGGGATTGGTTTTCTTGGTTGGGGAATTTTGCTCATCAGTCATTATCGATAAATACCAATCAATAATATCGATTTTTTCGCCTTTTTCACAAAATACCACAATGATTTTCGATTGTTGATGGCTCTAGCACTAAGTCACTTGTTTGGGAAATTCTTCTCATCATGCGAAACCGAACATTATCGATCAATGATATCGATTTTTCTCATGTTGCACAAAATGCGGCAATGAGTGGTATTTTTTATGGTTTTGGGTAATAAGTTTCAAAAATTGTACTCTTTCGACAATCTCGTTGTTAGATGTTTCATCATTCCTAAATGGAAATCGTTGAGCAAAATTTAAGTCAGAAAGGGAACCTTCGGGAAAAATATGTGAAATTTCTGGAAGTTTAGCTTCCTGGCAAAAGTAACGATTTGGTAATGATAAAAAAAAAGTTTTTAAAATGTCTTGAAATATCTTTAAAAAAAGGTTTGGCGTAAAATAGCCTGGAAAATAAAAAAGCTAATAAATGAAGTGAAATTACCAAAAATGTGATTTGGCGGTCGATCATTTCACAAGCTGCTCCGTTAAACTTATCAAAACGAAATCAAGCGCGCAACGGAAAAATTAAGCAATTTTTAAAGCTGTAATAAGGAAATCAGCATAGGTCAAGCTAGGTGAACTCCATTCCATATCGTGCTTGATTTCGTTTTGATAAGTTTAACGGAGAAGCTTGTGAAATGATCGACCGCCAAATCACATTTTTGGTAATTTCACTTCGTTTCCTAGCTTTTTTATTTTCCAGGCCATTTTACGCCAAATCTTTTTTTAAAGATATTTCAAGACATTTTAAAAACTTACCAGTTAAACTTATCATTACCAAATCGTTACTTCTGCCAGGAAGCTAAATTTCCAGAAATCGAATCGTTAGTAATCAACACCGCCCAGAATTAGTGCCCCTGGGGGATCGCAAAATTTCGGATTTTGGATAAAATATTTGATGGTAGGGGGTCGCTTCGGTTTTGAAAAATTGCGCAACGCCCGCTTGACCCTGCTGCTATGGCCGATATGCGTTTTTGTCGCGTTCGAAAAGGTGAATAGATGGTCGATCGATCTGCTTTTCTCCAATTTAAAGTCAGCGGACCGCAGTTATAGCCTCAAAAGTGTGCTTGCCGCCCCACCCCCCAAGCACCTGAGCGGCCAAGCGGGTGTTGTAGATTTTTGGAAGAAAAATAAAAAATTTGAGGGGGCCGTAAACTCTGTGGTGAAATTTTTTTGTGTTGTAAGCAATTCAAAAAAATAAAGCATTAGGCTTTCTTTAAAAAATTGCAGCCCGCAGGTGTGTTTGAATTGTTTAAACGCTGTATTGAAAAGTCTAGTTGCGAAAGTTTCCCAGGCAAAATGTAAATTTCAATTCAAGCGTATCACAGCGCTAGGAAAGTAACATTTCTACTCACTACAGAGCGGATCGTAGGAGTTGTAAGGAGATTTCAATTGGGAGGTCGAAACTTGCCAACGGGCAGCTTGACTCTGTTCACAAGGACAGAAGCGGCGAGGTTGTCTCCTTAGGCCAAATTTAGGAATGCTAGAAGTCGCAGCGTCGAGTAGCACAGAGAGATGTAACATCAATCGTTCGAAAGTTTCTGAACAGTTTGTGTGTTACCGAAAATGGTTGTGCGCAGCCTTTTGTCTCAATGCTGCTTGCGCGCGCTCATTTTAATTAAAAAAGTGAGCACATGGAAGCAATCTGTGTGGTAGAAGGAAGTCGCGCTATGAGTTCGAAAACCTCTGAGCGTTTCAGGTGTGTGCGGTAGCGAACGCGGCCACGAACGGCGTGTTTGTGCGCCACGTCGGGTCTGCATGAAGGCCAGCTCGCGGCTAGCAACGCCCTTATAGGGGTCTGCAGAGTTGTTCGCGCGACCCGCGAGTGGTCACCGAGCGTCAACCTTGACGCGGCCATAAGAATGTTCTCGAATTATATTGTCACTGCATCCGCTCGCTGGCAGTGACGCAGGGCTGTCGTGGCGTCAAAACACTTTGTGGAGCTCCCTTATCGCCCTTCACGCCACGTTGGTCGCTCTCGTCTCCGAATGTAGTCGATATTACATCTTCCAATGCTGTTCGTCGCTGCGATCAACGCCGCGACTTGAACTGTGCGGACCCCTATATTGGATGGAGACACTTGCCGCCAACGTCAATCTGACGCTCGGCGTCTAGAGGTGCGGAGTAAAATTCTGTTTTGTCTGCGCTGTCGGACCGCCCACCTAATTCAAACACGATAGTTTTCGAAAGAGTAGAATGTTGAAAGTGAGCGACACCTTTTCACAAAGCTAGGAAATACGTTTGTCGATGGCGAGCTCCAATTATAGGAGTTAGCTCATTCATCAATACACCAAAGTGGTTTTCATGGAAGGGTTTTTGTTCAATTTTGAAGTGATGTCATACTCATTGTCTAGCGACACTGCTATTGCTGCATAGGGCAGCTCATATGTGGCTTCATGTTAGTACGTGGAGGGTAGGTTGTGTCGGAAGGTCTTCGCTGTATCTTCTCATGTGATCATGTGATAGTGTAAATAGAACGAATTGTAGGTGCACAAGTGGAAGTTTTTTTTTTCAAAATTTCAAATTGAGAAATCAAAAAAGTAGTTTCTGCGAGTCTCGAAATGGCGCAACACAATTTATAGGGGTTAGATGTCCACTACAACTTGTAGAGCCCATTTTGGTCTTGAAAATTCTGTGAGAGACAGATAGTGTTATTTTCATCACTTTTTTCTCACCCTTTCTTATCTCGTGATCATATGTAAACACCGATGGGTACATAAAATTATCAGTGGATAGCTGAGTGTTCACCGCAACTGCTGTCCTTGATTATGCTTGTTTCAGCACCGCACAAGTACTGCAGTGCCTATGTTTGTCAGCGCACGACAGTCCATATACGGCCCGTGTCCTGTCGAGATGGATTGCCCACATTGTCAGGTATTGCTATCCTTTTCATTTTTAGCGATGTTTTTCCTTGTCTATTTGCTTGGGAGAGCGTATGCTTAACTCGAAATGTTTGTCGTACAGTATGGCTATTGTTATATGTTTAGTGGGTTGCAAAATAGTCAAGCGTTTAGTTGTTTTGGACCACAGCGTAGTTACGATTTTCTCCCCTCAGAGCCCGAAGTTCTTGGAATTTTCCATGATCCCGTCCAAGCTTTCGTTTTTGGGCCCGAGTTCTTACTATTCGCACACGAAATTCTCATTGTTGGATCAAAATTCTCGCGACTCCTTCATGAGAAAGCCGCGTTTGGCATTGATGCGCGATTATGTGCCAGGTCATTTTCGACAAGCAGCTCCCGTTTCTATGATATCACAGACGTGAAGCAGCGGAGTATCGCAACGGTGAAATGAAGCTCATGTTTTCAGGCGCACATTGTATCTCACATAGAACGCGTTGCGGGTGTCTTGCCGTGGATCCTGTGCGGAATCTGTGTATTACTCGGATTCTTCCTGTTCCTCGTGCCATGGTGTTTTTGCGGTCTTCCATTCTGCATGGATCAGTGCCTCGATGTGATGCATTCGTGCCCAGCCTGCAAGCGTCATTTGGGTCGCTTTAATCGCATCTAGTCGAGATTTTCCCTTGTAGGTGCTCTCGTGCTTCCATTCATCTGATCCGCACTCGGAGGTATCTTTAGAAGAACGAGGTTAGAAATCATATACTGAAAACAATGTGATGCGAATGGGCTTGTCGCGTAGCGTACGCGGAAACTTGCAAGCACATGATCAATCACTTGCTTCCAGCAGATGATTTGTGTCCCACAGGACAGTACGGCTGCTTCCTCGCATACGGTTGTTTACAATGTAGTAGTTGTTTTCTCTTAGAAGAAGTATATTTTCACAGAATATCTATCTCTTTATTACTCCCTCGAAGATAATTGCTTACTCTATCAAGCGGATCCATGTTTAGTGCTGAAACGAACTTAATGGAATACATGCATAATACGTGCGTATCATAACTCTACGAACACTAAGAAATCGGCGTATCTGAGAAAACGAAAATATTAAACGGGTCAAAATTATCTTTATCCGATTCTACGTCTAAAGTAAGAGTGGAGTACAGGTTTTCGATTTTATATTCAAATTCCATCTTGTTTTATGATAAGTTTTCGTTCAGGCCTTTAAAACCATACGAACGTGAACGAAAATTTGTTTTCAGCTAAAAAAAGGAAGATTCCATTGGATTTCCTGATCCGTAGCGAGTTCTAATTTCCGTCGAAGCGAATCGCTAACTAGATAGATCAGTGTTCATGAACCAGTACTGCACCATGCTTTTTCAAAGGCCACTTCCAGCTCCACAGTTGAAGCAACCGACCGGGAAATAGCGAATCAGGGTTGAGCAGGCCGTTGGGGCGATTTTTGTATCGGCTACGACCCTCCCCCCAAATTTTCATATTTTCCAAAAAAAAACCCATAATTTACGACCCCCAGGAGACTCATGGGACCAATTTTTTTAGCTTTATTTTTTCTATCTTCATTTTTTTCGGCATAGCCGCTCACTTGAGTTCCATTTCGGCAAATTTCGTCCTTATCGATAGCATGCGACACGTTTTAAACAGCTTCTCTGTATATAATCTGCTTTTTTACTGTTGAAAATGCATACGTCTCACCCCCGACTGATTAATCTTACCTCATTTAACCTAACCAAGTGGTTCGGAAACAATCCTATTTTTCTCCAGAAATTTTACGACCCCCAGATTTACATTTTTTCCAAAAAATGTCCGAAAATTTTACGATCCCCGTTGTGGCGGGTCACATCCCTGCTCAACCCTGTAGCGAATATCCTCGTTATGGCAAAATTGTGCATGTTCCCCAGAGGGCTTAGTACAGGTTCCATGCTAAAATGTCGATGTGAACCGACTATAGCCACTCTGGGGTTAGCTGGCCTTATCTTACTGAAAGACATGGTTTTTTGGACTGGGGAGCGTCGGATGGTAGTGTAAGCATAGTGAATGCGATTGTATAGTTTTCTGGAAGTCTACTGAGCCTACTGTTTTGGATGTTAACGTCGCTTTCAACATAGATCTGTTTCTAAAGACACGCTAGTTCACCTGTAGATGCGCAACTTTTGGCGGACTTCTGCTTACCAGAAAACTCTGAAATCGTCTCAAGTCGCATAACATCGACGTTTTAGTTGTTTTCCTGACCCCATTTCTCTCGAGAACATGTTTAGTATTGATTTTGCGAAGGTATTTGCTAGTATCCAGATGGTTGCTTCGACAGTATAGCTGGAAACGACATTCGAGAAACCAGGGTGCAGTATCAGGTGAGACACACTGACTAACCTCACCAAGGAGATGCCTCGATCACAGCTAGATTTCGCCGAGGATCGTGGAGAACCAGTACAGTCTCAAATTCCAGTGTTTTTCTATTTCGACTGATTTTCTTGAGTGTTCGTATGGTTTTGGAACGGCTTGAATTTCGAAAGTCCATAAAGTTTTTACATGTGGGATTTTGACCATAAAAACGAACACTTGTACTTCATGCTTGCATCTGATAAACATAATGGTAACACAGCTACGATTTTCGTGGTCCCAGAAATATTAATCTCTAAGGTGTTTGTATGGTTATGAACCGCACTGTAAAATTTTTGTTTGCCGCTCCAAAAGTTGGCATATCATTCATCGCACAGTGGCTTTTTCTGGATTTATTATATTTTTAATGAACGGAGGTAATGTCCGCTTCCTCAGAAAGACGTTACATTTTTGAGCTTTGGTTGGTTATGCTCGTAATTTCGATGCTATGTACAGAAATAATGTATTGGCCTTGAAATTGTTTGTCTCTCTGTCATTGCCCACTCACATAATACTTGCTGTTTTTCTTCCCAATTTCTCAGACTTATTTCGAGTTTTCATGCATAATATTCACACTTGCTTATTCATAGATTATGAAATGATCTTGACGCGCAATAGCTTTTCTGATTTGACGAATCGCCTTGTATTAGAAATGTCATGTATTTACTTTAATTTGAAACATTCATTGAAATTATACATAGTTTGATATGTTGTCTCGGGTAAAATAGAAACAGTAAAGGCAGATTTACCTTGTTCTTGTTTAAGATCAAGAAGCACAACTGAATGAAAGTAGGAACAGAAATTCAATATAATCGCATGATTTTCAGTAATTAGAGTGAGCAAAATTGAGAGGGAATTGCCACTAATCGGGTGATTAAGTGCTCTTTCCAAGACGCCTGTAGGTTCCAATCCACGCTTTACAGGATGGGCAATGGTGTTCGACGTCCTTGAATGTTTCGACGCAAAATGGGACCTTAAATAAATTGTCATGAAAATAAATGGCGATGGAAGAAGTGAAAAAGTCTTACCCATAGGAAGAATAGTGGAAGAACGAATATGCCAGCAATCAAAATCACCAGGAAGGCGACGTATGTGAAGAACCCGTTCACAAAATGCAGCTCGGTTTCGCCGTGATTCTGAAAACCGTGCGTAGTTGGAAGCAATCGCTGATTAAAACCAGGGAGCAGGATTACGATTAGCTACATAGCATAAATATGATGTTGTTGTGGCCTCACGACTGGGGCTTGTACGTATCACCTCGATTTTCCTTTTTTTTCTATTTTTTTCTTATCTTGCAAGGGAATTATTGCTGGGTAAACTGGCCATTCCGAATGAAATGTATTTTTCTAAAACCATTTTTGGAAGTAGAGTTCGAATATGCCCTTTCTCAGAAGTTTTGAATCAAGTTGCTTGCGAGATATCCGGTCAAGTCGAGATATCCAGAAAAGTCACAAGTATCACGGTTATGCCCACTCAGGCGATTCTCGGCCGCGAGCCGCACCGAATAGGAATCGGAGCCGCCTGACAGTTTGGCTCGTTCTCCCAATCTCCGGGCTACTGCTGTTGCTGTTCGGGCCAACGGAATAGCCCAGACAGCAACAGCAGTTGCCCGGACAGCAACAGGAGCCGACTCGCAAATTGGAAAAACGAGCCGAACTGTCAGGCGGCTCGGGGCCGATAATTGCCTGAGCATGTAAGTTACTTGCGAGTTCCAACCTTGCAAGTAACTTGAAAAACTCAGATAAGCCACAAGTAAGTTTATTTTGCCCGGATATCTCGCAAATAACTTGATTCGAAACTTCTGAGTACAGGGTGGTTCCTGGCCGCAGACCTTGGCGAAGATTAGGCCCTATGGTGCAGCCGGTCTTGGAATCTGGTGCCCCTATTTGGACCAGACATCTCTCTGAATCCTGGTGCAGGTTGCAGAGAACACAGAATACTGCCCTGAGGCTTATTACTGGATGTCACAAGTCAACGCCTATTCCGCATCTTCATCAGGAAACCGGCCTACTTCCCGTGAAAGAGCACTGCTTATTCCAGCCTCAGCAATCCAAATCACCAACTTCTGTCGTCCGCCCCCCACCCAAGAAACATACGCACGCCGCTCAATGCTTCTCTGTCTGCTATCGATCAACAACGCTGGGCCACATCCGAGCTCTCGCGCCGAAGACTCCAGATGGCTGAGCATACGCGGTTCGTAGCAGAATACCCGACTGATGCTCAGCCCAACTTAATCTACGGCGGCGTGCCCCAACGAGTCAATGACAGCGAAGCTGGACTACCGAGACGTACCCGAACAATCCTCGCTGGTCTGCGATGCGGTCACTCCAGATATCTAAAGCCCTACACTCATCGGATTGATCAGTCAGTCCCAGATAAATGCCCCGATTGTGAATGTGCTGGACATGATTCATTGCATCTATTTTCATGTCCGGCCAGGCCTACAACCTTGTCTGCTCGAGATCTATGGTACAAGTCGTGTGAGGTGGCTAGCTTCCTACGCCTCTGATGCGATGCTCTGTTCATGGCTGACAAGAAGAAGAAGAAGATTAGGCCCGCGTAGTGGACACAGGCGGGGCTGTCTCTGCCGTGGACTGCGACAATCACGCATTAATGTCACCTGCATCTAAGGAGTAATTTAAATGTTACTTCTGGGTAAGTTACTCGTATACTAGAAGTAAGTTACTTGTGACATAAAAGTAAGTTACTTGCGACATAAAGTAAGTTACTTGTGACATAGAAGTAAGTTACATGAAGACTTCACGTAACTTACTCAAAAGTTACATTTAACTTGATTCAAAACTTCTGAGTTGCAGCTGCCTAGCCTCATACTGAAAGAAGTTGTGAGAGTTTTTAAAGGTTTGCGAAAAGGTAAGGGCATCAACCGATTATTAGGGTGTTTTCAATTTTTTTTCCGCATTCTGCTCAGAACGTTTACAGTTATAAACCGCATCGCCGTTCAGTCCGCAAAGTGCACGCTGATTGCGAAAGCGTGCTGCGGCGCGGTTGCGAGTACACAGGAATGTGGGATCACCCGGGCACCAAATGCAAAAACCGCCCGGGTGATCCCACATCTCTGTCTGAGGATACTTGCAACTGCGTCGCAGCACGCTTTCGCAATTAGCGTGCACTTTGCGTACTGAACGGCAATGCGGAGTTGAACTGTTTGTGCGGATTATCTAGGGTGCTGAATACGAATCTGGCGGTCGCTTGCCAAAATTCTGAACACGACTGTAGGTTACTGTAGGCTACGGTTGGTATCCATGCTATTTAGGTGGCAAAACCTACCTTAATATTTCGAAAATCGTCAAATGGACATCGAATTGGTATTCAGCACCCCAAATAACCCAGCATAGAAAACTTTGAGCCAAATCTGAGACTTTGACCAAATTACCGTATACCCACCGTAATCTACGGTAAGCTGTCAAAAATTGATAAGCAGACCCCAGATTTGTATTAAAGGCACAGCCCAACCTCAGGATCGTTTTCCAGTTTTTTTGCCTATCTCGGTGCTAATCCCTCTCAGGCTCCGTCCATACGTGGCGAGAGCGTGCGATTACGCAAAATCGATGGTCATCGTGAGCACACGATTCGCTAGCCGCTCACAGACGCTCCTTCTCGCGCGCCCTCGCCCGCTCGCTCTCGCACGCTTACGCCAGCACCACGAAGCAAGCAGCAGGTTTCAAGCTTACTGCTCCATCACTAAAGCAGGTGGCATTCAACCTGTGGCAAAACTACTGCCCTTGTTTTCCATAATCCCTCCACGGAGGTTGAAAACCGTGGGAAATCATCAGCCGTTGCGCCGACTCGAGCGATTGATCACCCGATCAAACGTTTCCAATCAAATCAACACGAGGTGGGGGGTGATTGCCTGTGTTAATTTGTGGGCAGCGTTGAGGAGCGTCAAGAGGCGAACAACAGCGAGAGCGCCCGCTCTCGCGACGTATGGACGCTGCCTCAATGGTGTCTCCAGAATCGCTCAGAAACCACTACAAACGGAGTTATGGCCCCTCAAAGCTTGTGAATTCGGACGGTGAGAAACTCGTGGGCGAGTTGTTTCGGACCTGTTTTTCTTCGTCGTTCGCATCCATCGCAGACTATACGATAAAGCTGGACCGGTAAAAAGATTAAGAACATAGATTTTGATCAAAATCTATGGCGCGTCTCGTGCATATTGGGACCGAACACTCTTAAGTGGGCGGAGAGAATGGTGCTCGATTTTTCTGGCTTCTATGAAAAGCTGAGATTCCGCGTTTGGCAGGGTTGCTGCACACAGCGGCTGGAAAATAATATCAAATTTTACCCACGATATAGGAATGTGCCTTTAAAGGCAGTGTTTACGATTAGATTCATTTTTCTGCTTTTCCGCCTATGCTGAAAAAGGCCCCATGCTGATTCCAATGATGTCTCTGGAATCGTACAAGACCTTCTGGGAACGGAGTTATGGTCCCTCAAATATTGACCTGGGGAAGGATGGTGAAAGAGTTGTCGGAGGCTCGCAACTTCCGTCTTTTGCAGCCGATGTATACCAGCTGACCTGAGTAAAGAAAGAAGTTGAGAACGAAGGGAAGAACGGGGCTACTGATCGAAAACCATCGCTCATCTCACGATCCCGAGTTTTCATTTGTTCACGTCGGAGGGCGGGCATTGCGCTTTTGGGGTTTGCCTTGCGCTCAAAGTGGCAACTTCGGGCTCTTCCTGGCTCGTTTTCATGCGTTCTTTCGACGTCAACGTTACAGTGTGCCCCTCCACTACCCATTCCTAGTGGAAACTGAAACACACTTTTTTTATCGTGAACACTGCCTTTAAAGGCAGCATACACGCTCGCAAAAGTTGATGAGATAACTACATTAGTAGGGTCGTACGGGCCCCAGAAGAGCCCTCACGAAGTTGGAAGAGTTGAAAACCAGTTAAAATGACCGTATTCGAGCCGTATTGAGTCACAAAATCATCCTTTCTCCGCCCACCGATACGGGCTCCGCCCTTCAGTTAAGATATTCCATGCTCGATTAAGGTCATTTTGGAATACTTTTCAGGCTTCTAACGTCGTAAGCGTTCCAGAAAGGGCCGTACGAGTACATTAGCGTCGTTCTCCCCGCAAATTTGTCGTTAGCTCCGCCATTTTAGCCAATGCGGTACAACTCGTCCACTTCTGGGCCAATATAGAACGAACCGTTATATCTTCATTTCAGTTGATTTTTTCCGGTTTTTTCGTTATCTCTGAATATTAACAGCTCCAGATCTTCGATTCATTCCATAAAATTGATATCATTTTCGAGCGTGTATGCTGCCTTTAAGCGCTCCAAATAATCCCCAGAGAAACGATTTGAGCCACATCTATCGTAGCATTCCGAAAATCATCAAAAGTCGCGTTTGCCTTCAAATATTGCTCCCAAAGGGAAGCTTCGAACGGATTCAGTCGAAAACTTTGGGAAACTGGCAAATAAACCTCAGATTCATGATCAGCACCCCAAATAACCCCCTCCCTGGGAGAATATTCAGCCTAATCTGGAATATTTTTCTCAAAAGCTTCCGAACCCCTTATTGACATAAGTAAACACCTCAACCGGAAATCCGTACTAGTGGAAAACGCTATAAGTCTGTGCAAAGCTCGGAAATTGTGCTTCTGCTCGAACTATTATTTAGTAATTTTTAGCGCGTTTTATTTTTATTATTTTTAGCGCGTTTTTCGCGGCGCGAGCTTCACAGTTCTTCAGCTGTTTTCGAACAAAAGATTTTCGTAGTTCTCTCGAGGTCTTTCTATGGTGAACCTTGCGTTTACGGGGTTGCACATCGCTACAGCAGGGGTTTCTCTCCTGTGATCACTCGAGGCGTTACCTTCGTTATCAGCAGCACGTGCTGCCAACACATCCTGGGCTTTAACTCCTCATTCCTCGTAATTATCACAACTGAGTGTGGCGACTGGTGTTCAGCCCGTCGTTTTCAACAGCACATCTTGCAAATGTAAGGGGACTCTTGACTAGCGGTCCCTCTAGAGGAGCTAAATACGTTCCTTATCACTGTTCACAGTGAGAAGGCAACTTCAACATGTTCTGCAACAAGGACATCATCTTCGCCAAGGTCTGTAACAAGGAGGTTTTCTTAGTGTTGTGCGATGGGATATTCCTTCAGCGTCCGATATTGACGTTCAGAGTGTGACTATAGGTCTTGTTCTAGGACAGGCCTATAACACCCATCTACTTTATCGGTGTGAGAGAGAGGTTGCATTATTTGTATACCGATGCCTTCGTCTCAGAAGGAGGTGCTGCCAGAATAACTCGTACCAGATAAATCAATGAAGAGGTTCCACATCGACACCAATTTGATGAGCAGCAGACTAGAAAGACACAAGACGTACGGCTCAAGCAGACCAGTTTACACCACAAGAGGAGGAGCCTGTTCCACCACCGCGTTCTCCTATTGTGCTGTTGAACCCTTTGCCCTCGAGTCCGCTTGTTGTTGATCTCAAATGCAATCCATCAGCTGCGTGACGAACGCAGCGATAAAAGCTTTGTTGGCATAGACGGATCCCCTGTAGCGGAGAAAACCCTGGAACGTCGTTACGCTTTCCCCGATAGAGAATTTTCGCCTAATTAGGTCCAGCGAATGGACGAAACAATGCCAATGCTGCGTGCCGTGCAGCGTTTGCGGCACCACCGGTCAATGCAGTTTCAATCGCGAACGGCGATCTACCGCCGCAGACTTGGGACTTGAGTCGTAGAAATGCGAGTTTCCTCAAAGGCAGTGTACACGAAAAAGACCGTATTCGCTTCTTTTCACAATTTTACGCAGGCAGGCTTACCAGGTTGACATATATCGCAAAGAGACCACACAAAACACTCGCCTTTCGGAGAAAAACTCGTTCGAAAGTCCCTGTTTTTCTCAGGTTTGTCCGGTGTGTCTTGTGTAGTTTAGCACCCTTAACTTTTTAGGTTCCACAATTCTTTTCGCATTTCTGCTATCAACAATCTTCTAAAAATACGAAGCCTTCAATTCACACGTCTGAACTCGAGGATCTCTCGGAATAAAGAATATAGAAATTTGGATCTCCGCGGCCTGTCGGAGCCTGACATGGCGCTTCTGCTCCTTGTGTTAGATGATCGACAGGGAAAACGTCTTTTCAGACCAGGGAGCAGTTTTCACGAACCTATAGCATTATGATTACGCGAGGTCTCAAGCTTCGCCAACCATCTCCACTTGGTTCAGATATTGTATTGAGAAGAAAAACCCTAGGAGGGTGGGGGAGGGGGGTGAGGAGAAAAAGCATTCTCCATTAGCCTGACGCAAAAGCGTGCCCCACTCATTTCTACTCATCAGTTCGATAACATTGAAAACATCTATTTGTTTTGCAATTCTGTGGGATAAAAACACCAGGGGAAAGGTAATAACAATTATAGCCCCTGGAAAGGCAGTTTTTTTCTAATCCACGATCTGACCCTGCTTTTTGTTACAATTATTTTTGTTTCACGCAGTTCAGGGCAAAAATATAGGTCCACTCCAATGTTCGCCACCGTTCAGCGGGTCATTGACGCCGCAATACGTAGTTAAAGGCATCGTACGCGCTGAAAACCACTCACGGTTTTTTGAGTTTGAATCGTTGGTTGGGCACCCCTGAGAACGTGGGTAGACTTTGTTGGGTCACCGACGCATAACTCAGAAGATATGGGTGATCGAATGCCTCGAATTCCACCAAAAGAGGCCGGCCTTCTGACAGCCATGTTGCATAAAATGAAAAAGAAAGAAGCTTCTCAACAAGCTATATCGCGTAAATGAGTGGAAGTTGATTTGTTGATAAGCTACCTTCTTTTCTCATTTGAGGCCACATGGCTGTGGGAAGGCCGGCCTCTTTTGGTGGAATTCGAGGCATTCGATCTCCCATATCTTCCCAATGATGCGTCGGTGACCCGAAAAACTCTACCCACGTGCTCAGGCGGGCCCAGCGAATGATTCATACTCAAAAAACGATGAGTGGATTTCAGCGCGTACGATGCCTTTAAGTGTTACATCGTACTGCTCAAAATCCCAGTAAGCAAGGTCTCAGAGGATTTAATTCACTCAGTAAAAACTGCTGATTGGTTCGGAAGAGAGCGCGTATTTCAAGTAGTGCAAAATTATAGGTCTACCCATACTTTTTCCTACACGACTGTGCTTTTTGGCCCCGATTAGGGTTGGAATATGCCACTTGAAAACGAATGCATATCTGATACTGTATGGAGTGATTCTGGGGCGGAATTCGTCAACGCGTTTCGTTGGGTAGGGAGGGGTAAATGCGTCTGCAGGTTGATAATTACCCGGCTAAAGCGGAAGATCGTTTACCGATCGTGCCCTTAGCCAACCAAACTAATGGGTAGGGGCAGCTCGAGACACTGCTCAGGTAGGAGACCTTTTGACATCACGGGGTAATCATCAAACGAACCGATGCCTTTACCCCTACCCTACGACACGCGTTGATGAACTCCGGCCCCTATGTGTTTGAAGCTTTCAGCTGCTCTGACAGTAACACCGATCGGACCGAAGGGCACATGGCGGGCCGAACAACACCCACTCCGCGGTCCGACCGCCATTGTACCATGAACAGTCCTGCATGAAGATTTCGTCGGCTTGATCCCGGGATGATCGCGGGGTGGGTGTTGTTCGGCCTGTCATGCACCTTCGGTCCAACCTGCATTACTGCCTTCGTAAAGCAGAACTCGTATATAAATAATTATAATTTTGAACAAAAATAAGGCTCAAACGTCCACTCTTTTCTGTTTATTCGAACAGAGATTACTCCGGCGCTAGCGCACCAAGGGGAAGGGGGGGAGCTGAGTGCTCCTAAGACTTGGGCAGCTTAACAGTCGGTATGCCTAGAAGGCAACAAACCGCGCATCGTATACGTCGCGGGTTAGCAAACGTGTGAAACATGAAAGGCTTACTTCGCGCGATACGACCGACAAATTTTCGTCGGTCCGCGATCTGACCGCAACTGCAGTGGTTGTCCTCGCTCCGACCGACAACTTCACATCGTCTCGCGATCGGCCGGGCGAGCCTTCTGCCGACTGTCATTCGCCCGCCATGCTCCCGCGATTAGTCCAGAGAGGCTTCCGGCACCGTCGGTCCGACCGGGGTTACTGTCTGAGTGTGGAAGAGATACGAGTGCGCACACAAAGAGCCGGATCGCATTAACTCGCAACAGCGTGGTACAGCTTCAATTTTGAATTAATTTTTGAATCTTTTCATTGAGACCAATACAGTAGTGTGACAAAACGATTGTTGTAAGACCGGCAATCATCGACAATTGCATATTTTCACCTCAGAATCCTTCCTTACGAACTGATCTGACGGTCATGCTAGCAGAGATCTATCATGTTTTGATCTGTGATCGATGTGTATTTCAGGAGGTAATACACGTCGCAGTGCAGCGCACTGCGACGGACTGCCGCGACTGCGACCGATTACCGCACGGTTTCCATATTTCAGGCATGACATCCCCTTTCGAGCCAGCAACCGCGACAGGTGCTGCAAACTGTTCTTCCCACAGCATTTTTCTACTGGGTGGGTCAGGTCCCGACACGATTTCTAACAGTTGACCGCACCCCTGGTATAACAATGGCCTAAGCGACAGTGACGTCGCAGTGTTCTGCGACCGCGACAGGCTTGGCCTTCAAGGCGCAGATTCGAAGGCGGAAGTCCGAGCAGCAGTCCGAGCATGGTCACGTACGATTCAAAATCGATTTCATGAAAGGCCCGAATTATCAGAAGGTGTTCGCTGGCCTTTTTCTGACATACTTCAGACTCGAACGCCCAGAATGAGGACGTTTGAGAGTTACTTATACGCTGTTCTCCCTAGACCAAATGGAAAACCTATAGAACCTGGGGGAAATCTCTTGTGGTGAATGTGGAAAAATTACCCTAGTTATCTTCCAATTTTTGAACCGAAAAGTGCCTTTCTGAATGCGCGGGCCAGCTACAGTACCGAGCAAATTTTTTGCAAAGAAAGCGTTTTGCGGCGTTTTCGGCGCTCACAAAGCGTCGCAACGCCATTACTTGCTTCAAAGTGGTCCAATTTCATTTCTGAAGTCATTTCTGGATTGCCTCCATTTAGTCCTATACGATAGTGTTCCAAAAGAATAGATTCAACTCCGAAAGTTTATGGAAATTTGCATAATTGCACCTCTAAACCCCTCATAATGAACTGAACAGACGGTCATGATAACATAAATCTGTTTTTTTTACCTGTGGTCGATGCGAATTTTAGAAGGAAATACACATTTTTCAACAAAATGCTAGAGTTAAAAGAGCTTTCAACACATACCATTACATACGCCTTACTGAGAGGAACACGAAAACTATCTGAAAAAACTCATTTAGTCAACTTTGAAGTGAGTTATGGCGATGCGGCGCTTTGTGAACTCAAAAAACGCCGCAAAACGCCGTTTTTGCAAAAAAATATGCTCGGTACTGTATGACCAAACAGTACTCGGTTATCAACTTTGTAGTGTGCCGAACAGACTTTTCGGATTTCTTATCAATAAGCGAGACGCGACTTGGTATTGAAATTCTTTTGTTAGTCGTTAGAAATCGATTAAACAAACGATTCAGAAAGTTGACCTACAATTTTACGCCGCTTGAGAATAAAGCTCATATCCTTAACAATCAATACTTATTGAGAGAACTAAATCTCCTGAAGTCTTGCTTCCTAGGGCTTTTAGCGCTCCTCAATCCACTGAACATATTTCCATTTTGAGAAATACGAAAAGTGATTACCTGAATGCGAAAATTTGGCAAGACCAATAATTCTGCCCCGCGCAGTAAATAAGTCTCTCATCACTCGCTTTCTGATTTGCCATGGTTCTTCGCACGCAGTCGCATCATTATAAATTTTTAGACCAGTATGGCCGTGGGCGTCACCGCGTCGCGCTGGCAGCTGCTAGTGTCACCTGCAGGCGAGAGCAAACGTGGCGGAGAATACGCAAGTAGGCCATTCTTCGGTTGAACTAGATAACATAGTGTAACTGTACCCCCCCCCATCACTTTGGATCCCAAGGCGATTTCGATTTCTGCAGCGATCAAACGCGAGTTAAATGTACTACCCATTAGCATCTAAGTTTATGCACCAAAATGCACCAATCCGTTTCCTTTACGACACGAAGAATTTTATTCAAAGGTAGATACTTGAAGTAATTGATCACACTTCTAACACTGGCGGAACAGCGCAGGATTGTTAATCAAACATTGAAGTCATGGTCGATAGCAAGTCGCAAGACAAGCCACAGTGGATGTCCCTCGTGCACGATAAAAGTATTGGGCGGTGTCTGGATGTCTACATTTCACCCAACAGTTTGTGCAATCTAGTTTGACTGGGACAAATGCACTTTGCTATGGACGGCCAATTAAAAATCTGACTGTTTTACAGATATTCTCTTACCGCGACGTGCGACAGCAACTGTTAATTTAGGTTTTGGGTCGACTTGTGGTTAAGATTGTGTGGCGTCGGTATCAGGGATGTGCGTCATTAGGACTAACGACTAACGGCTTTAACGACTAAAGGGATTTTCGGGTATTACATCTAACGCCTAAAGACTAAGGAATTGAAAAATATTTTTGTGAGCAATCTCAAAATTCGTTAGAAAATCAATTGTCCATCAAGTCGCGCCCCAACCCAAGGATTACATCAATACTGATACACATTCCCCATGTTGCTTGTTTGGGGCGGATGGTACAGACAGTTAGGCCCGTGACTTGTTTCCTCAAGAAAAAAACATAAGAATTTCACTTGCGGGTGGCGGTTTGGTAAGGGGCCGAAGGGGCCGATCAGAGTCCCGCCGCTAAAAAGCGCGGCAGCATGCAATGGAGGAGTATCGATCATGCGGCGGCGCTCGATCGATTCCCCTCCATTGCGTGCTACCGCCCCTTTCAGCGGAAGGACTCTGTTCTGCCCCTTGCGTGCTACCGCCCCTTTCAGCGGAAGGACTCTGTTCTGCCCCAATAGAGTCCCGCCGCTGTAAGGCGCGGCAGCGTGCAATGGAGGAGAATCGATCGTGCGGCGCCGCATGATCGATACTCCTCCATTGGATGTTGCGCCTTTCAGCGGCGGGACTCTATTTGGCCCCTAAGGGGTCGTTTATACTCGCGCCGCCGAACTACGCGGCGTAGTGCTCTTCTATAATATTGATCACCCGGCGCGGCACGATCGATATGACGGGATTGCACTTCGCCGCGCCGCTCGGCGGCGGAAGTGTAAACGACCCCTAAGCTGATCAGCTGCTCTCTTCTCTCGGCGTGAATCGATTAGTGGGCCGGCGCACGCGACCACCCTCGCCAGCCGCGGATGAGATTTAAATGTTTTCTCTTAAGGAAACGAGCCACGGACCTAACTATAATAATCTTAGCCTTCACCATTTATTACTGCTAAAGACACGGCTTCCCAGCTCTGGAACGCCCATATTATGACCCCAACCAAACGTTGCACAATATTAGGCACAGCACCTGTGCGACTTCGTGTCGGCCGCGCGACTTCATGATAGGCTCACTGGACCAGTCCTGAAACGGACCGGCTCCAGCGGAAACTTTCACTGATGTATACTTATTCTTTCATTAATTTTTACTGAGGTACGCTTACAATTTATACTTTCACTGTCATAGGTGATGAAGACTAGGATAAGCACTAGCGATCTGGGTAACCCTTGGTTTCTATACCACAATAATCTACAATGCTCACGGGTGTGCTTAGCAAATTGAGAACGGAAAAGCCGAAAACTCAGTTCTGAAACAGAGGAGTCTTAAAGGCAGTGTCCACGATGAAAATCGTTCTTCTGTTTTTTAGCCTATCTTGAAAACGGTCCCATGCTGATTCCAACGATGTGTCTGAAATCGTATACGACCTTCTGGGATCAGAGTTATGGTCCCTCAAAAATTGAGCTAGAGAAGCATTGTGGACGAGTTTTCCGAGGCTTGTAACTTCCGTCTTTCGCAGCCGATGTATGCCAGTTGACCTGAGTAAAGAGAGAAGTCGAGAATGAAGGGAAGAACGGGGCTTTTGATCGAAAACCATAGATCATTTCGCGATTTCGAGTGTTCCTTCGTTCACGTCGAGAAACTCGACCGCGAGCGGAAGGGCTAGCGCGAGCGGACTTCGGAGCCGTATGGAGCTCTTTCTGGCTCGTTTTCATTTGTTCTTTCGACCCTAGTGCTCCAATGAGACTCTGAACTTTCGATTTCCGGCCAAAAACCGAGGACGAAATTTATCGTGGACCCTGCCTTTAAAGAAACCCATAATCGTTTTATTCTCAAAAATGTTTTTTATTTACGTACTAACTGTTTCCGAGCAAATTAATATTCCAGAAAGTCGCTCATAACATTACGCAAGGGTCAGCTCTACCTAATTTGGAAATAGATCTCAAATTAGCCAATTGAATATAACAGAACTTAGCGAGGGAGAGTTTTAGTAGTTGCATATGTGAGAACTGACTGCTGCGAAGCAGTAGCTGCTTCGCAGCAGTCAGTAGCGCACTACATACGAATCAGGGTGTCTACAGGCCGTTTTCCATTCAACCTTTTTCAATGAAGGGAATACTATGTACGCTTAAAAAAACTTTTATGCATTTCACCGGGTAATCGATAATATCGGGCTGTGCCTGCAGGCCACATTTGCGCACCTACATAACATCGGCATGGATCCTGAAGAGACTTTGCGTTCCTCATTAGAGGTTGGCGCAAAATCGGTGCACCTATGTTATAGCATATGGCACCGAATTTGCGCCAACCTTCAGCAGTGAACGCGAAGTCTCTTCACAATCCATGCCGACGTTAGATTTATAAAAACTAACGATTAACGACTAACGAGGGTTTTGGCTCGCTAAACGACTAACGAATTACAAAATTTCCATTACGTACATCCCTGGTCGGTATCAGCGAATCAGCTAATTCATTTCCCTAACAAATCATCGTTTCAAATCGCCTGGAGAGCAAGGAAGGAAGGCTTGGTTGAATTTCGGCGTTGATAAAACCCGACTGGATGCAGCGATTGCGAAGACTCTTATCATTGCGCTGCACTCGCCTATAGCCTAAACGATTCGCTACTTCAAACTAAGTGAATTCCGGTCATTAAATGCTGCGACGGAACGTTCTGGTTCCAGACTACGACATTGGAGCGAGTTATGCGACTCTTGGAATTTGTGAAAGAACGCAGAACTTTTAACCATTTCAGACAGAAGAATGCTGCTAATCTTTCCTCCACGAATGAAATATCTATTACTTGTGAAATTTTTGACTTATTGGAACTCAGGTTTGAGATTGCCCGACTAATCTTTTCCGGAGAATCGAGTGATGATAACTAGTTGTCAGAAGAGGAGGCCTTCCTCAAGTTTTTGCAGTCACGTATTCTTCGCTTGAACACTTTAATCAGTGGAACTACGGGGCCGCCAGGCGTTAGAAATGATTTCTCGAAGAAGTGAGACACGGCGAACGCTGTTCGGAGGGTATCCATAGCAGGGGTGTGCGTAAATGAAATTTCAAATTTCGTAAATCGTAAAACGTAATTACGACAAAACCACCGTAAATCGTAAACCGTAAATCGTAAATCGTAAACAGCAATCAATAACAATAAAAATCTAAAAACATGATTAATGTGGTGAAACAAGAGAAACTACGTACTGTCCACTGTTTCACGTACTAAGTACATATTAAGTTGCGATCAGTATTTGACAGCTAACCATGTTTAAGGTGCATGGTACACTTGATCGCTGTCATAAGCGACAGGCATAAAATCTAGTACAAATCGCGCGGGACCTGCATCGGAGCAGCGGCATCGGTTGCCGTAGGAACAATTATGGCGCGTCAGCCGCAGCGTCGTGTCCGGAGGGCTGACATACTTCAAATGCGCCGAAGCCTGTCGCTGTGCAGCGCACTGTGAATGCGACAGGTTTGAAGAACGGGAGCTCCGCGACAGCCGGTCGCTGTCGCTGTGCAGAGCAACTCCTTCCCAGATCTTGAGAAAACCGCGAGTCCGACTCAGCTGTCCGCGTATCTGCTGGGCAACAGAGACACAATTATACTCGTGATGCCTCTCCTTGAACGCTAAAGCCGTTGTAAGCGTTAAGCCGAAATCACTGTATCTAAGCGATTCTCAACAGCCGAATTTGACAACTCCTCCCATTTGCTAGCGGAACCGCAACACCGATTATACATACAGTCGGTAGGGATCGCACTCATATGCTGTACATTATGTACTTCGAGTTCCCTAGTGAAGGTTGGCTCAAACTCGGTGCACGTACAATACCGGCCATAACTTCTGTCCCAAAGCGCGTCGGCGACGCGAAATCGCGTCGAAAACGCCGTTTTCGTTCGGAGTGGACTTTTTGAGAACCTGAAAAAACCATTCGATTCCTCTCGATGAGGAAATTGCGATTGTATGTTCGAACTTGAGAAAAACTCAAGTCCTCACATAGTTATGGCCTATTTTCCCTAAAAGGAGTCAAAATATTTGTGAGTGGTTACTTTCTGAATCTGAAAACACTGATCGCTTTCTCTCGTCGTCCTGATTCCAAAAATCTTTTTAAGTTCAGAAAATGTTACTTCTTGACATAGATATGGCATATTTCGCCCACCCAAAGAGTAGGAATGCTTTATCAACTGCGAAACTTGAACGTGAGCATCACCAGTATATTTGTGTCGTAATTCTGACTTCTAAGCTGTCTCTGTACCTGCAAAAGTGTGAGATTTGACTCTTAATCTTTCTTAGTTTTATATGAACTCGGTTTTGACGATGGCCTCCCTTCAATTTCTCGGTTCTCCGCGCTCTCCACGCTATTGCTCTTCTCTCTCTCTGGCGCACTCCTCGCTGCCTGTACTGCCTCGCTCGAAGACAGTCCCCCAAAACCGAATAGAATTCGAGGAGCGGAGACGGAGTGGAGAGTCAGTGTTATGAAAGCCCGGTATCTGAAAGACCAAAGGTCGAAATGGGAGAGGAGTACATGGGTGTTCTCTGAGATATTGCTATAGCGAGACGGAACGCTGGTCGACTCAGACGAGAAAGCAGTTATCTGAACAGGTGGTCCGTATTGAATCAGCATCAGGAGACAATCGGAACAGGATTTAGCGTTATGGGTGGTTTGTCCCTGGTTTACTAAATCCTATTCTCACACTACGGTGAGTAATTCAGTGGCTATAGACCACCCAGCCAGCGCGCGCGGTCGCGGCGCGCACAGCATTGATTCATTTCCCACTCATCATTGAGCACTCTTCCGGGAATGCGGAGGTAAGATCATGTCATAAAAGAAAAGTATCGCATCCTCGTTTAATGAGAAAAATGCATTTTCACCTAGTTGAGAAAAATCCTCCGTATTAGCTCAATTTAAAAAGAAATATCCAACAGTGCCATTCTGAAAATTCTCTGTTGTCGGTCAGTGATTCCGCGGCTATAGACCACCCAGCCAGCCCGCGCGGCCGCGGCGCGCGCGGCATTCATTTGTTTCCCACGCGAAGTGTGTGAATCATCATTGAGCAATCTTCCGGGAATGCATACAAGGAAATCCAAATAAAATTTTCAATCTCATTTTCTGCATGAATTGCACTTTATCCGCGGACTGCACGCAGTCATCCAGTGCTTTGTCCAGCTCGTCCGTTTGATCTCCGTAGATCATTTCTTCTAGTTTTCTCGCAAACTTGAGCGAATTTTGTTATGTCTGTTGAAGTTTTTTTCTACCTTAGTACAATTGTGATTTTTGCTAATAAAACGTGGATTCAATACTTTACTGGTGCTGAATGATGGCCGAAGACTGCAGAAAGATGGGTCACAACCTTCTCCGGGAAACGAATCAATGCTGTGCGCGCCGCGACCGCGCGCGCTGGTTGGGTGGTCTATAGCCACTGAATTACTCACCGTAGTGTGAGGATAGGATTTAGTAAACCAGGTAAACCAGGGACAAACCACCCATAACGCTAACTCCTGTTCCGATCGTTTCTTGATGCTGATTCAATACGGACCACCTGTTCAGATAACTGCTTTCTTTTCTGAGTCGACCAGCGTTCCGTCTCGTTATAGCAATATCTCAGAGAACACCCATGATGTTTACTCCTCTCCCATTTCGACCTTTGGTCTTTCAGATACCGGGATTTCATAACACTGACTCTCCAGTCCGTCTCCGTTCCTCGAATTCTAATCGGTTTTGGGGAACTGTCTTCGAGCGAGGCAGCAAAGGCAGCGAGGAGTGCGTCAGAGAGAGGAGAGCAATAGCGTGGAGAGCGCGGAGAACCGAGAAATTGAATGTAGACCATCGCTAAAACCGAGTTCATATAAAACCAAGAAAGATTAAGGGTCAAATCTCACACTTTTACAGGTACAGAGACAGCTTAGAAGTCAGAATTACGACACAAATATACTGGTGATGCTCACGTTCAAGTTTCGCAGTTGATAAAGCATTCCTACTCTTTGGGTGGGCGAAATATGCCATATCTATGTCAAGAAGTAACATTTTCTGAACTTAAAAAGATTTTTGGAATCAGGACGACGAGAGAAAGCGATCAGTGTTTTCAGATTCAGAAAGTAACCACTCACAAATATTTTGACTCCTTTTAGGGAAAATAGGCCATAACTATGTGAGGACTTGAGTTTTTCTCAAGTTCGAACATATAGTCGCAATCTCCTCATCGAGAGGAATCGAATGGTTTTTTCAGGTTCTCAAAAAGTCCACTCCGAACGAAAACGGCGTTTTCGACGCGATTCCGCGTCGCCGACGCGCTTTGGGACAGAAGTTTTGGCCGGTATTGTACGTTAGAAAATATGGCACCTAGCTTGCACCAACCTTCAATAGAGATCGCAAAGTATCAGTCCGATCCGTGCCAACTCTATATTATCTAGAGCACAGTATCGGTCGCCCAGCACAGGCTATTTTTTCGTATATCCACTAAATCACTTGCAGAATCGTAGCTTTATGGTGACGATACGGTAGATTCCCAAAGGAAACGTAAGCAGAAAAAACCGCTTTCTAATTTTTGCCGCTTTGTGTTGTTTAGTCCCCATAGTTTAGTAAAGAATGTAGCCAACGCGCCCCACCGAACGCTCGCATGAGTGAGAGATAACGGTTCCAGAAAAAGGGCGAAGATGAGCACTAGCAATGGCGCCTTTTCGGAGTGTCCGTTTGCTGCGGATGAAGAGAAATCAACTAGAGGAAACGATTTTTTAGCTTCAAACTTTTGGAATAAAAAAACGAAGCCACGTGATGATTTTCGTGAACTCTGAGTAGCCGTGATCTACTCAAAAGGCGGGCCAAGAGCACTATTTGAAGCAATTTTTTGATCGATTAGACTGCCTCGCTCGATGTTTTGACGCTAATCTAGTTATGGGAATCAGGAAAGTTGATCTTCATGAAAAACTCGAAAACGAAGTTCCTCGTGAAGAGTGATTTTAGATTGCATTGCGTCGTAGGCGACGGGGGAGGGAAAAGAGGCACTCCGATATGGGCGGGGCCCCAGAGCGCATGGCCCGCGCACCTTCTCGTGGACAGCTTCTCGTGGATAAGAGAAACGAATGGGAGAAATAGTAGTCATCTGGTAGAGACAAAATCTTATATGGGTGGCTAAAATAATTCCAGGAATATCCAAGATAAACGCTTCGCGATGTAAAAGAGACATGTCCACAAGAAGGTTCGCGCGCCATGCACTCTCAGGCTCCTCCCATATCAGAGTGCCTCTTCGGGCGCACCCGCGAGAAAGATTCTCTCAGAGTTATAATGACAGAATCATGTTAAAGAATGGTAAAGGGATCGTGCTGTAATAACACGCCTGGGTTGGCCCCATCTCCTGATCAAAAACATTAGTATACGCAAAGTGGGATTAGAGCAGGTCAATCTTCTTCTTCTTCTGCAGCCTCAAAGTGGTTTTCGTCATAGGTTGAGGAACTGGGCGGCCTTCACAGGATTCGTCCAGAGGTCCATTGTTGTTAAGGAGGTAGGTCTCTTCGGGCACATGAACAAGTGCGCCGTGTCGTGTCCGGGAGCACCACAGTCCGGGCATGCGTCTGGTCGGCTGCTGCCGATCTTGTTGGCGTAAGACATGAGCAGAATAGAGTGACCACAGCGCAGCGAGGCGAGAGCACATCTGGCTCGCCTGCCGAGTTGAGACTCGGTCTGGCAAACCCGAGGCGGCACTGCTCCTGAAATAGGGTTCACAGCCGCCTTCTCCAGATATCCTCGAACAAACTGGATGTGCTCCTCGCGCAGAAGACGAAGCCTTTCCATGTTGGAGTCGGCCCATCTCTGTACATCAACTTTACGAGGAGCATCTGCGAACGGCGTCCTAATCGACCTCTCTCTAATGGGCTTCATAATTCTCTTTGCCGGATGATTTGGCTGTCTCAGAACATTAACATCTGTTGTGCCTGGAGTTCACAATGCTCCTTAACTGGCAATATGCAGGCCTCCGCGTGAAGATGTTCTATTGGAGAACTCCTTGCACAACCGGTAGCGATTCTAAGCGCAGCATTCTGTATACGCTGCAGCTTATTCCAGGAGCTGTCTGACACCAGGTGCTGCCACACTGGTGCCGCATATTCCAGAGCCGGCTGAAGTATTGCTCTGTAGGTTCTCAGTATAGTCTCTCGGCTGCTTCCCCATGATGTTCCTCCGAGAGCTCTCAGAATATTAAGCTTTGCCTTGACGACTGTCTGTTTCTGTTCCGCGTTTTTGTGGAACTTCAGTGACGGATCAAGTATAAGACCAAGCAGCTTAGGGAATCTTACTGCTGGCAAACGATTACCATCCCATCTGACATCTGGGTGGGAACTGTGTTCCTTGGTTCTTGTTGTGAACACTGATACAGAAGACTTTGCAGCAGAGACTGTGAGCATCATATTATCGAGGAAAAGCTTCAACTCGATGAGATAGGCGCTGATCTTGTTAGCGGCTACTTGCAGGTCACGGTCCTGGCACATGATGGTGATGTCGTCGGCGTACAAAACAATCTTTATATCCTGTGGTGGCTCGGGAAGATCCTCAAGATATAGGCTGAATAGGACAGGGGACAACACTCCGCCTTGCAGAACACCGGCTGCTATTGGAATGCTATCGGATACGTCATTCTGGAACTGAACCTTAGCCCGGCGGCCTTTAGTAAACGCTGCAATCCATCGCTTCTGAAAGGATGGCAGCGAGGACTTCAGCAGTTTGTAGGACAGCAGTCCCAAGTTAAGAGAGTCAAACGCTTTGGTCAGGTCAAGGGCGACGGCCACCGTTCTTAGGGGCTTTCTCATGTTGAATCTGTCGACCGCAAAGCTCACGATCTCCAATAGAGCAGTAGTAGTAGAGTGAAGTTTCCTGAACCCATGCTGATGCTGCTGTCGCTCATTTTGATCAGCCAGGTCCGTCAAGATCAACTTTTCAGCTAATTTGGCAACGGGAGATAAAAGGCTAATAGGTCGAAAGCCTTTTGCCGTACTATGGGACTTGCCTGGCTTTGGCAACGGTATCACATTAGCTGTCTTCCAAGCTTGGGGTAGAGTGCAGGTCCGGAAAGAAGTGTTAATGATATCTGCAAGCATCGGTAGAAGTTCCATGGGAAGCTTCTTCAGGATGGCTGGGGAGATACCGTCAGGTCCGATAGCCTTCGAATTCCGCATTTCTTTGATAGCCTTCTCTACTTGCGTGAGAGTAAAGGCCTCAGAAGCGTTCATGAGCGGCAACCGGCTCAGTTCTCTAACCGTGACTCTGTTTTGCACGCCTCGCTTTGCACGTGTGATGAAGAAGTTCTTGCCGAGCGCATAAGCAGCCGCTTTCCCTGATTTGAAGACGTTCTTCTCGAACTCAATAGCGGAGCTCATCGAGGGAGCAGACTTGCCGGAAATTTTCTTCAGAACTTTCCACGTCGTAGTTCCGTCAGCCTTGAAATTCAGCTTTTCAGTGAACTTCTCCCAGCATTCCTTCTTGTTCTTAACCAGATCCTGCTTGATCTCATTATCCAGCACAGCTATGTCCGGGTCTAGATGATCAGCGGCTCTCTTCTCATCTCTTGTTCTTATCTTCTGCAGTATTTCCCTGCTGACATTTGGAAAAAAGGTCTTGACACGACCCTCAGGAATTGCTGCTCTCACGGCCTTGCGGATGGCACTTGTTAAATGACGTTCTTTCTGATGGATCGGAGATCTCTTGTGATTTACTTTCATTGCATGTATTTTTATTTACGAGAAATTACGATTTACGGTCCAAAATGTCGTAAATCGTAAACCGTAATTACGAGACCAAAAAACACCGTAAATCGTAAAATCGTAAATCGTAAACCGTAATTACGCACACCCCTGATCCATAGCCTTTGCGTCTCCAAAATGAATGGACACATTCTGACCGCCGAAATCAACAGGTCGTCTGAGCCGTTATATGATGTAGTAACATGGAATGAAACAATAAATTAACACCCTCAAACTTCATTTCATTAAAAGCAGTGTCCACGATAAATTTCGTCCTCGGTTTTTGGCCGGAAATCGAATGTTCAGGGTCACATTGGAGCACCGGGTCGAAAGAACGAACGAAAACAAGCCCGAAAGAGCTCCATAAGGCTCCGAAGTCCGCTCGCGCTAGCCCTTCCGCTCGCGGCTGAGTTTTCCGAGGAACAGTTTGGTCCGCTCCTTCATTAGCATTGGAGCGCATTCCCGCACTCTGTCTATTTCAGGCCAATGCCCGCGCAACTCATCCACCGTTTAAAGGCAGTGTTCACGATAATCTTCAATTTTGAGATTATTCGCGAAATCGATTAATTGACCCCCGGGTAGAACTAAAATGACGGAGAAACTGTGAAAAACGGAGCAAAAGGGCACGAAATCCTTTACTCTCACCCCGCCACTTTACTCTCACAGGAACTGTTGGTTGGGACGTTGAAATGTTTTCTGGTCCCGTCCTTTGCCATTTCGTACTTTCTGTTGCTCCGTCCCTTCCTTTGGACCCTAACTAATACTGTTTTGCATATAAAATTTTTCCATTTTCGACTAACCCCATTTTTCACCGGTGACAACCACAATGAACATGCTCATCCAACCGGACAACTAGTCCATGTTATAGAATAATGTCACGTAAATACGACGTTTCAATGCGTTTCTCGCCGTTTCTTCGTAATTTTGGTAACACTTGGAGGCCAACGCTTTGTTTTATGTGAAAAACTCGGAAACGAAAATCATTGTGAACACTGCCTTTAAATGTGGCTTTCAAGAAGAAGAGCTAATTTTGGATGTTTCGCAGCGTTTTTCATGATTCTTTCTTCTCTGATGAAACAGTCAGATTCAAAACGTTCGTTTTCTGGTGAAAACTCGGAAAAGATTTTTATCGTGGACACTGCCTTTAAACCTTAGCGGAAAGGGCCGAGTGGAATAGTTTGTGATACAAGGTGTCTCCAGAAAATGGGATCTTTTCACTATTTCTTCATCGGCGCTGTCATGGCGTATGCAAAAAGTTATTCCTACAATCTTATGGATGATAGAAGTCGAGGAGTAGTCGACTACAGCAGCAGTGCATTCACTGAGCAAAACTTTGCAGCTCACAAAGAAAGCCATTTCCGACAAAAAAAACGAAGTGAGCAGAATGAAGTATCCTCTGTTTCCCTGTGTGATTTATTTCCGTTCTTCGCGTGCGTCGGCGCGCGTGCGCTGCGTCTCCTTCTTCCCACACTTTCTTGCTGTCTCTACCCTCGCCCCTCACAAGCGCGCGAGGGAACAGAAAAAATCTGACTCGGAACCAGAGGATACCTTGTAGAGATCGCGTAATAATTTTAGTCTGATGAATGAACTGGGCTGCGACGGTAGATCACTCCGCGCGAATCCAAACCCCATTATCCAATGCTGCCGTCAACATCGCACTGCCAGCCTCCTGGTCCATGCGTAAGACTAAATCGAAATGGAAACCGTAAGGATGCTTATGTCACTATTTAACAGCGGGTATTGTCAGCGTCTCGTCCCCAAACTAAATCGTTAAGAGATATAGGGTCGAAACAGTAACTGATAGTATATAAATGACGTTGCACCTAATTAACCTAACGTCAAAGTTCGAGAGATCTAAAATGGACCTCATATTGTATTCGGCATGATTCAGCGGCGCTCCTGTTGCTGAATTTCTTCATGTATCTACATGGCCTACGAAGAAGCTTGCGCGAAGGATTCTAGAGAACTCCTTTCTACTCCATTTCTCATCTGTGTAAAATTGCAGCTTTCGTTTCGTTTTCACTCTGTCACTTTAATTTCATGAGGTGCCTTATTGCAGAAAATGCACCGTAAAATCACGTGGACCCTGAAAGATCCGCGTCTATAAAAAAGGTAAAAATGAATAAATAAACAATTCAATAAATAAATAGATAAACCTTCATACATATGGTTTCCGTTTTCGATTTAGTCTGACGCATGGACAAGGAGGCTGGCCGTGCGGGGTTGGCGACCTGACTGGAGAATGGGGTTTCGATTCGCGCGGGGTGATCTACCATCGCAGCCCCGTCCATTCATCAGACTGAAATTATTACGCGAAACTTTACTTGTGTTCACAGCCTCATAACACCTATGACCTAACTCGCTCAAATGAGTCCGGGCGAAGCAATCAGCGCAGCTGTCGGTCATAGCGAAATATAACAGTGACAAGGAGATTCTGACATGATAAGTTCGACAAGATTGAAAGGCTGTATGTGGGGCTCCGGATGTCCAATTTTTTGGCCCAAACTCATGGAGATCAAGCAACATTTTTGGAGCTCAGATATCGAAATTTTTGTGTTGAAACCTTGTCCAGGAGGGTAATTGGGGCGCTGAACACGAAAACCAAATCAATTTCCAGTTTTTCAAGCTGTCACGTCAAGTTGCGGTATTACGTCATTTTAATGCTGTAACCTGCCTTTTCAAACCTATAATCTTTTGAGTTCTAATTGTGAGTACGAGTAATTCACAGTTTCCACTTGTAGCATCCTCACAGGGTACTTTGCTTTGTTCATGACGAACAATCCCAGAATGGCTTCCCTTGTGAAAACAAATGCTAGATTGACTCATAGGAGTAGTACCACTTAATTAGAGAAGAGCCTCGGAAACAGATGATGATTACCTCGGTCCATGGTATAACTTAGAATATGGAATACCATGTTATTACATATCTTAGTGCAATAAGAGATACAATAAGCTTTTCATGTGCGACAACAGTCCAGGAAGACAAATAAAGTATGTAAGGTCAGGGGCATTTCTAAAGAGCTCACGATTTCGGTAATCACCAGCGACAAGCGGTGGTTTTTGTTCGTAGGGTTTTCGGGTGCGTTCCAAGAAGATTTCCATGGGAAAAGATTTATATGGAGACGTAAACACGGTGGAGTGGAAACAACTTCTAGTTATAATCCGAAGCTACGGGAAGCAATTTTCTCCTTGATATGCTAGTACGCTCAGTTTAGCCTTTCCACGGCATTGTGAGAGCAATTCTGGAACGCCCTCCTATCACCAGCTATATTTCGCCATGGCCCCCTGCTCCGCTACTGCTGATGATTGACATTGAGAGCTCTTTAGAAGTGCCCAGAGTTTACATACAAAAGTGTAAAAAGCGTAACCGTGGCGGGAATTGCTTACGAATTTTATAAAAGGGATTCTCGACCACGAGCTGAACCCTCATAGAAGCCTAGCATAGCTCCTGTCAATTTACGAATCCTTGGATCGAACAAAAGCTTTGTGAGTCTGTTTTTGTCTGTGCTGTCACGTAGAGTTCAACAAGGAGATAAACGAAAGTCAGGCAGATTACCAATATCTCGATAGTAGAAAGACCTGCGCTAAGCTATGAGTTGCTGTAAGAGAGCCTTAGCTGCTCATCTGTCGAGACATGCTTCCCTAATTTTTCTTGGGATGACAAGCGAAGGGATCAGGAAGTCGAAGACGAGTCTTCCATCGTTTAGTACACACATTGATCGGACACTCGACACGCAACAAGAGCTCCGTACAACTGCGACACGAATATCCACCCGAAGAATGTGGAAACCTCATTGAAAAAAGGTCAGTTTTGGAGCAGGCGGAAGTAGCAGATCTTTAGACTTACCTTACACCTGGGACAGTCTAGTAGTTGAGGTCGGTCCGAAAGGTACTTTTTCGCATTCACCATCATTGACGGCGTATGGGAAGCAGACCTGAATAGGTTGTGTCATTGGGTTTCGTGCGAAAGTCTTCTGATGAAGTACCTGTGAATGGGAATAGGTACGGATTTCGATGGAGGCGCCATCCAGAGGAGACGGTGATGGCGCTGGAGCTTCGAGTCGACTATTTGCTAGTGTTGTGGCCGTAGCTCGTTGGGTTAGCGCGGCGGTATCCACTTGTGTGGAGTGCGCGGCGCTCATCCAACACCCCTCCCCAAGTCGCTGCACTCGCCACCCTCAATCGCACTCACTGCCGCCGAATCAGCTCCCGCCTGCTGATTAACATCAGGTTATCGTGTTAAGCTGTAAAGACCGGAAAGGTTAACAGACGCCGGCTAAGAATAGTATGCTGCATCAGAAAACTATTGTCTTTGGTTGTGTTCAAACACAAATATGTATCAGATCCATGCTTAACCAGTGATGACTACGTATTCCCATTGATTTTACTGGTTTTCATTGCAGTAACGGGAAAATGCACCCAATACTTTCCCAAGCACAAAAATCACTGAAATAGTTTTCAAGAGAGCATGGGGACGAGTGCTGAAACATTCCAGTGCGCGTAATATGATACTTATCGCTTGCAACCTCACAGAGTAGTCTCAGAACTCGTTGTGAAGTGTTGGGTTTCCAATGGGGTAAAGGTTATCGATAAATATAAAGAATGAGAAATTCGAGTCAGACACTCAAAAGAAGGTCCAAGAAATCCATAGCTCGCGAGTTCCCTAGATGACATGATTTGAAACATTGTGATACATGTGAATTGAACATTGTGGATAAAGCTCATTCATGACAACTGTCTGTCGTTTGCGTTAGACTAAACATAATCGCACTCACTGGTGGCACCAACGGGGTTTCGATCGCGTCTACCGTGCCACCTTAGGCAGCGTCCATACGTGGCGAGAGCTGGCGTTCCCGCTGTGGTGCGCCTCTCGACGCTCCTCAACGCTGGGGCAGCCCAAGCCCGCGAACGAACAGAGGCAAACATCCTATACCTCATGTCGATTCGATTGAAAACGTTTGATCGGGTGATCAACCGCTCGAGTCGGCGCAACGGCTGATGATTTCCCACCGTTTTTCACTTCCATGGTGGCATTCTGGAAAACAAGGGAAATAGTTTAATGTCGCCTGCTTTAGTGATGGAGTAGTAAGCTAGAAACTTGCTGCTTCCTTCGTGGTGCTGGCGCACGCGAGCGAGAGCGAGCGGGCGAGGGTCGAAAGAACGCATGAAAACGAGCCAGGAAACGCTCTAAAAGAGCCCGAAGTTGCCACTTCGAGCGCGAGGCAAACCCCAAAAGCGCATTGCACGCCCACCGACGTGAACAAATGAATTCTCGAGATGGTGAGATGAGCGAAGATTTCCAATCATTAGCCCCGTTCTTCCCTTCATTTTCATCTTCTCTCTTTACTCAGGTCAGCTTGCATAGATCGGCTGCAAAAGACGGAAGTTACAAGTCTCGGACAACTCGTCCACCATGTTTGCTTAGCTCAATCTTTGAGGGACCATAACTCCGTTCACAGGAGGTCTTGTACGATTTCAGAGACATCATTGGAATCAGAATGGGGCCGTTTTCAAGATAGGTAAAAAAACAGAAAAACGATTTCCATCGTGAACACTGCCTTTAAAGGCATTGTTCACAATGGAAAAGTTGCCCGTTCTTGTTAAAACGTAAGCCTTGGGTCCCTCTTGGAAGGACAAGAACGGAAGTTCAACGGTAAACGGATAGGAAGTGGTTGAAAATCTCGTGGACCAACCAATCCATTGGATCACTCGGCCACGTCCTATAACAGTTGTCCTGCGTTCGTTTCACCAGAGCAACAGGCACCGAATTTTTGAATATTCTTTATTGCGAAAGGTTCTAACATCCCAGAATGAGCATTGGCCCATTTCATTTTTAACGAGTTTTCAGTACATAAAACAGAAAACAGATTCACTTACTAAGAATTTTAAAGCGCTAAATGTTTCGGACGTCATGTTTGACGCCTTGTATGCGGTCTTTCGAAACACAGCAAACCGGCATAATTAAATTTCTCAGATTTTTTTCTACGCTATTTGAGTGTTCTGTGGGAGACTTTTTCCTAATAACCTCTTCTGAATGGACCTACCTACCCAAAAACCTCGAGAACTATAATACGGTTTTTTTTTCGTGAGCACTGCCTTCAAATTTGCATTTTCAAGGGTGTGCCTCAGAAATGAGCATTAGGCGACTACGATAAATCTATTCACCACTATCGGTTGACCCCTGTTCCATGCCAAAGTCGAAAAAAAGTTCCTGCTAATTCACGATATACAACATCAAACTTCAGCCAATCACTAGTGCGTCTTCAAATTCCACGTGAGTTGTCGCATCTGATTTCTGGCACAGGCACAATACCGCTGCTACCCAAGGGAATAAAGGGCGATTTTACAAACGTGGGAATGAGAGGTAGATACAAGGGCGATTTTACAAAAGTGGGCAACTGAAGTCCGTCCGAATGATATTGTCCTCCCTCGCGGTCAGCGCGCGTTTAGAGCGACCGTGGAGTTGACATTTTTCGCAATTGCAAACCAGCTGGCAGGAATATCAGACAAATGCCGAATAATATCTCAGTCAGCTATCTGCAGCCGTGCGGAGACTCGTCCGAAAGATACCATCGCGATGGCCTCGTGATATGCAAGTTGACTGCGTGGGCGGACAGTCTCATTCGGGCAGACTTCAAAGCGCCTTTCGACAACAAACGGTTTTTGCGGCGCACTTTGCCGCGGAGCACAGCGGGCCAGGCGAAACATTTAGAACCCATCAGGTTCTGAGCGGGTAGGTTTCCAACCATGCTCTACCGATTCGGCCAATAAAAACCATATGTTAGGTTTTCCTCTTCACCGAGCCCCCATTCCGCCTGGATTCTTACGCGAACGGTCTCATATACTCTGTTTTCATGGCTTGTTGATCGAATCCACAGCTCAAGGCGCGGCGCAGCGATGAGAGAGCAGCCACGCATTTTGAGCTGTGGATACGATCAACGAGCCGTTTTCATCGCGTAGGCCATCCTAGAGCGCAGAGAGTCGGCACTCTCAGTCTGCGTCCCGGCCTACCCGAATATAATGTCCGCAGTGCCGTCTACCGTAATCAGAAACCGGAATCGATCGCCGCCACCACCACCCCCCCCCTCCTCCTTCCTGGCGAAGGTATCCATCACACTGGCAAAAGTGGTTGAGGTAGCAAAGTTAAGGGGCCTGCAGAGTTCAAGCCACGGCGTTTCTCGCAGCGACGAACAGCGCTGAGTGATGCAATATCGATTACATTCTGCGACGGGAGCGATCGACGCGGCGTGAGGGGCGACGAAGGGACAGCGCAGTGTGTTTTGACACCGCGACGGCCGTGCGTCACTGCCAGCGAGCGGCAACCGACGCCGCGAGAATAATGTTCAACAACATTTTTGTCGCCGCGTCAAGATTGACGCTCGGCGACCACTCGCCGGTCGCTGCAGCTCTGCAGACCTCTTTAATTGGGTCGAACGGTTCCTAATAGAACGATAGCGTAGTTCGAAGCGTTAAAGGCAGCGTTCACGATGATCATCCTCGGCGACTTTCCACAGTAAAATGATAGGCGAGAAGGATCCTAGGCCCCCAGTGCCGAAAGAACGGTGGAATACGAGCCAGGAGTGGCAAAATAACGGCCGCAAACAAGCGATTTGGAGTCCCAGAACCGCCCCGTGCCCCAGTTCCGCCCCCTCGATGTGAACAAATGAACACAGATTGCAGGAATGATCAAGACAAGGAAGTGCTGATAAGTGAGCTGATCGCTTGCTTGCACTGGTAGGCAGCATCCTTTTTAGCGGTTAATTCCTCCACCCTCAGATAGTCAACGTAAAGAAGGGAGGGCCTATTTTGGCTCAAAAACGCGGCTTTCGCGTCCCTTTTAAGCATGCCTTGCTTTACGGGGCACCAGATCTTCCGTGAACCGTGGAGATATCGGAAGTGAAATTTATCGTGAACGCTGCCTTTAAAAGCGAGTCAAAACGATCGTATTAGCCTTATTGAGCTAGCAAAAAAAAAGTAGATTGGACGACCGGGAACCCTCTTAATCCATCCGCAGCAGTATTTGTAGATTTTTTTGATAATTCTGGACTCTTGCAACTCGTAACTCTACCAACACATTCTGAAAATATTCTGGATCTTATTTTGGCCTCGTCACCAATAGTCTCAGACGTCTCCATCCTTCCTCCTTTTGCAAACTCGGATCACAACATTGTCTCATTTTCTGTGCGAAAACCGTTTTCATGTGCTACATCTCCACCCTTGCCGGACTATGTGAACTCCGATTATGTAGCATTGAATGCATGTCTCGCATCCTTTGATTGGCTTGTTATTTTTGATAATTATTCATCTGCGAGTGATGCGTACAAGAGATTTTGTAATAGGATATACTCAGCGCTAGCTCTAATAATGAAATTCAAATTGAAACAGCCCTCAACATTTGCATATCCTTTACACATCAGAAATTTAATGAGTCAGAAGGACAGACTTTTCCGTTCCTTACCATCTGCTACATTAAATCCACTTTATAAAAAGGTGTGCAATGACTTGAATTTTCATTTGAAAAAATATCTCGTGAACCGTGAAAGACGTTTTCTAGCCAAATCCACTCATAAGCAACTTTTCCGCTATGTCCAACGGAAGACTAAATCCTCCCCCAACCTGCCTGTTCTTTCGGATTCATCTGGTACGAACTTTGTCTCTGATAAGGAAAAGGTTGATGCTCTAGGTGGATATTTCGCCAGCGTATATTCAACTTCAAATGTACACGACACAGTATTGATGAACAACTCATTTCTCATTATTCATACTTTTTCGGATATTTTCTTTCATCCCAACGATGTGCTCAGGGCCTTGAAAACCTTGAAGTCATCTACATCTGAAGCGTACGATGGTATCCCTCAGATTGTCTACAAAGAATGCGCGTTATCCCTTTACAAGCCGCTAACGCATATCTTTAATATTTCGATGTTACTTGGCGAAGTGCCAAAGTTGTGGAAAGAAGCCCTTATTACACCTATTCCAAAAGTGACAAAGAGTCAGCTCCTTTCTGATTTCAGGCCCGTAAGCATCACTCCCACGCCTGCTAAGGTTATGGAGAGGTTGATTAGGGATAAACTCCTTTCGTGGCTTGAACGGTTCCACATGATTCCTAAAGAGCAGCATGGGTTTTTGAGTGGGGCTTCCACCACCTCAAATCTTCTAGATAGTTTCTTTGATTGGACTTCCGAAATGAACAAGGGCAATGCAGTGGGCGTAATATCTATTGACTTCTCCAAAGCTTTCGATAGAGTTTGTCATTCTAAACTGCTTCTAAAATTACAGCAACTCGGAATTTCGGGAAAACTTTTAGATTGGTTCAGATCTTATCTGAGCTGTAGGTTCATGACGGTGAAAATAGGATGTAGCTACTCTGAGAGACACCACTGCACCAGTGGAGTACCTCAAGGTAGTGTGCTATCTCCGCTGTTATTTCTTATTTACACTATGGATATCCCCGCTTTTATATCGAAATCGGCTCACATAAACGTGCAAATGTACGCCGACGATATAAAACTATACGCGGCGTACGACGAAAGCAACAAAGATGAGGTCCAGGTAGCATTGAAAAAAGCTTTGTTGAAGATGACTGAATGGGGATCTCGTTGGAATATTCCGGTGAATTTGAGCAAATGTTCAGTACTTCATTTGGGTCATGGCTCTCCAACTTCTTTTGAAGTGAGCGGCGCATTGTTGAATAACTGCTCGTCTGTCAAAGATCTAGGGGTTAGGATACGCTCAGACCTTGATTTTTCCGACCAAATTGATAATGTTGTAAAAAAGGCATATTCTGCATTATTTGTAATTTTTCGAAATATTCAAATTTCTCATCCTAAGCTTCTAGTGAGGTTATACAGCGCATATGTTTTACCACACCTAGAATACTGTTCTCAACTATGGAATCCATGGAAGAAAAAATATATAAATAAAATCGAGAAAGTTCAACAAACTTTCACAAGGTTAGCTTACTTGAGGGTTTTCCCAGACGCAGACAGAAGGAATCTTCCAAGTTATACTGAACGCTTAAGGATATTTCATTTAGCCCACCTCAGACAAAGACGTATCGCTAATGATCTCACTTTTTGCTTCCGTATTTTGAAGCAGGAAATCAGACTTAAAGCAAGCAAATTTTGGATTTTCATGCCTTGTAGTGCTAGGGCAAAAGGCTTCAGACTACATTATGAAAGAATTCGCAGAAGGAGGTTTTCATTACTGCACAACTCGTTTTTCTGTAGAGCTGCAAGATGGTTAGATCGTCTGGCACGTGAAGTCCTGGGAGCAGAGAATGGTAAAGTATTCAAGAGTAAGTTAAAAAAGTTAAATCTACTTCAAGTGGTCAATCAACAAAACTGAATTTTCCTTTTGCGTGCATTTTTTTGAAACATTTTTGGAGCATCTTTGAAGAATTTTCTTGAGGCCTCTTACATAGTGTGTATTAGCATTTAGGTGTTTTTTTCTTTTTTCTTTGTAGTAAAAAGTTGCGACAAAGTATTAAATTTCAGTTCGTTCGTGCGTTTGTGTTGTTTGGCTTGAGATTGGTATACGGTGCGCGAAAACGAGAAGCCCGGCTTTGAAGGGATGTGGCCTCGTCTGAGATCTTGTCACTCCAATTTGTACACAAGTGCTGGCTGTGATGGTTCCTGGCATGGCAGTCGCTGTTTTGTTGGCTGTTTATTTATGTCCACAGCAACGTATTCAGCTATGCCGATCACTGACCGAATTTTTATCCTGTGTCTCATAAGGCGTCGCTACCTGGATTGGATCCATATATCTCTTCTTAATTCATCTTTCAAAATTATGCCTATCTCAAGTAAGGTGCTGGAGGCCTGCAACTAGAACGGATTTACTTTAACTTGTCTGGTACGCTTATCAACAGCTGACATTTGGAGCTATTCTAAGATACATCGCCCAGATACCTAACAGTGGTCGGAGGACCATATGCATCCTAGGAAGCCGCGTGGGTAGGGTCGCCTTCAACTCAATATACTCGAAAAGTATATGAATTGCTATGGCTATATTTCTCGTAATGGTAATATTGATCGGTTCCAGGCTTCTAGCACCACTTTGGTTTCTTGTACCTGACTGCCCCGCAGCCTGTAATAGCTCCTAACTCTTGGTACTGTCGCCTTTTAGATTATTCTCTAATCAGAGTAATGGTCTTGTGATCGGCTGTTGAAGCGTTGCGCTAAGTTGTTGTTTGTTTTTGTAATCATTTCCATGTTTTTAACTTACTGTTTTGTAGTCTTTGAGCGCGCCGGCAACGGCGTAAAATAAATAAATAAATAAATAAATAAATAAAACACGCTGTCTCCGCCCATTTTCTTCACAGTCTCCGCCTCTTAACGCAATCACCCTCAAACTGATTGCGCATTTGCTTAGCTTCTCTATTTCGGACGAGCTGGCATGCTTACTCGTCCACTTCTGATCTATTACAAAAGGGGACTGTTAGTTCTTCAATGCGGTCGAAATTTTCCGAGTTTTTCTCTTCACCTCAATACTGACAGCTCCGAAACTTCGATTAGTGCCATAAAATTGACAGCATATTTGAGCGTGTAAGTTATGCTGCCTTTGAGGTAGAGTGAGTAACCTTTGAACAGTCCGGATCTTCTCCCAATCGTCTTCCACTTCTGGAAGTCGTCAGATACTGTGTTTTAGAGCTAAAAGTTATCAGCTTGAATCACTTGCGCCCTGAGTTGATCATTGTCGGAACGAATTGAACAAGGGTGACCGGCGGCGCACCGTTTTGGAGCGAAATAGAGCGTCAGAATTAAATGGCAGGCAGAAAGAGATTTTGGATGCACCGTCAGGTGCTCGAACTTCGCGCATCCCAGTGGCTTTGGGTTTGAACCGATGCTGATAGCCATTGAAAATAGAGAATATGCGTGATAACTCTAATGAGTTGGTTTTTCCCTCGCAGTCAGATGAAACCATTTTAGCGGTTCTGAACAGATCACATGTGATCATCCTCAAACGCGCAGTGCCGTGTCCGTGGCCACCTCCACCTGTCTCCTCCCAGACTCCTTCCTGGGGTGCGTTCCTAGAACATTCCCATGGTTAAACGCTTCCATGGAATCGTAGCCACGGCCACGTGGGAGCAGTTTTCAGTTATAATTCGCATCCATGGAAAGCAAAATTGTCCATGAGGAGGTTGTTCTTCCTCCCACAGCGTCGTGAGAACGTTCTTGGAACGCACCCCTGGAGGACAGGCTGTACGTGCAAAAAACATGTTTCCATTATTATTGCTGTTGTGGAGGTAGACAAACAAAGAGGAGGACTTAAAGGCATCGTACGCGCAAAAAACCGTATCTCAATTTTTGCTGTTTTTGCGCAGGCAATGCTCTGACATACAAAATAAGAGTGGAAAGGCTCCACAAAACCATCAACTTTCGCGAGAAAACTCATTTTGAAACGTCTCGAATCATTCTCTTCCCACCCCTCCGTCAATTTCGGTGTGTCTGGTGCAATACGTTGGAAGTTTTTTTCGCCAACGTCGGATGTGTTTTTTGCTTTAAACTTAATGAGTGGGTGAATTTCTCTTGCCTTTCATTCACTGGAGCTTGTTCAAAAAAGAGAAGTATCCATTCGGCAAGTTTGGATGTTAGAATTTCCCGAATTAAAAATTTCAAGTGCTGAATCATCTGCGCCTGTGATGGCGCTTCTGTTCCTTGTGCTAGATGGTTGGTGAAAACTGGTGGCGGATCGTCATTTTGATCCACCCCAACTTCAGAACCATATGTTTTCGAAGCGCAAAACTCCACCGACGTGGTCCACCGGGCTCATTCATGTAATTGAGCCTGAAAATGGAAATTGGTTTTCAGCGCGAACGATGCCTTTAAGCGGAAAGTCTCACAAAAATATTTCATTCTCGCAAAAAAAGCTGTTTTAAAAAAATCCTCCAAAACGCGGTCGAATTTCCGCTATGCCTATTTTGTGTCATCATTCTAGTAGGAAACAATTTCAGAGAATCCCGAACTTTGTTGGGGATCTTAGCCAGGCTCAGAGATTCGATCGAACACAAGAGTTTGAAAGTAAATCTCAGCCCCTTATGAGAAATAATTATGCCTTCAAACACCCTCGCCTAGACCCACTACCATTACCCGTGTAGTACTATTTTCTTCCGTCATCGAGCCCAAAAAGTCAGAAACGGAAGCGGAACGGAACAACCCAAAAAACACCGAAAATGCGGAAACGGAATCGGAAACGGAACACTCTCGCACAGCCCTGGTCCGCATAGATAGTTCGTTGGCGCCACTTTTCTTGATCGTGCGCCTGATCGGGATGTAAAGCAGCAGCCTCCAAGATCGTTGTGCTACGTGTCCAGTCTTCCTGCCATTAAGTCGAAGGCCGAACTGCGCAAGACGGTCACTCCAGACCTGTGCTTGTCGATCGAAACCATTTTTGTCCTCTGACACCAGCATCACATCATCCGCACACAGCACCGTCCATGGTGCCGGCTTCTGCAGGTCTTTCATGACTGCATCATGAGAAACAACAGTGGAGAGAGGGCCGAGCCCTGGTGCACACCCACCGAAATCGGAAATTCTTTCGTCGTTCCAAGGGGCAGCCCGCTCCTTGGGTCGCTATAGAATTCTCGCTCCCACTCAATGAATTTTTCAGGCACAGAATGCACTCGCAGGGCATACCAGGTATGGTGGGTGTAGGCACGAAAGGGATAGCTGCGAACCACTCAGCAGTCCGCGTGCCTGGCGCGTGCGCCGATCGATCACCACATTTCTCATGGACGCAGACGACGCAGCGCAGGCTGCTGTGGTGTCCGCAGCTATCTCTTTCGTGGTTACCCCAACAATAACCTCATGCGGAACACGATAGAAGGCCTTCTCCAAATAGATGAAACCCCTTCTCACAATGAAGCGGTTTATTTTTCTCACTATGTTTCCCAACCAGGAGTCTTGCGGCGTGGATGGCATCGGTAGTGCCACACGAAGAAACAAATCTACACTGGTTATTGGACAGCTTCACGATTTCTCGAATGCGACCATCGATAATTCGCTCGAATATCTTCATGCTGTGAAAGAGTAGACGTATAGGTTGGTAGTTGACACTGTCGGCTGGGTTGCCTTTCCTTTTCCAGATTGGAATAGTTGTGCTCCGTTGCCAGTTCGCTGGGATTTTCATCTCTGTGACGACCTGGTTGAAGAGCTTTATCAGCCAGACTGCTGCAGCAGTCTGGCTCTCCACAGCTCGGCTGCGATATCATCAGGCCCAGTCACCTTACCAGGTGTTATCCGCTTCAGTGCCGCTTTCACTTCGTTAACTATGATGGACTGTACAGGACAATAGCAAGGCGCAGCTTGCGGGATGGGAGGATGATCAAATTCTTGCGTACATATTCTCTCAAAGTAGCTGCGACATCGCTCTAATACTTCTTTGCTATCCATCATCAGCTCTCCACGCTCATCATTTATGCCATGGAACTTTTCAATGTCTTCCGTTTGGCGTCGACGATTTTTTAGCAAGACAATAAACCAGGCGTTCGCCATCCCTCGCGTGTAACTCCCTAATGACGTCATTATAGTAAGCGGCTTTCGCGACTGCTACGGCTCGCTTTGCATCCCTCTTACCAGCACGATACCTCTGCCGATTCTCAGTTGTGTTGTAGTCCAGGCTCAGAGAGTCGGGGGTCCAATGCGGCAACGATAGGCTTTCTAATCGGGTACCTAGTCGAGTTGAAAGGAACTTTCGCAGCAGCACGTGCTGCTCCGAGGAGCACGTGGCCTGTTCGATAGCACTACGTGGCGCGGCGAGGCAAAATTTTTGCCGCACCCTATTTCCCACGCCGCAGCACGTGGCCTGTTCGATAAGACTACGTGGCGCAGAGAGACAAAATCCTTGCCGCGCCCCCGTTTCCCACGCAGCAGGCGTGGCCTGTTCGATAAGACTACGAGGCGCTGGGGGCGGGCCCCCACCCCTTCGATGGGAGCGGGTCTCCCCCAACAAGGATACGGTCAAAGTCACGGCCCGCAGCAGGGGATCACCCCCACAGCACTCCCCGACAGGGACATCACCCTCGCCGCGGTCGACAGCGAGGGACCTCCCCTCGCTGAGGACCGTGGGGGAGACCCCTTAACGGTTCAAAAATCGTCCAGAAAGTGACTAGTAGTCACCTTCCAGAAGCAGCCCCGAAAAGCGGGCTCTCTCTGGGATCGGGCCCCCTATATACGTGCTGTGCGGCTGATATGCGCCGGGCCAGTTCTGAAACGATCCATCAACGTGTTCAATCATGGGCATGGTGGCTCGTTCGTCGTCCAAACTCATCGTAGTCGAATCGAAAGCGTATCGTGGCCGAGAGAAACGACTATGATTGGCGGCACGTGCTTCTCACTTGGACAACCATTAGGCCACGTGGCGCACAGAAAGTACGTGGCCGTATCGTCGTCCAACCGCTTAGTAGTCAAATTGAAAGCCTATCGTGGCCGAATAGAACCCCCGACTCTCTGAGGGGAGGCGTGGTAGAGGCGCTTCTTCTCGCGCAACTTCTCCTTGACATCGTCCGTCCATAGCCATGTCTGCTTATCTATCCTACGACGACCAGGCCTTGTTACGCCCAGAGCAGATCGTTCCTTCTCTGTGATGGCCGCATTTGCGTTTTGCCATGTTTCATCGACTGTGGTAACAAGGGGAAGCTGAATTCGCGGAACAAAGTTAAGCTCCTGCTCTTTCAGTCGCCACTTTTTGATACGAGCTGGCCCACAGCGCTCGTCATGCTTTTGCTTCGGTCGGGTAATCTTGATGGAGCAAATCAACATTCGGTGATGAGTAGTGACCGTCTCAAAAGGTACAACCTTCTCATCGATGACGAGATTCCGATCGCGACGTCGAACAAGAATGAAATCAATTCAGAAAAAAGCAACAACACCAAAAAAAGAGGCGAACGAATTTGTATGACCCGCGATTAGAAGACTGGAGAATAACCAGTGAAATGTCATGGGTGGAGTTTAAGGGCACAGCCCAACCTCAGAATCGATTTTCAGTTTTCCTGACTATCTTCAAAATAGTCCCAGGCTGATGTCTCTGGAATCGTAAAAGACCCCCTAGGAACGAAGTTATGGCCCCTCAAAAATTGAGCTACAGAAGTATGGTGGACGAGTTGTCCGAGGCTTGTAACTTCCTTCATTTGCAACCGATGTATACGAGCCAACCAGAACATAGAGAGAGGTTGAGAATGTAGGGAAGAACGGGGCTAATGATCGGAAATCATCGCTCATCTCGCCACTTTTGAGCTCGAAAGATCGTAAAAGGGGCGCGCCAAAGTGGCTTCCGGATGTGGGCGACCTAGGGTGGCTTCCTCCTATATCTCGCTTATTCGGAGGAGTTGAGAGCTCGCACTTGGCAGGTGTTATATAGGGTTGTCCTACTTCACAATTATGTGGAAATATCAGAATTCTTCCCTGAGATTAGACTGTGCCTTCAAGTGCTTCCTATTTCTTTTTATTTCCAGACCTTTAATCTTTGATTTTCGCTAGCGCAAATTTACAATAAGAGATTTGCTGGGCACCGCTCTAGGTGTACCTTCTACGCTTACGACTTTCTATTGAGCCCTTGATGCTCAGCAACGAGTGAAATGAGGCCAGTAATGCCCTCCGCCAATAAATCTAGAAACGAACTGGTCACGATGGCCTCTCTCAGAGTTTGACCTCCTTCTCACTCTCGCTGTTTTCTGCACCGAATAGCGATGTCAAGAGGTCAGTTCTTCACTAAATCGGGTCGAGAGCCACTCTGAGATCTACATTTATAAGAAGGGCTGTTACGATGAAACGCGATAGATGCCTGATAATCGCAGCCTGTACGGAATACCGATTTCTTCGAATCGCACCCGTTTCAAACAAGTTTTGGTCTCAGGTAAATCCAATTTATCTAAAGTCACTATTTCACTAGGTGCAGTCGAAAAATGTCTTGTTGGCACATAAAGTAACTAATCTTTTACAGTTCCATTCTGTGATTTTCTCGTTTTCGTCTCTCTGCTCACAACAACAATTTCCGTAGTTCTGACATTCTTCGCAGTTCCTTCACAGCTGCAGAACTTCACTGATGTCAAGGACACATTCGAGAAAAGATTGGACAAATTGAAGGTAAGTGAAAGTTCGACAGTAGTTTACCCTTTACTCGATTGACTTCTATTTCTAGAGGTCATTAGATGCTGTGTTGTAGAGATGAAAGTTCATACGGCGGTACTAATTCACTCCAAAAATTTTCAGATGACTGGAAAAAACAGCTTCCTCTGCCCACCTTTAGTTTTATGTTACAATGAAAGATTGTTTTTTGATCGAGAATCATAGCAGCGTTCGTACGGTATGAGATTTGTAACTACATAATTGTTGAATGGTCACAAATGTTCATTTATCCGTAGTTATCCGATTACTCGATTCGAAATTTGAAACCAAGCGATAATGTTGAATCTCACATTACAAAACTGTCATTGGATTGGAAGTGAATGATCTGCTTCCAGTCCTGTACTAGCGCATCTAAAAATATGTTTTCTTCATTGAGATAAGGCAAAGGAGATAGTAAAAAGTATGATTTCAGTTTTCTTCGAAAATTTTTTGATGGAATATGTATCTGGCAATAATGTGTTAGGGAGTAGGTGCTGACAAGGAAAGGTCACTAGGAGGAAGCGGTCATCCCAAACGGAATGTAACTTTCACGATCAATTTTCGACCAAAATTTGAATTTGACATTTATAGCTGCACTCCGTTTCTCTGAACGGAAATATAGGCGTTCATTGGTGGATTACCACACTTAATTGTCGTTATGGAAACCGTGAGCTACCTTATATTTATTTAAAACTGGAAATGGACTCCATATTCGTCTAAAGCAGCGCCCATACGTGGCGAGAGCGTACGTTCCCGCTGTTGTGCCCCTCTTAAGGGGCCAAATAGACTCCCGCCGCTGAAAGGCGCGGCAGCATGCAATGGATGAGTATCGATCATGCGACGCCGCCCGATCGATTCCCCTTCATTGCATGCTGCCGCGCCTTTCAGCGGCGGGAGTCTATTCGGCCCCTAACGCTCCTCAACGCTGGAGTAGCCCGTGCTCGCAACTAAGCGCTGGCAAACACCCCCCCCCACCTCGTTTTGATTCGATTGGCAATCTTTGACAGTGTGATCAATCGCTCGAATCGTCGCAGTGACTGATCTTTCGTAAGGTTTGCGTATTCCGTGGCGGGGTTATTGGGTGAAAGGGCAATCGTTTTGCAACAGGTGAAATGTCTCCTGCTTTAGGGATTGAGCAGTAAGCTCGAAACTTGCTGCTTCCTTCTTTGAGCTGGCGTAAGCGCGCGAGAGCGAGCGAGCATGAGCGCGCGAGAGCGAGCGAGCATGAGCGCGCGAGGGGGAGCGCGCGTGAGCGGCGAGCAAAACGTGTGCCCTTGATGAACATTGATTTAGCATAATCGCAAGCTCTAGCAACGTATGGGCGCTGCCTAAACCCTTTTCTGGGTTTAAGGTAGTACGAACTATAAGAAAAATCGCAAAAAAACCCGCTGTTTCGGGCCAAATTCGAAGCCTGAATTCGAAGTCTTTTGATGGTGGGCGAGCCCACTCCACATCATCGGCATCGATAATCTCTAATATCAAGAACAGCAGCTGGCTTGAATTCGAATTTCATTCAATGAACATTAACCTTCGGACTAACCTGCCCGAATATTTATGTACTCATATAGTCAACAACATTGACTGAAGTGCTTGCTTTCATTGTTCAACTGTTTTTATTGGGCAAATTTGCATTTATTCCTCCCTCTGAATGTCGACAATTTTTGACTGCTTGGCTTGAGACTGCATTCTTTTTGGGCGGCGCTGTGCACGTGTGCAGAAACTGGAATCTTTGGGCCCTAGAAACTCTAATTCTAGCCCGTTTGTCGCCGCGCTACATTCATAGTTTTCAGCTGCTTTCGATCTAAGCTGATTTCTGAAGTTTTTCCGATAACGTTTTTTTTTCATCGTGACCACTGTTGTCAAAGGCAGCATACACGATTGTAAACGTAATTGAGAACTTAGACTCTATATTCCAATTGCGAGGTCACAAGCTAGGTCAGGGTTTTTCACCTACCGTAGCGTGAGCAAGTTCAATAAAATTCTAGGTAAGAATGAGCTCCTTCTGAGTGTGTCTTTGAGTGCATTCAAGTCCCTTCTAAGGGACATCTGACCTTCAATCTACTTGTACTGATGGTTTTTTGTCCCACTTACTTCTACAATTACTTTTTGCTACTTGTTTTTGAATGTCATTTTCCGGCTAATCGGTTTTCTTTGTTTCCTCAGCGTAGGTTTTACAGTTGCGTCAATATTTTAGTAATTCTGCGATTTTTTATTAAGTTGTGTATTGCTTACGTGGACTTGTTCCGCGTCTCAAATAAATAAATAAATAAAAACTACGAAATTCGAATGGTATGGCACCGAACACAACGCCCACGCTTTTCGAAGCGTCAAAAACGACCCACATTATGCTACACGAGTGAGAAGTTGGCCCCGCTCCTGTATCTGCCAGCCCCTTGTAGTTGCGTCCTCCTTCAAAACAGGGGTGCTGGGCAGGGCTGTGCGGAACTGTTCCGCTTCCGTTTCCGAAATTTTCGGCCCGGAAACGGAATAAATTAGTGCGATACGATCTATGATAGTGGGTCTAGGCAAGGATTTTGAAGGTTTCCTGAGACGCTGAAAGTTACATCCGACATCTTGTGTTCAAGCGAATATCTGAGCTTGGCTGTGATCATTCATGAAGTTTGGGGACCTGAGATTGGATGAGATTGGAGCCCTACAAAATGATGACAAAATAATGACGAAATGGGCGTGGCAGGAACCTAAACGCCTTTTGAGGATTATTTCTCAAAAAAAAATGTAGCTTTTTCTCTGGGATTCAATGATTTCGTGAAGTTTTTCTTCTTGATTCCACTTCTTTGCTTGTTTGATGAAGCGACAGCAACAAAAATCGAGTTTTTTTGCACGTGCAGCCTGTCTTCCAGAAAGGAGTCTCGGCGGAGACAAGTGGAGATGACCACGGGCAGCGGTGAGGCTCGTTTGAGGCAGATCATAAGAGAATTTCCCCATTCCGCCGAGTTTTCTTTTCAATTTTTGAATTCAATCGTTCGATATCCTTTACAATAGGCAAACATGGTTCAAAAGTAGAAAAAGTAGTCACTGATCATCTGAAAATTGACTTCTTATCAGCCTTGAAGGACACGTGGTGCCGCTTGGACTGCTTTCTGGAGAGAAGGCTGTACACCAGAAGTGTGCGGCAACGAAAAATGAAATGTTGGCAAACTGCAACGGTAAAACCCAAGACGGCCAGCAGACTGCAATCGGCAAACGGCAATTATCGCACACCCCTGCTGTACACTATTTCAAAAGGCGGCTTCATATAAAGAGTGTTTTTGGAGAGTGCCTTTCCGGATTTCCAGAAGCGAGACTTCGAAATCGTTTAATACCTCGTAGTAACAGTATTTTGAATAAGTATTAGTTTATTGACTGAAATCATTTGTTATGCGAGAGAGCTGCGAGCAATGAGCAGCAGCGAAACGTGAGAATGAGACAACCAAAATTTCTCGGTCCCTTCCGTTTTCGTTTCCGGATTTCCGTTTCCGGCGTTTTTGGATAATTTTTCTTCCGTTTCCGAAAATCTTGAAAAAGATTTCCGTTCAGCTGTGGTGCTGGGCCATTTCCACCGTCATGAATGTGTGTGGTTTACCTATTGTACCTATTCCACCACTCACAAGCGTCGCCGACGGTGGGAATGGCCCAGCACCTCTGTATTGGAAGAGGACGCAAATACAGGGGGCGGGCAGATACAGGGGCGGGCCAACTTCTCCCTCGTGTAGCGTCATTGTGGGTTGTTTTTGACGCTTCAAAATGCGTGGGCGTTCTGTTCTGTGCCTTACCATTCTAATTCTGTAGTTGCATATGTCAATTACGTTCACGAGGGTGTTTGCTGCCTTTAAAGGCACAGAACACCCAGAAAATTATTTTTCTGTTTTTATGCTTATATTGGAGAAAATCACACGCTGATCAGAAGCATCTTTGAAATCGTTGAAGAACCCCTACGAAAAGAGTTATGGCTCCTCAAGAAAACCCATTATTTGAGGACAGAAAATTGGTGGACGAGTTGTCTTCGGCTTGTATTTCTTTTCATTCGCAGTCGTTGCGCGAGAACGAGCCAGGATAAGGACAAAGACCTGCAATGGGCTGAAAAACGTAGGCTCGGTTGAAATCCTTCTATCCATCCAGCCGATATCGAGGTCGAAAATCCGGGAGGGGGTCGGGCCTGTGGTGGTGGCTTATATCTCGCTTCTTTGGAGGAATTGGGATCTCGCTTTTGGCACGTGTTATACGGATCACAAAATTCATATCTGAGGGTGTACTGTACCTTTAACCCATTCACGACCACGTGTCCCACCGATGGAACACGTTTTTCAAAAATCGATTTCTCCGGCGCAAGAAGAAACTTACAAACCTACATATGATCAAAGCATTGACCTATCTTAGACTTGAATACAAACTTCGTGGTCCGCCGGTAGGCCAAACGCAACAACGGATGTGGACCTTTTCAGAAATACCGTTAGTTGAGGTGAAAGAAAAAGCGCCTATGCAGCCATTTCAGAGGCACCTTGAGATCTCTTTTTGGTTCTATCACTACTTTTTATGTTTAAAAGGAGAAATATATCGTTTGAAACTTGTTAACTCTTCTCAAAACGTTGCAACTTAGTTGACCGTGTTGCTGTTTCGAGGTATTGTTTCTCTAAAACGAGAGGGTGTTGGGAACTCAAACTGTGACAATCTTCCTTCAGCATTATTAGCTACAATATGAAGAGAAAAGAGAAAAAGCATTCACCCGTGGAACGCTATTCAAACTGGCATGTCCCACCGGTGGGACACAGTATACGGTGACGCAATATTGCATACAGTCGTGAATGGGTTAAAGGCACAGTACATCCTCGGATATGAATTTTGAGATTTTCACGTAACTGTGTAGAAGACCCCTCCTGTATAACACGTGCCAAATGCGAGATCTCAATTCCTCTAAATAAGCGAGAAATAAGCGACCACCACAAGTTCGACCCCCTTTACTCTCCACCACAGGCCCGACCCCCTAACACATTTTCGAACTCTGTAGCGGCTCGATGGATGGATGAGTTCCAACAAGTCGTCGTTCTTCAGCCCATTACCGGACTGTCTCCTTATCCTGGCTTTCTCTCACGCAACGATTGCGAATGAAGAGAAATACAGGCCTGAGACAACTCGTCCACCAATTTTCACCCTCAAAATCTAGGCATCTTTGAAGAGCCATAACTCTGTTCAAAGGGGGTCTTGGACGATTTCAGAGACACCACAATGATCAGCGTGTTACTCTCTCCAATATAAGCATAAAACCTGAGAATTAGTTTTTTTGAGTGTCCTGTGCCTTTAAGGCGCTGAACGCGAATATGGAGCCTTTTTTCAGTTTTTGTGCTATTTTGTTGGATTACGGTACGGTAGGGTCATTTACCTGCCGCAACCGTCAAACTCGAATTTTTCCCCAGAATTTGTCCTTATCAGCTTTCGCCGTTTCGAATTTCGCCGTTTTTTCGTAGTTTTAGTGGATAGTAGTGCCCTAAGCATTATTTTATATGAAAAACACAAAGCAAGCGCTTTAAAGGCAGTGTTCACGATAAATTTCACTTTCGATATCTCCACGGTTTATGTAAGGTCTGGTACACTATATAGCAAGGCATGTTTAAAAAGGACGCGAATGCCGCGTTTTCGAACCGAAGTAGGTCCTTCCTTTTTTACGTTGATTTTTGAGCGTGGAGGAATTGACCGCTATGAAGAATGATGCCTATCAGTGCAATCAAGCGATTAGCTCACTGAAAGGCAGTGTTCACGATAATCTTCAATTTCGAGATTATTCGCTATATTGATTTTGTGGCCCCCGGGTAGAACCAAAGTGACGTAGAAATTGAGAAAAACGCACCAGAAGTACACGAAATCCTGAAATATCACCCCGCCTCCTAAGTATCACAGGAAGTGTTTGTTGTGACAATGAAATCCTTTGTGGACCCGTCCTTTGCAATTCTCTACTCTCCATTGCTCCGTTGTTTCCTTAGGACCCTAACTAATCCTGCTTCGCATAAAATATTCTTTTATTTTCGATTGACCCATTTTTCCACCGGTGACAACCACATGAACATGTTCATCCAGCCGGACCACTGGTCCATGTTATAGATCAATGTCATTGGAAAACGACGTTTTAATGCGTTTCTCGCCGTTTCTTCATAATTTTGTTAACACTTGGAGGCCAACGCTTTCTTTTATGTGAAAAACTCGGGAACGAAAATCATCGTGAATACTGCCTTTAAGAGCACTTCCTGAACTTGATCATTCCTGTGATCTGAGTGTTCATTCGTTCACATCGTGGGGCGGAACTGGAGCACGGGGCGGTTCTGGAACACCAAAACGCTTGTTTGCAGCCGTTATTTTGTCACTCCTGGCTCGTTTTCTACCATTCTTTCGACACTGGAAGCCTAGGATCCTCCTCGCCTATCAATTTACTGTGGAAAGTCGTCGAGGATGATCACCGTGAACGCTGCCTTTAAGAAAGAAAAATGCCTCGAATTTATTCCAGCAGCGGATGAATGATAATTCTTGGGGATCAGGAGCATATCATGATATAACTCGTCTCAAACGACAAGCTCACAAACGGAGTGGTCAGCGAGGTAACCTCACACATATAAAAAATTTCTCTCCTTTCTCCCAGTTTTATGGAAGTAGTTGGGTCAAACAAAAGTATAAATTGCCCAAATCAGGTGGACTTGTTAACTCAAATCAAGTTGATTCCGTAAAAACGCAAGTGCAGCCAGCATCTGAACGGGTGGAGATTAGTGACGAGGCATTAGATTCTCCTGACATCGAACAACCAGCATCGGATATGGACGAGTGCCAGGGACCTCCAGGAGCACCAGGTAAAATTGCACTTCACCACTTCTTTAGACATTTCTAAATCACTTGAGGAGAGAAACGTTTAGGAACGAATGGGTGGGATGGGGCTGACGGAGCTCCTGGCTTGGATGGAGCGCCCGGTTTCGATGGCTCTCTAGATGTCTACGAAGATGGATGCCTTGTTTGTCCGGCCGGAGATCGGGGACGTCCAGGACCTCCAGGACCAAATGGCCCTCCAGTGAGAAATTTCTGTCAGGCTATGGCACCTTATTGAATTTTATAGAAAATTGGTAGCTCCTCCTCATAGCCTGGGATCAGTTCTTCCTCCCCTCCACCCGCCAACAATTTTTCATCTATTTCGGGATGGAATGGCAAGCAAGGAGGGAGACTTTCGAAAGCGTTTGATAAGATCTTTTGAAAATATCCACTCTTGAGCATATTGAAAAAGTGAGGCATTGAAGATGAATAGAAAGAGTACGTGCTGTTTGCGAAATCAATTTTGGCTTCCTATTTGTTGGCGGTTGATTACAACAACAATGTGCTTTGTAGTATCGAACCCATAATAGAGTGTCTAAGAAATGAGATGGAGCCTCCTACGAAGATAAGGTACTCGTCAAACATCGTTAGCTTCAAGGAGATTTATCCTACCACATATCGTGACAGGAAAACCATTTCTGGCACGAAAGAATGGAAAAGTTCTCCTCACTGTGAGCTGAGGATCGTCTTCTCAGCGGCCGAATTCATTTTCCAAAAAGGTCAGAAAAGACAGTCACTGTTCGAGAGACGTTTGTTTGAGCATGAACAGCGCGTTTTGTTATCATATGCGCACTCCCCAAAAGCCCCAATCGGTTTTCCAGTGAATTTGTGAGACATTGTTCTGACCGTTCTAATCAGCGTGCCTGAAAACTGCAGTAGGTGTAGTTACACAGGAAATGCAGCAAACTAAGCATAAAATGGAGCTAGACTTGAAAATTGTTCTTTAATTATATGTGGTATGGAAGAATTCAGGGAAAAACTCTTTTTTTTTTTCGAAGCCAGTTTTCTGGCTCAAATTCGGGTTACCGTATATGAAGAAGATATCAATAGAATCGCATCATCAAGATCTACAAGCTGGTATTTATTGGTAGCTTTAGCGATACGTTAACTAAAGTATGTCGATCTTTCTACAACACCTATCCCTACTCACTAAACACTTGAACCAGAAGATCTCCCTGAGAAGAAATTCCTTCTCCAGGTTCTAAAAGTGTACACAGAATTATGAAACGGCCAATTTTCAGGTTGAACACTATTTTTTGCTCAGTTCGAAACAACTCGGTGAAACTACACCCGATATGGTTTTCAGGTAACGTCGGCATGGATCCGGAAGAGACTTTGCGTTCACTGTTGAAGGTATGCGCAAACTCGGTGCCATATGCTATAACATAGGTGCACCGAGTTTGGGCCAGCCCCCAATGGGGAACGCAGTCTCTTCAGGTTCCACGCCGATGTTACACTGACTTGAATGGTCATAAGAGTCTCGGAAAAGTTCAGAGGAGAGCCGATAGGGGACTGCGTAATGTCGTCTATTGAACCTTTTTCTTCTCAACCTCGCAAGGCCATCTCCACCATTTTAAGGATGAAGAATATTTTCTTGTCAATCTGGCTCACTGTATCCGAATCTGACAACGGATTTTGCTGCGGACACCTCTCAACGAGAATATAAGCGTCTTAAAAGCTTTGCGGTAAGGCAAGGGTGCTCGAAGTCTGTCCGATGTTTCAGCCAATTTTTAGGGTGTTTGAGAAAATTCTTTCGGTCTCAAATTAAAACTTTCAACTGGAGGTTATTTAGGGCGCTAAACGCGAATTTGGGATCTGTTTGTTGCTAGACTTAGGGTTACTGTAGGTTACGGTAGGCTTTTAACTGGCGTTGCCTACCTTAGTATTGAGAAAATTGGAAAAGAGACCTCAAATTCGTGTTCGGCTTCCCAAATAACACCCACAACGAAGCTTTGAGCGGAATCTGAGACTGTTACCAAACTACCGTATGCCCTCCGTAACCTACTGCAATATATCGGAAATCGATAAACGGATTACAGATCCGTGTCCAGCAGTCCAGAAAACTTCCACAGAAAAGTTTTGGGCCTCATCTATCGAACCATTCCGGAAATCGTCGGATATCGCGTTTTGCCCCCAAATTTTTCCCCCAATGGCAACCTTTGATTAAAATATGTTGAATCTCCTAGTAGACTGCTCACGGCTCCTAGTAGACTGCGAACGCCGTTGGAAGCGTCAAAAACGAATCAAAACTACCAAATTTCAGCAATGCAAATCGAAAAATTTCTGCAACCCCGCCCCAAAATACAAACTCGTCTAGATTGATAGTACTAATACTGTCCCTTTCGCTGGTTTTGGGTGGTGGCCATCGTGTATCAACACCCCTGAGGAGGGGGGGAAACGGGGGAGGAGCGAGGTTCCTGATTGGAAGCAACAGCCGGGGGCCGTGGCTAACCCGTGTTGCGTCCAATCATGAACCTCGCTCCTCCCCCGTTTCTCCCGCCTCCTCATGGGTGTTGATATACGATGGCCACCACCCGCTGGTTTTCGATGCTTCCAACGAAGTTAACGTTCCAGTATAGGCTGTAAGAGTATATCGGCATCTCTATCTCAACCGTTTTGTTGCTAATATTCGCTGTTTCAACCGCGCGTCGTAAAACTCGTCCACTTTCACCTGATAACAAAATAACCGTTATTCCTCTATTTGCACACAGTTTTCGTCCGTTTTTTCGTCAGTTCCCAATACAACCAGGTCCAAACCTTTGATTTATTTCATAAAATCGATACCATTTTTGAGCGTGTCTGCTGCCTTTAAAGGCACAGTCCAACCTCAGAATCGAAATTTTGTTTTTCTGCTTATCTTGAAGAAAATTTTACGCTGATCACAAAAGTGTCTCCAGAATCGCCCAGAAGTCACTACGAACGGAGTTATGGCCCCTCAAAGATGCTGAATTTGAACGGCGAGAAGTTCGCGGACGAGTTGTCTCGAGCCTGTCTTTTCTCGTTATTCGCAGCCATCGTTTTGGAGCAGGTCACAAAATGAAGCCAGACCGAAAACAAATGGAAGAACATAGATTTGGAACAAAATCGATCGCGCCTATCTTCCCTATTGAGACCGGAAGCTTGTCGGTGGGCGTTACCCATTTTTTCTTCCATGGGGGCGGGGCCGACTTTTTCCTTGCTTTTTCTCGCTTATTTGAGCGAATTGAGATTTCGCGCTTGGCAGGGACGCTATACACGGCGACCGGAGTACAATATCAAAAATTACCCCTGAGCTTGGACTGTGGCTTTAAATAAAAAAGGCGCTCAACAAACAATTAGAGGCTTCTAATCTTTTCAAATCTGTTACTCATGTCCGCCAGCTTAATGTTTTGAAAATGAAGAAACTGACTTACAATTAGTATTCAAGCTCAGCACGTGAAATAACCCTTCATTGAAATTTTTGAGCCAAATTCGTCCAAGAGCTACGCGTTCAGCTCAGCTGTAGGAAACTTGAACAACTTAGACCGGCTATAACTTTTTTCGCGGATTTCCGCAGCGAAATCCGAGTACAGATTCCAAGAGAGCATGCCAGATTTCACCAGAAAACACTCATCAGCTTTCTGGGAAAACCATGCGAGGTTCCTAATTGTTAGTCTTCACGCTTTCCATTCTTCAAGGGTTCGAGTGTTGAAAAACTTGTTTTTCTTTACTCTTCGAAGGTGCTGTGATTACATGAAAATGCACCTAAGGCCACGAAGCTTTGTGGATCAGCACTATCGACTGTGCCCTATCGATTGAGCACTCTCTGGGAGTTTTTTGATTTTGCGGAAATCCCTTCACGAGGGTCGAACAAATAAGCCAAAATTTTCTCGTTACCCTCCCCCTCATTCCTTGTCTTTTGAAACAGCTAAACTTCTGGGTTTTGAAATTTAGAGAAGATCTGTCTACACTAGTTCGCAGTTGCCGACAACCATTTATCCGGAGCGCAGTGAAAGCGAAATCTTGCTGGGATTCTGCTTTTACTGATTACCACCGTGCTGCGTGCTGCAACAGCGGTTGTGCGGACCGTTGTTCCACTCCGGAATTATGATCTATTGAAAATAGCTCTACTTCGAAAGGAGAATATTAAGTGGGTGATGTGTCTGAGAGCTATTATCCTTGTCACTTGCGACGGATGCACGGGAGCGAACCTGAATGAAGAGAAAGCCTGAGAAAAAGGGATGCTATAGGCCTACGACCGAAGCTCGTCTACCGTTTTGTTCGAGAAGTTGTCAAAGGACCATATCAAAGTAGCTTCTTGATGTATATCGCCTATAAGGTTCATACTTGCAGGTGAGATACGGGTTAGGTATACTTTATAAATATATGGAAATCACGTAACTTGTCCTCGAGGGTTTACTGTGATTTTAAAAGCAGTGTTCACGTTGAGAACTGTTCCAATATTCCTTGATGAGAACGTAAGTTTGTAGGGGAGGGCTACCGTAGGGGTCTCATTTAAAAAAAATTTGCGAAAATTGCTTTGGAAACCGCAAAGCCGATTTCTGACTGGACGCATTGGGGACCGCTATCAACTGGGCCTGTAGTAAACCCCCAGTCCGGCTGATTAAATGATATGGACTGTTGACCTGACAGCCGGCTGTCAGCATGCGGACACGCACATTGTAGGATAGCAGGCGAGGGCACCGGCGCAATACCTGGCCGGGTCGATAATTCAGACAGGCTCCAGATGACGTCGTCAGAACTTCGTGAAGGTGATCACGCGTACGGTGGTTGCTATAGTCGTCGAAGTAATCGCGTTCATAGTGATGCCTATCGCTAGGTATGTGTATACGCCTGCGTGTTAGCGTATGTGTGATGCGCGCGATGGCAAGTGCGCGTGTGCATATGCGCACGACTTTGAGCGAGCGCTTGTAGGCTCGTTTGTGCGAGCGGGTATCTTATCGCAACTGCTCTCATGAGTGCGCGCCAGATGTTTTTACCTGTGTGTTCGCCTGGGTTTGTTCATTCAAACGCGGGTAATTGTATGCGCATCTACATACGCATGTGTATGTGCATATGCGCGCGCATGTGCTTGAAAGTTGACGAGGATCGCATTAAAACTTGGCGTCCAAAGTGCGCGTTGGCGCGAACATAACATATGTGCACCGAGCCTGCGCCAACGCACAATAAAGAACGGAAAATAACAGTGCGATTCCTGCTGACGGTACGTAATAGTGCGCGTGAGTATGCGCGCGTGTTTGCGAATATGAATGTGATTACGCGGGCGTGTCCCTGCATAGACGGTGTCTGCGCAACAACCTGAGCATGCGCACGCGTTCTTGTGCGCAGAACTGAGCGTCCGTGTGTGTACACATGAATACGTGCGCGTGTTCTCGTGAACGGAATTGGGCGGTCGCGTTTATATGAATGCATGCGTGTGTCTGCATTTATTCACTGCGCGCATCAATGCAAATGTATACACGTAAGGACGCAAGGATGTGCTAGTTTCTGTGTACGCGTATGTTTTTGTGTACGCTACATGCGCGCATGAGCACCCATGAATGCGCATAGATCTCCGTGGGTTTCGCGTGCTTGTGTATACGAGGCAGGTGTGTGCATATATACATACTGGCATATGTGTCCGTGCGCGTATACACAAGCAGGCGCTAGCATGCGTTTTCGCAAACGCGCGTGAGTGTGCGTGTGGTGCGCGCATGCGGATGAGTGTGCACCGATACGGCGGCGTTCACATATTGCGCTGCGCGTTACCGCAACCATGCATATCAGTGATATCGATTTTTGCAGAAGTGAATGAAAAACACTTCTTAGCGTCGATAGTCGCGCGAAGCTGGAAATGGGCCTAAGCGCGGATAGGTCCGCGCGCGAGTGCTGGAGGAACCGTAGAAGCATGCGGATATACGTTTTCCGTGCCTCATTCCTGAATCTGACAGATTTCGCAAGCTTTTTGATAGACTTTGAGAGGTAACTAGTTTAAAGAGAAATCTTGTAGTATATGTCCGATAATTCAACAGAATAACCCAGAACCAAAAATTACGGAAGTTCCCAAGTTGGTTCTCATGAACCAAAGATAATTGCACGTTTACCAAACTTTATTGGGAAAGTTCTGGGGAAGTTCTGGTACATTTCGGACCTGAGACAAGCCGTACTCTCCGGCGAAGGGTGAATATGATGAGTTCTCTGCGAAAGTCGAACCCTGGCGAGACTCCAAACCTGCATGCGTCGCATGCGCCCTTCATGAATACGGCTGGTCCACAACCGGGCGCCGCCAACCATTTTCACTCCGCTGACTTGGGTTTACTACGGGCACTGGTTACTGAAGTACGGTAAGGTGTACTAACCATAAGAAGGGCTCATCGATATCGCTCCATTGATTAGCGCATAAACTTTTGCTACACTCCGTACTAACTACTGTCTACGCCTGCTCTGTCTTTGAGGGCGAGAAGGGAATCCGAGGTGTCGATGGCGCGAATGGTGAAGAAGGCAGTCCTGGTGCAGCTGGTGTCGAACAAGGAGGCATTGGGTTTCCAGGAGTACCTGGAGCGGATGGGCCACCCGGTATTCCAGCACCAAACTTCATTACTGGTCGAGGAGAACCAGGTAAGATTTCAAGCATACGCATATGAGAAACAGAAGAGAGTGAACAAGATTTTTACAGGTCCACCAGGTCCACCGGGTCCAGAAGGCAAGAAAGGGGAAGATGGACGGCCGGGAGTAGCAGCTCCAAATACCGCTCCAGTTGGTCCGCCAGGACCACCTGGCCTGCCAGGGAACGATGGTCTGCAAGGCGAGCAAGGCCCAGCAGGTCTAGACGGCCCTCCCGGACCCGATCTTGAGTTAGTGGCTTACTTTCAAATTGCGACGGACAATACACTGCGTTTCATATCTATAGGTCCACCCATGAACTCCGTAATTTTGTGTTTTGCTCTAACTCAAATGTTCTGCAGTGGTCACCTACGAAATCAGCGCCCTCGAAAACCTCTATGAAGAACCGTAGACGCGAATTCAGATTTGGTACGATTTTTAAGAGCTCGAAGATTGAAAAACACCCGTTTCAAAACTATAGGTCCACTAAAAGAAATCAAAGTTTTATTGCGACAAACAACAAAAATCAACGATCTAGTAATTTTTCTGTCCTCCTTGATTCAAAAGAACTTCAACTAATCGCTTCGGAATGCTCTGGACCAGATTTTTGATCACGGTGGGTTGCACTGATACCCAGGTGTTGGCGATCGACTCCTTCAGCTCGTCGATTGTTGCGTACTGATTAGCGTCACTGCAAATCTTGTGCACAATGATGGCTCAGAGGTTCTCCATAGGGTTGAGATCAGGTGAACACGCGGGCCAACCGAGAGCCTCTACTTTGCTCCTTGCAAACCATGCTGACGTCGACCGACTAGGATGGATAGCAGCGTTGTCGTGCATTAAAGTGAAGGCCTGGCTACGATGCCGTCGGATAAACGGCAGAAGACGATCCTCTTGAACCTTCTGGTAGTCCTCGGAGTCCACAGGGCACGAAACGAATGCAAGCTCGAGTTGACCAGATCCACAGAATGCACCCCAAACCATGAGCGATCCACCACCAAAGTTGCGTCGAGAGAAGACACGCGGTGGCTTCCGCAGATCACGCCAGCTACCTCTTCCACCATCAGGTCTGCCTAGATTGAACTTTTTTTCGTCGCTCCAGATCACCTGAAGCGTTTGGAATGATTGGGGCCACGGAGCAGCGTTTGAGCAAAATCGCCTTACACTTGACCACTCCGTTGTAATGTTTTTGGTAGCAAACTGAACGCGGGTCGCCTTGTGCCGTTCCGTCACTCTTGGCACACGCTTCATTAATTCTCTGAGGTTTTTCTTGCGACTAAACTGCCCTCCGAACCGTACTTTTGCTCGTCGAAAGCGAAAGTTCGCTGCGCAAGCAGTTGAGACTCATCGTTGAGTTGGATAGAAGGCGTCCGGTTCTTCCTTCTTCATGCTCCGAAAGCAGTCTCGGACGCCCTACAGGGTTCTTCTTCCGATATAGCTAAGGATTCCATGTGTAGTTGTTGATACAATTGTGCGATCGTCCAAGATGCTCGACAATCCTCCTTCTTGACCATCCAGCCGCGTTGAGCGCTTCCGTTTGAGATTGTTCAACCGGAGACAGGCGATTTCCACGAGGCATACCTAGCACGACGTTAAGGGAGTCCGTATATAACCCCTGTTTTCCAGTTTCATTTGTACTAGCAAAGAAACGGTAATTTTCCTTCGATGGACCTATAGTTTTTAAACGGTCACAATTGTGTCTATCATTCACGGAAACCTAATAAAAAATACTGGATGGGCAGGAGGATTTTTATCGGGGTTTTAAAGGGTGAAGATTCCGATGGGAACGCCCACAGACCACCAAAATGTACGGCGAGCCCGGAAACTCGAAATTCTTGGGTGGACCTGTAGTTATGAAACGCAGTGTATTTAGTAGCACCATTTCTTCAAAAATCGAATATACGGAATTAGAAACCCCAAAACCCCTTGAGCGCACAGAAATCGAGGAGTGGGCGGAATATAAAACAAAAAAATGTGGATTTTCCAACGATAGGGCATCAGCCCCACCAAAGACAGTGCCGAGCACTTCCCCCCTGGTTTCCAAGCAATCGCTGTCTGGTGAAGCCTTTCATTTCATTTTCAAAATTAGCAGTTTGAACTGAAAATCTCGCACGGGCGCGTAGGTTGTGGATCTCTCCTTAGAGCCATGCTATCCATATCGGAGTTAAATTCCGGTCCACTCTCCTACTCATACTTTCACTCTGAACAAAATTATCGAGGGTTTTTCCCTATAAAGGAACTCGTGAACTAATCACGACGTTGGTGAATTTGGCTCATGTTTCCGTCCTCTCAGCCAAGCTCTAACTAATTTATGACAATTTTCATTACTCTGGACCGTTTCAAAAGGAAACGAATACACTTATGAGAGTGATTTGCTATTCGGAAGCAAAGTCATCACCGTTGAAGTCCTTAGGTGTATCAGTTACCTCGATACTTACCAAGTCCTGCTTGCCACCGAGACAGATCCGTGGTGAGGTTGCTCAGTGTTTATGGCCCGATTTACACTAATATTCCTCGATTGCCTTTTCCAGCTGCACTGTTGTAAAAGTCTGCCGCTTATTAGCCATTACCTCGGTCACCATAATGTCACACATATTCTCCAGGGTACAGAGTTTAGGACAGCAAGCTGGTCTTTTCAGAGAGTCGTTGTTCTGCAACCTGAGCCACTCCAACGTTGACCGGCTCAGAAGAACACTGGCATTGTCTCGTCGAAAGACATGGCTCTACCAACTGTGGAGAGCCATGTGATGTAGCAGGTGCGAAAGTAGAGCCCTCTGGTAGTCAGCTAATATGTCCACCTTGGCAGCTACGGATGCAAATCTCCCTCTGAGAGTTGTTACAGAAAGCGCCCTGCATGGTTGCCCTTCCTCCACGTGAACCGCTGCATATGAAATAGACGATATCCTTCCGAGAAAGTACTACCTAAAGTTGTTTGGACCATTCCTCAGACGTAGGATAGTATCCTTTCACGGGACATATGGCTTCAAATTCCACTGGAGTGATTTCTGGAAGGATAACATCCAACTCGCAGCTGCAGCTTCCGTGGAAAAATGCAGGGTGCTTTTTGCCACGAAATATGTAAATTTGATCAGCGTTTGTGATGACCAAGGAGGTCTCCACAGTTGGTCGAGCCATGTCTTTCGACGAGACAATGCCTGTGTTCATCTGAGCCGGTCAACGTGGAAGTGGCCGAGGTTGCAGAACATCGACTCCACTGAAAAGACCAGCTTGCTGTCCTGACCTCTGTACCCTGGAGAGTATGTGTGACATTACGGTGAATGAGGTAAAGACTAATAAGCGGCAAGCTTTTACAACAGTGCTGCTGGAAAAGGAATATTAGTGTACATTTGGTCATAAACACTGAGCAATCTCATCACGGATCTGTCTCGGTGGCAGTCAGCACTTGATAAAAATTGAGGTAACTAATCCACCCAAGGACTTCAACGGTGATAACTTTGCTTCCGAATCGAAAATCATTCTCGAATGGTTTCGAAACGCTCCAGAATTATGGTAAATTTCATAAAATCAGCTAAAATTTGGCTGAAGGGACGGAAACTTGTATTGCGCCCTCATTTCAGGGTAGAAGGTGAAAAAATGGCGAAGTGGCTAAGAAACTCGTTTCCTCAGAGATATTAATTTATAGGGTGTTCGTGTGGTTAGGAATTGCACTGTCTTTCTTAGGCGACGTTCAAACTTGCGGGGCGACGCGATGTTTTAGGCCTAGTGCATACTTTGCGCGACGGGCGACGCGACATAGTGTTTTTCATATGAATCGACCGAAAGTCGATATTGCTATTATGCACTGTCGCTGTCCCGCGTCGCGGGAAGTATGCAATAAGCCTTAGGCCTATTTCAGAGTACGAACGCCGAACGATGCGATAGCATTGTTATCATGAGTATCGATCGTGATCGCGTCGCGGGTCGATTCTCATTCAAAGCATGCTATCGCCGCGATCGGCGATGGAACTCTAAAAGAGGCCTTAAGCAGCCTACGTATCGATCGAACGACATCGCGTCGCTTCGTCGCTGAATTTTCACGATACATTCGAAATGACGCGCAATTTGCCTTCGGACGACGTCCTTGCAATGCAATGCGACGCTACGGACGTCGCGCGATTGCAAACTCGTTGCTGCTTCTCCTCACAATCAGAGTTTTTTCCATTGACACAACAAAACCTAACAATGAAAGGAATAATATAGGAATCTCTAGGATCACATGCACTTAAAAGAATGCGAAATAACTGTTGTTATTGCTAGAAAAAAATGCCATTGCTTGTTCACGAGAACCCAGCGTTCACACCTGCAAACCTGCGCGACGCGATTATCGCGTCGCACTGACATGTGCCATCGCGTAGCCACGCGAAAACTCTAGACGCCGCCTTACGAGGGTTATGGACGCGATGAGCACGAGCCTGGGGTTAGGCCTCTTTCAGAGTTCGATCGCTGTGCGACGCGATGGCATGTTTTAAATGCAGATCGACGTGCGACGCGATCTCGATCTCGATCTATGCTCATGGTTATCATCCCATTGCGTCGCACAGCGATAGAACTCTGAAACAGGCCTTAGCTGGCCGGTTTCCGAAAGATTACGGCAGGGCCCGATGAGCTACGGGTTCCAAGAGTCCGGAAGCCTATACTCGTTGGTGGAATGTCCACCTCTCATCAATTAGGTGGCTCCGGTCTGTCGTAGCGCAATTTTTGTCCTCGCTTTGCTTGTTTTGCTCTCAAATTAACCGGGTGGGACCACGGTCCATCGTCCAACTATGACGGGAGCCCGAAGCGTTCATGAAAATTCGATAATGGGAAAGTCAATGGCTCCTCCCTCCGATTTTTTTGCGATGGACCGAAGACTTATGAATTTTATGAATGTTGACGGGGTGCGGAGCTTTCGCTGATTTCCGCATGAGGTTGAAACCTGTGGATAGGCAGATTTCGGATGTGGGTACTAAACTTTTCCGACTCCCCATTCTCGGAACCAGCTCCGGAGGCCATTTTCTAGTCATAATGATGCCATAGCCACGTCTCTTGCAAGAAGCGTGGCTATGGCATCATAATCACTAGGCCATTTCGGAAAAGAGTTTCTGTTTCTGAAATTCTACAATCGGCAGGACTGCTACATTCCGCTGCCGGACCATAATGTCAGTGATGACCAACTACGTTGTTACAGTATGTGCCAAAACGAAATTATCCCACTGTTAATCGTGTGCACCGGCTGTTCGTTCCATCTCCACACCATCTCGCCGCCTCTTTACCTCTCTTCGCCTACATCTAGGGCACGGTATTCTGTTTTGTCACAGACAGTATGTACCCTCTCTCAATCAGCTGATGAATACGCATGCTGCGCTTTCTTCAAAATAGGTCCATCGCATGCGCAGTTTACGGCTCCACCTGGCCTACGATTATCTTCAATAATGAACTAGTTCGCGAGTGACTGCGATGCGTCGAAGAAGAAGGTAAATCCACCGTGGGGAATGGGGGCACGCCAGTTTGTTATATCCCTTGCTACTACTGGATAACCCCTAACTTTCACGTATACAAGCCCACGAATACCTTGCTCATAATTATTTGTGCAACTGTTTTATTAGGACTTATGTGAGCGTGATGAACATTCACCACACTTATACCTGAAATTCAGTTACTGCCCATGTCCGTCTCGCAACCCGCTTGAGCTTCCACAGCCATTCTTTACGGTGAGTCCTTAAACTTACTCACAAAGGAAGTGTCTTGAGCGTTAAACGCATCACCGAAAATATTATTATATTGATAGTATTTCTTGTGCCTCTACAATAAAACTATCCAGTAACTTGTCCCGAACTGCTGTTCTAGAAATTTATAAACGTTTTTCAAGCTCTGAAAATGCAAGGGCGAATTAACCATCAGGCAAACTCCGGATAAAAACTCCTGATTTGGCTCAGTTCTTATATGTAGTGGTTATTCAGGGTGCTGAACACATATCTGGTGCCCGCTTGTGGAAATTCTGAGGTACACATGCTGTAGGTTACGGTAAAATTCATTCCATTTAAGAGGGGCCTACACTGATGTCTAAAATCGACAAATGGAAAATTCGTATTCGCCATCTCGGATAACCCCCGCAGAGATTCGGTCAAAATCTGACTTTTATCAAACTACCGTAAACCCACCTTAAAGGCAGGGTTCGCGATAAAAACGACTTCCGAGCTCTCTTCATGAGAATGTAGATTTGGCCATCACAAAAGTGAAAATAATTGAAAAAACCCGGAAATTCGAGGGAAAAACGCTCAAAAACAAAGTATAAGGGCTAATTACCGGTGTCGGCCGGCCCCCTAATTAACGCGATTTTCATTAATGCTTGCTTATCCGCCATTTATTTTGCTGTTAAAGTAATCAGTAGTCTCCAGAAATGTTTAGAAATTAGTTTAGAAGCAAAATAAAAGTAACAAAACAGGGTTTTACACAAATCTCGATATTTGGGGGCGGGAGGACACCAAGCCATAACTTGTTCCTGAGCGTTTTTTCTCCAATTTTTTACTCATTTTCGCTTTTGTGATGGCCAGATCTACAATTCCATGAAGATAGCTTTACAACCGATTTTATCGAGAACCTTGCCTTTAATCTATGAAAAATCGACAAACGGACCTCACACCTCATGTCAAGCCTTCCGAACAACCCTCAGCCTCTTGCCAAGCCTTCCGAACAACCCTCAGGGAGGACGTATGGGCCACATCTATCGAATCGCTCCGCAAGTATGCTTAGTATCCGAATCACTCCTTATCGGATATCCGAGATTCGAATAATCCTATATCCGAAAATTAGAAAAAACCCATTATCTGAATCGAACCATTATCCGAAGAGTCAATAATTCGGTTAAAATCGGATAAAATTCGGATAAAATCGGATAATTTTTGGATACAATCGGATAAATTGGGATGAAATTGCGCTTGGCCACGCCCATTTTTCCGTACCGCCTTCTATTTAGTACATCAGACAAGGATTTTTCTCCTCCTTCAGAAACCGGAAGAGTCGTTCCGGCGCGGAAAAATGGGCGTGGTCAAGTGAGATGACCAAGTGGCTAGTTATTCAGTGTAGAGGTTTTTTGTATAGTTGCTTTGCATACTTTTTACTAGTCAGTTTTCCTGAATCAAACCTATGTATGGATAATACTGTGCCTACCAACGACGATATAGTAATTGAAGATTTGTTTATATACTTTTATTAATATGCATATATGAAGCTTGAAGTTCGTATGTTAGCATGCTGCAACAACAATGAAGTACCACTGTCTGTTCAATTATGGATGCTTTCAAAGGCTTGCCTTGAGTACCTGGTTTATTTTTCACTTTTTTGCAACAAATTTGTTCCGAAAATAACCGAAATTATCCGACCGGATATCCGTATCTGAATCATTGGAAAAGTGGCATTATCTGAATCGATCCATTATCCGAAATTAAAAAACGCATTATCTGAATCGAGCCAATTTCCGGGAAAATTTAAAATCGGCCTTAGCCGAATCGATCCATTATCCGAAGAATTATCTTCGGATAACAAGTATATCCGCAAGTCATCAAAAGTCGGATTCTGCCCTCAAATTTCCCCCATTGGGAACTTCGAACGGAATATGTCGAAACTTCGGAAAATCGTCCAATGAATATCAGATTCGTGATCAGAACCCCAAAGAAGCCACAGGAAAAATTTTAGGTCATGTTATTGACATTTTTCTTGATCGCTCTAAGAACCATAGTATTGAAATACAGTCGGTATGAATCACATTGACACTTTGCATTCCGTGTTGAAGGTTGGCGCCAACTCGGAGTCATATGTTATGGCACATGCACACCGATTTGCGCCAACCTTCAACAGGACACGAAAAGAATCAGGACGATCCATGCCGACCGTAAGTAAGCGCTCAACCAATAAGGGTGCCTTCTTAGGATCTAAAATTATGACCTAAACTCTCTAATTTTTCTCTTCCTAATCCCTCTATGATATCGCTAAGCTAGCGTTTCCCCCGTAATGCTTTAAAGGCAGTGTTCGCGATGATTTTTGTTCCCGAGTTTTACACATAAAACAATGCGTTGGCATCCAAGTGTTACCAAAATTACGAAGAAACGGCGAGAATCGCATTAAAACGTCGTATTTCAGTGACATTAATCTATAACATGGACTAGTTGTCCGGTTGGATGAACATGTTCATTCTGGTTGTCGCCGGTGGAAAATTGAGTAAATCGAAAATAAAAGAATATTTCATGTAAAGCAGGATTAGTTAGGGCCCTAAGGAAAGAACGGAGCAATAGAGAGAGGAGAATTGCAAAGGACGGGTCCACAAGAAATTTCATTGTCACAACAAACACTTCCTGTGATACTTAAAGGCACAGTACACCCTCAGATATGCATTTTGAGAATCTCATTTAATTGTGTAGAAGACCGCTCCTGTATAACACGTGCCAAATGCCAGATCTCATTTCCTCCAAATAAGCGAAATATAAGCGACCACCACAGGCCCGACCCCCTTCGCTCACCACCACAGGCCCGACCCCCAAACAGATTTTCGAACTCGACAGCGGCTCGATGGGTGGGTGAATTCCTACAAGTCGTCGTTCTTCAGTCCATTACCGGACTGTTTCCTTATCCTGGATTTCTCTCACGCAACGATTTCGAATGAAGAGAATTACAGGCCTGAGACAACTCGTCCACCAATTTCTCACCCGCAAAATACAGGCATCTTTGAAGAGCAATAACTCTGCTCAAAGGGGGTCTTGGACGATTTCAGAGATACCACTGTGATCAGCGTGTGACTCTCTCCAAGATAAGCATGAAATCTGAAAATTAATTTCTTGGGTGTCCTGTGCCTTTAAGAGGCGGGGTGATACTTAAAGGCAGGGTCCGGGCAGAATTTCGGTTTTGAGATTTCCCGCTAAATTGGTGCTCTTGCTACAGGTAGTCCCAAGGAACATGCGAAAACTGCGTTAAAACCGGTCTTCTTCAAGTTATTCCAGCCACTTCCGTCAGCCGATGATCCAGAAAAGTCAGAAAAGTGTGACCATCGTCCATATTTTAGCGGTTGTCCACGCATTCTTCAAAAGTGCTGTGTAATTATCGGTCATTTCAGCCATGATTATCATGCTGTGAATACCGTAATCCCTGACTTTGAGGCTGTTTTCTCCAGAACTAAGGACTCAGAGTTCGTGAAACGTTCAGACGATGTTCAGCTAGGCCAGCCCAATCTATTGAACCCAAATTTTGGTAGTGTCAAAACTTGACCGGACCTTGCCTTTAAGGATTTCGTGTACTTCTGGTGCGTTTTCCTCAACTTCTACGTAATTGTAGTTTTACCCGACGGCCACTCAATCAATATAGCAAATAATCTCACAATTGAAGATTATCGTGAACATTGCCTTTGAAGCGCCGCTGACCCGGGTTACTGAGGGAGCGGTAGGAGCACCCCTAGCGCCAGATTCCTGCATCGTTTACAACGCGGGCCACCTACGAAGTTCAACACGTTTGACAGATCAGTGGTAGGATCCCGGATCCGCAAAATTGAACATTGCGGAGCCGAGATCTTCGCGGTAGGTTCGAGGCTCAAAGCAGGTCCGCGGTGAGTTCGCGGCACATTTTATAAGAATATCGACCACAACAAAATCCCATTTTTAGAGGAAAGCTTTCAAGTTTGTTAGAGATCATTCCATAGAAAGCAATTGGAATACCCTTTCACTCCAACTTTTGCTTTAAATCGAGCATCGCTTCACACCTAGTATTTCATACTTGGACAAGTACAGTCCGTGCCGGATAGCATTGATACTTTTAGGTCTGTATCAACAGTTGGCGCGAACGGAGTGCACATGTTATATCATACATGCACCGAGTTGGCGCCAATCTTCAATAGGGAGCTGAACGTATCGAGCGAACCGTGACGACTGCACAGTATACTCTGAGAGTTTAGGCCGCGAAATAGCCGGGAAATAGCCCACCAGGCTCCGCAGCGGCTCCTGGTGGGCTATTTCCCGGCTATTTCTCGGCTTCTCACAGAACGGACCAGAAGTAGCCGAGAAATAGCCGACATATAACCGAGAATTATTCAGAAGTAAACAAAATTAACCTAGACGCAACCGTCGCCGGCTCGCCGAGCCACCACCTGGGCCGCCAGCTGTTGGGCGGGGCCTTCAGAGGTTGAACGAGGTCCACGTACCTCAAAATTGGGTAGTTAAACCGACGGAGGTGCTGACATCTGAATTATGCCTCTGAAATGCTCCGTACATCTGCCTGGAGAGCATCATTTCTCGGCTATTTCGCGGTGAGCATTATTTCGCGGCTATTTCGTGGCGAGCATTATTTGACGGCTATTTAGCGGCTATTACGCGGCAAGCAGGCATTTCGCGGCTATTTCTCGGCTAAAACTCACGATCGAGTTTTCGACTAACTCGATTTTTCAAAATGTCGAATAATCGAGTAGTCGAATGACTCGATGTCAAGTGTTTCAGTCGATACCAAGACTCGATGATTCGACTCGACATAAGTACTGTGCTTCTCTGGGCCGAATTCCGGTCCGCAGTTGCGTCTCGACACGCTTTGCGGCCGCACGCGCTCGAGTCAGTCTAGTTTCCAGCTCCAAAGCCGACTAGATATGGCTTTTTTTATAACGTTTTCTCTAATTTTGTTTAGTTTCCAGTTTCTAAAACCCATCTAGAGCCAACAGATCAGCGGCTGCGAGGCGGGAAACCCTTCCGCCTCGTAAGCGCGCGGCCGCAAAGCGTGTCGAGACGCAAATGCGGACCGGATTTTTGCCCAGAGAAGCACAGTATACTGCACAGTCGATTGTTGCTTCTATGCTACATGAAAAGCGGGATATTGCTCTCCACTCTACATCTTATCTCGCTTTTCCTTCTCACAAAATTCCAGATCACGGCTCACTCACAGTGCATTTTAAAACGGTATGCACCTAAAGCCTGGCTTGCTCGGATGAGTCCGGGAGGAGTAAGCAGCGGAGCGGTCGGTCATGGGAAAATATAACAGTGAGAAGGAGATTTTGACATGATAAGCCTTACTTCGACCGGCTCAAAATCAGGGAGCTAGGCTATACCTCTGATACGTATAGCCTAGCTCCCTCGTTTTGAGCCGAGCCAAGTGAGGCTTATCGCGCTTATCATGTCAAAATCTCCTTATCACTGTTATATTTTGCTATGACCGCTCCTTACTCCGCCCGGACTCTTCCGAGCAAGCTAGAATTTAACTTGTCGCGCACTGTATTTTTTCATTGAAGCACGTTGTAGCTCAATTTTATGTGTTCCAACAAGATAGCGAACGCCGTGGGAAAAAGAGATGAGCCTTTTTTCGACCAAAGCCGCGTGGCTTTCTCCGCCTTTCTCGAGTCTCAGGGAACCATTCCAAACCACTTTCGTACGCCCATTTGCTTAAAACGCTCAGTTTAAACGGAGCTTTACGTTCGTGTTGTTTGCTCTGCATGTAGATTCAATGCCCAAGAATACCTCACACGTTTTCCACTGGGTTCAGGTCCTGCAAGCCGGCCGGCCGTTCAGGGAAATTGGCATGATCGGCCTGAAACCAGGCCTCATCGTCCTACTGTCAAGAAGTGAAGGCAGAAACGGACTGGAAAAAACTGGAAATGATTTTTCCGACACAGTCTGATAATTTGTGAGGTTTGTAGGTCATGTCGCGAAAAACTGGTCCAGATTGCCACACCGCCTGAATCCGGGTTGGCACATCATTCTTTTCACATAGGATTCCCTTGAGAGCTCCTACTCGAGGATAAGGGTGGGTCCTCTAGTAGACCTCTCGTGTGCTTAGAATACTTGAGTCAAAATAAGTAAACAGGATAGAATTCATCAGGCTTGTACGGATTGAACTTGCTTTCGACCGACAAAAAAAGGATTTCGAAGGATAAACACTGGGACCCAAACTTATCCTCGAGAGGGAACTTTGGAGGAGAAAGAATGTGTCGACCTTGATTCGGGCGGTGTGGCAAGCTGGACCATATTTTTGCGACATTACATATGAACCTCACAGATTATTAGGTATGCCCATTTGCCAGAACGGCCGACCGGCTTGCAGGACCTTAAAGCTAGTGTTCACGAAAAAAAATGTGTTTCAGTTTCCACTAGGAATGGGTAGTGGAGGGGCAAACTGTAACATTGACGTCGAAAGAACGCATGAAAACGAGCCAGGAAGAGCCCCAAGAGAGCCCGAAGTTGCCACTTCGAGAGCAAGGCAAACCCCAAAAGCGCAGCACACGCCACCGACGTCAACAAATGAATGCTCGAGATCGTGAGATGAGCGATGATTTCCAATCGAAAGCCCCGTTCTTCCCTTCATTCACAACTTCTCTCTCTACTCAGGTCAGCTCGCATAGATCGGCTGCAAAAGGCGGAAGTTGCGGGCCTCCGACAACTCGTTCACCATGTTTCCTTAGCTCAATCTTTGAGGGACCATAACTCCGTTCTCAAAAGGTCTCGTACGATTTCAGAGACATAGTTGGAATCAGCATGGGACCGGTTTCAAGATAGGCAAAAAAACAGAAAAACGATTTTCATCGTGAACACTGCCTTTAACTCAATGCTCAGGAATTTCTAAAGAAGTTACCTGAGACTTGAACGCAAGTTGCATGATGGCTTCACGCGACCTACTTTAAGTTCGCAAGTAACTTTAAGCGATGTTGCGAGTAACTTGACCAGATTTTTGATTAAGGTGACATGTTAGTTGCGCTAGTAATGCAAAACATTGCGAGTAACTTATGCCGTGACCGGATGTTACCTGACTCCGACTCGCGACGCGGTCAGCACACCGACACGCGGCATGCTCACCGAGCATGCCGGGGACCGCCAGAGGCTCGGTGTGGCCTTCAGCCGTTGTGCGAAGCGAGGTACTTCACACTTGGGTAATTGAACCAACGACGCTACCTACGTCGAAGTCCTGCTTCGAGAGTGTGTCGTATACCTCCCTGGGGACCAGCCCGCTCCGAGTTAAGTTATATGTGCGCTAAAGTAACACGCTTAAAGGCAGCGTACGCGCTAAAAACCGTGTTTATTTTTTTTTTCACAATTTTGCGCAGGTAGGCTTACCAGGTTGTCATATATCATGAAGAGACCACCCAAAACACTCAAGTTTCCGAGAAAACTCGTTTGAAAATCTCGCAGCATTCAGCCTCCTTTTTCTCACGTCTGTCCGGTGTGTCTTGTGTATTACACAAATATCGAAAATTTGAACGGCTGAATTGGTTTAGCCCTTAACTTTCTGGGTTCCGCAATTCCTTTCGCTTTACTGCTGTCAATGATCATCTAAAAATAGGAGGCTTTCAATATCCACGTCTTAACTCGAAGATTCTTCGGAATAAAGAATTTAGAAAATTGGATTTCCGCGGCCGGCCGAAGACTGTCGTGGGGTTTCTGTTCCTCGTGTTAGATGATCGACCGGGAAAACGCCTTTTCAGACCACGGAGCGATTTTCACGAGCCTATAGCATTATGAATACGCAACATTGAGACCTCAAGCTTCGCCAACTATCTCCACTTGGTTCATACATTGGATTGAGAAGAAAAACACAGATGTGGTTTTCTGCGCGGACGCTGCCTTTAAGTTACACGTCAGTTCTTTATGTCACGTGTAAGCCAACTGCTACCGCGCAACAAACTTACTTCGTTGAAGGTCACATGTAACTTAAAGCTATGAAGATAAGTCGCAGGCAGCATATTTCGAGTCCTTAATTTGCACGTAACTTTATCAGGAATTCCTGACTGGGGGCGCAGATTGAAAGAAAGCTGGGTTGAAACAAGCGATACAGTTTTCGAAGTGGTTCTGCGTCGACACAATTCTGAAAACTGACTGATGTTTCTGATGGTTCTTGCCATGAACGAACTGATACAGAGGGTCTAGAATCGAAATTTCGGCGAGAACGTCAGATATGTCATAATTTTGCATTTTTGACAATTTCTTTTGCCAGTTTTCTACTACTGGTTCTAATTTGATGAAGAATGGTACCGAAGGGTTTCCGAGAGTGCTGCATGGATTGGCGTTTACCGTTTGTCTCCTTATTTGACGCGAAGTTCGGAACCGCAGAAATCGGGGTATGTCATATAATTTTGTAACACACTGTAGAAGCCCAAAAATACATATAATTCGCAGACGTGCTTAACCCCCTACGCACTTCCGTTGCCGGTGGCATCAGACCGGAATTATTTGGCCGCTGACAATGAGTGCGGCTTCATTCAACAATGGTCCACGGAAAGCCTTCCGAGAGTTTATGACATGAGACCGTTATCTGACCAAGAAACTACATTTAGAAAACCTGACTTGGAAATTGCGGTGGCTGATGGGGAAGCATTATTTGGCACTATTTAACTTTACTTTGATTTCTTCTATTGCACTTCAAATGCCGATGATCGAGGACTTGCCAGTGATGTAAATGAGAGCCAATTTTTTTTCGACAAAACTTCGTTCAAAGATGCCTGGGTGCTTGGTGTAAATATGGGGTCCGTTATCAGTTCAGCACCCATATAACTTTCTGAGATGAGTTTTGGCGACAGAATTTTCTACCCTTGGATAGTGGAATAGCGCCCAATAATTGCCTACACATTTTGATGGCCCGCGGTCGTCTGCATGAACTGTGTTAAAGGCATCGTACGCGCAGAAAACAGTATACTATTTTTTCATGTTTTTGTGTAGCTTGGCCTCTCTAGAGAACGAAAATGTCGAAGGGGCCCATGAAAAACCTTCATTTGTAAAGAAAAGTCAATCGGAACACATTGTAGATACGAATTTGAATTTCGCGCCAAAATGGTTTTTAACGTTTTTCTGCCTTTGAAGGCCTCGTCACTGTCATTTTCGTAGTTTTTCTTCATGTGGGCTTTGTGCCATAACTGTTTTTCATGTTGTTTGACGGTCGCATCAACATTCTAGGAAAAAGTGCTAGATGACTGGTGAGATTCGGTGGCGGATCTTCATCTTTGACGCCTTCCAACCTCATTGCCCAACGTTTTTGACGCGCCAAAGTTTACCAGTGTGGTCTACCGGGCTCAATCATGAAATTGAGCCTGAAAATTGAGAATTGATTTTCAGCGCGAATGATGCCTTTAAGTGTTAAACTAGCGTACCAGACATTATTACTGAAGCACTCATTGTAATCAGCCTTTTAAAGATGATAGCGACTGATACGCTAGCTTAATCCAACGTAAAATGTTTACGCGCAACTCCAGGTAGCCAAAAAGGGCACATCAATATCGTTCAGTCAAAAAAGTCTCCGGTCGTGAAAGGCTATAACCAGCGATACAGGGGTAGATAGGAATTCGGGCGGAGTCATTCCCTCCGTCGGCCAATCTGCGATTGTCTCGAAAAAAAAAACACGAACTGGTGAGGGGGTGGCGCTCCGCCCCCTCAGCTAATCTTGGCAGGCGCTACCGTGTTGAGGCATGCCAGCTCGTCGACGCAAGATCCACCCGTCGCAGTGTGGAAATGATTGGTGATTCTGGTTGGCCAATCTCAACCGGCCTCAATCATGGCGAGCACTGCAGCCATTTTTGGGGCACATTCTGCGTTTTTGTGTTCCGTTTTTTCAAGGGGTTGGAATCCTGGGGTGGGTGCGACAGTACGTTCCACGTCAAAATCACACCCCCCCTCCCCGAAGAAATCGGAGAATATATCCACACCTACGCTACAGTCATCCCAAATAGAACCTCGGAGTTCCAGGCCCTTGAAAGAATTTGCTTTGAAAATGGTTTCATCTCTCGCGATGACTGCGGCTAGATGTGACTAACTAGACATGACCTCGGGTGATGGTCGAGGGGTATTCCAACCCCAAGAGAAGCGAAGGAGAATGCGTGTTGCTTCCAATCACGCAAGTCGCTCATCCGCAGTCCCCCCCAGGCGGTTAAAATACGCTACGTCAATCACCCCATGACCTCCAACGTTCACAATACGACAGCGAGGCTGGCATAACACGATACGGCATTGCCAGCTGATTGTCCGCTTGGCGGCGGTAACAACCTCCCCCCCAGTTCGTGTTAACGATTTATGGTTTCTCTTTTCCACCAACACGTCTCGGCTTGGTCTTCTTCTTTGCAGACGCAGGAAGGTTTTTGTCAAAGGTTCAAGAAACGGGCGACTGAATCCGGATTCGTCCACAAATTTATTGTTGTCAGAGTGGTAGGCCTCTTTGGGCAATCAAATAGGTGCTCAGTTGTGCGGCCACGGCTACCACAGTCCGGGCACTCGTCAGGCTTACTGCGATCGATCTTATGCAAGAATGACATCAGCATAGGGGAATGACCGCAGCGTAACGAGGCAAGGGTGTTCTAGCCCGCCTACCGAGTGCCATCTCGGTGTTGCTGACTACAGACGGTACGACCCCCAATATGGGATTGACGTCCATCCTACTCAAGTGATCCCTGACGAACTTGGTGTGCTCCGCACGTAAAAGACGCAGGAGCATCCGCAAAAGTCCTTCTGATATCTATCTCTCACGGGATTCATGATCCTTCTTAATGGGTGGTCAGGCTGCTTGACAATGTTGATAACCAGTTGCTGCGCTTGGAGTTAGCAGTGCTCCTTAACTGGCAGAATTAACCTTTAACATAACCTAACAACAACATAACCTTTCACAGGGCCAAAACCTCTGCTATCTAGATTTTTTCCGAACCGCGCAGGCTCGATATACTTGAAGCTCACAAAATGCGAGACATCGCCGCTCACACTCAAACGTTGTAAACGCAAATACGCCGCCAAGTTATTGAAGCCGTAGTATGCCGTGTACTTTCCCTCATTTCCCTTTCATGTCTCGGAAATCATAATTTATCATTACAACTATTCGTATGGCTCTTATTGTACTCTTTTTAGTCTTGATTGTTTTATTTATGTGTGTTTGTGTGTATATTTATGTGTATATGACGTTTGTCTTAAAGGCAGTGTTCGCGATGATTCTCGTTTCCAAGTTTTCCACTCAAAACAATGCGTTGGCAACCGAGTGTTATCAAAATCACGAAGAAACGGCGAGAAACGCACTGATTCGTCTTATTTCAGTGATATTATTCTATGGCCTGGACTAGTTGTCTGGTTGGATGAACATGTTCACGGTGTTTGTCACCGGTAAAAAATAATCCCTAATCGAAAATGGAAGAATATTTTGGGCAAAACAGTATTAGTTAGGGCCCGAAGAAAAGAACGGAGCAACACAGAATGGAGAATTGCAAAAGACGGGTCCACAAAAGATTTCATTGTCACAACGAACAGTTCCATTGATACTTAAGAGGCGGGCTGATACTTGAGGATTTCGTGCCCTTCTGGTGCGTTTTTCTCGGTTTCCTCGTCATTTAAGTTCTACTCGGGGGCCAAACAATCGGTTTAGCGATTAATCTCAAAATCGAAGATTATCGTGAACATTGCCTTTAAGTGACGTAATAAACAAAACAATTCGGGCTTCAGCATGAAGATGTTCCACTGGGGTGCTTTTAGCACACCGTGTGGCAATCCGAAGAGCAGCATTTTGGACTCGCTGCATCTTTGTCCACGATGAGTCCGATATTATGTGCTGCCATAACGGTGCAGTGTGCTCCAACGCCGGCTGCAATATTGCCTTGTAGGTGGTCAAAATTGTCTCCTTGCTACTTCCCCACGACGTTCCTCCCAGAGCTCGTAGAACGTTGAGCTTTGCTTTCACTGTAGCCTGTTTCTGCTCAGTATTCTTGTGGAACCTCAACGAAGGATCCAATACTAGACCAAGCAGCTTTGGGAAACGTGCGGCAGGAAGACGAGCGTCTTCCCAATTCACAACGGGGTGAGCGCAGTGTTCCTTAGGGTCAGTGGAGAAAACTGATACAGATGATTTAGCAGCAGAGACAGTGAGCATCATATCATCGAGAAAGCTCTTCGGAACGATGAGGTAGCTATTGATCTTGCAAGCAGCTATATTAATGTCTCTGTCTCGGCACAAGATGGTGATGTCATCCGCATACGCAACGACTTTGGTGTCACTTGGGGGGACGGGCAAATCCTCCAGGTAAAGAGTGAACAGAGCAGGCGGTATGACTCTTCCTTGAGGGACACCAGCAGCGATCGGAATGCTATTAGAGAAAAATGAAACAGCACTTTTGCTCGGCGTCCTTTGATGAGTGCGGTAATCCATCGCTTCTGCCAAGGCGGGATGGTGGACCTCAATAGCTTCTCAGACAGTATGCCTAAGTTGACAGTGTCAAATGCCTTCGTGAGGTCCAGGGCTACTCCAACAGTTCGTTGAGGCTTTCCGGCGTTGAAGTCATCCAAAGCATAGCTCACAATCTCCAGCAGCGCCGTAGTGGTAGAGTGTAATTTGCGGAATCCATACTGGTGCTGCTGATTGTCATTATGCTCGGCCAGCTTCTTGACGACCAGTTTCTCAGCGACCTTGGCGATTGCTGATAAGACTTATTGGCCTGTATCCCTTTGCTGTCGATGGCGATTTACCAGGCTTGGGCGATGGTATGACGCTTGCCATTTTCCAGTCTTGGGGTACGATGCGCGCGCGAAAGGATGTGTTGATGACGTCAGCCAGAATTGGCATAATCTCACTCGGCAGTTTCTTCAAGACCGCTGGACTAATGCCATTCGGTCCTATAGCCTTCGAGTTGCGCATTTCTTTTACCACCTTTTCAATCTGCGCAGGCGTCACTGCTTCTGCTTCGTTCATGAGTGGTAACTTACATAGCTCTCTTACAGTCACTCGATTTTGTTTCCCTCTCTTAGCCTGAGTTATGAAAAAATTCTTTACGAGAGCAGTTGCAGCCTCCTTTCCCGATTTGAAAACTCCATTTTCGAACTCGATCGTGGAATAGTTGGTGGAGGTGCTCTTGCCTGAGATCTTCTTTAGAACTTCCCAAGTTGATGCTCCGTCACTCTTGAAATTCATCTTTTCCGTGAATTTCTAGCAACACTCCTTCTTGTGCTTGTCCAGATCTCGCTATCCAGCTCAGCAATTGTCGGATCCAGGTGATCTGCGACTCTCTTTGCATCCCTTGTCCTTATCTTCTCCAAGGTCTCCCGGGTGACATTTGGAAAGAAGATCTTAACTCGGCCCTCCGGAATGGCTGCTTTCATCGCCTTGCGAATCGCGTCAGTCAAGTGACGTTCTTTCTGGTGCACGTTTCCATTCCATGAGTGTCACCCACATGGCGAACAGGGATGCGCGGAAAAAATATTTTTGGAAACAGAAAATCTAGTTTGACAGAAAAGAGAAAAAAATTTCCAAAAATGGGCAGAAAACAGAAAATTTTCAAAAATCAATAAAGGGTGTTCAGCGTACACTAAACAAAACTTTTCAAAACACTGGCCAGAGCAAAAATTATAGGCGTCCAAGAAATGCAGATTATGAATGCGATGAGATAAAAAATGTTCATTGAACCTTCCTTTTCCCAGGCAATAAAAGCTCGATTACTCTATTAGAAGCTCAATACATATGTATTGCCTGTGCAAGGAGTACGTAACGCAGTCGCAGCTAACTTTCCGTTCCTCAGTGTACATATTTTGCCACTGATTGTGGGATAACTGCTGGTTTGAACACTGTACTGCTCCTCAGAACTGAATGTCACGCCCGTACGCCTGTGCCGTTATAGTATAAATGACCTGACGCGACGTTTGCTCCATCGTTGAAGGCAAAGTCCAACCTCACAATCGATTTTTCGTTTTTCTACCTATATTGGAGAAAATCTCACGCTGATCACAATGGTGTCTCCAGAATCGCTTAGAACTCACTACGGAGTTACGGCTCCTAAAAAATTTCAATTTTGAACGGCTAGAAGTTCGCGGACGAGTTGTCTCGAGCCTGTATTTTCTCGTTATTCGCAGCCATCATCCTGAAACAGGTCACAATATAAAGCCAGATGGAAAACAAAAGGAGGAACATGAATTTCGAATACAATCATTCGCGCGTCTCTTCCCTATCGAGGTCGGAAACCTGACGCTGGGCGTTGCCCATTTTTTCTTTCAAGGGGGCGTGGCCGACGTTTTCCTAGCCTTTTCTCGCTTATTTGAGCGAATTGAAATTTCGCACTTGGCAGGTTAGCTATAGGCGGCGACCGGACCATAATATTAAAAATTACCTCTGAGGTTGTACTGTGCCTTTGAGAGCCCCTCGTACCTCTGTGGCGGAATTATCATCTGCCACATAGCCTCACCATCAATTTCTTGGCGCTTCATCTTAATTGAATTCTGCGTCATCTGCGTTGCAGTGAATCAAAACACGTATTTAGAGTTTTGCGTGCATGGCACAGTTGGGGCCAACATTACCCCGCTCCACCAAAGCGGGTACGCTGTGGATCGGGTATGAATAGTGGACGTCAAGTAGTATTAATGGCTTATTATTGTTCGTATAGTCACATTGCATTTTTCCTTTCACTCGACTGCTTTGCATTACATCTGAGGGATTCGTCAACGATAAACCTCTGGGTAAGAGTATCCACTATAAGATAAAGATAAGGAATCGGCTTCCTGAATCCCTATTGGGATGCGCAGCGCATTCGACGTCCTACTCGTAGAGGCTTGACTCTGAGAGAAGTTGCCGCTGCACCTCCGCGATAGTGCCGCTTTGGCGTGTACAGGCACCGGAGCGGCATTATCGCGGAGCCGCGGCGGCAATATCGCGGAGCCGTAGCGGGGATACGACAGTACCGCTTCAGCACCGCGATAACGCCGCAGCGGCTCCGGGAGTGTTTAATATGAAGTTATTCAATAATTATAAGACAACTAGAGGGGGTCCTAATCAGGGTTCGGCGTGAGGTGTGATGTATCACAGAGGGGGGTCGGACCCATCGACATCCGGTGGGATGGGGGGTCGGACCTTCGGTCAACCAAGAAACAAGAAGAACTTCTATCAGGCCGGAGGGAGGGGGGGGTTAAGAACCATACCGTTAGTTTAAAAAATGACGGCGAAATTAGATCGCAATAGGTCAAATTAAAACTGGAGATTATACTGAGAGAGCAAAATGAGACAGGAGATCAAAAAAGAAACTGATTAGTGAGAAACATTTGCGAAAAAACAAATGAGGCAAGATATGAAATGGGGATGTAAAAATGAGGCAGGAACACAAAAAGAGCTTACAATTCACTGGTGATAAAGCATGCAAGACAATCTCGGACAGAAAATAGGGCTGACCGCTCGCAACAATAGGACCGACCGCGGGATCGGCGACGTTCCGACCGCATCATTGCGAGCGTTCCGACCGGTATTCAGCCGCGGTCAGTACGAAAGTGAGCGCGTTCCGAACGTAAATCTGCATCACGGCGCTTTGCGTTCGGACCGCGGGCAAGTATGATATCACGGCGCCCTTCCGATGGGAGGGGCTCAGAACAGCGCAATACGCCAACAGGAGATCCTACAATCATTGGTGCCCACTACTGGCTATTACAGTATGAAATAGAGAGTACTGGATATCACGATTAGGGGACTCGATGCTAGCGTATTGCATAACAACATAACGCGAAAATGATAAAACACAAATTTATTACCAAATTAATCACTTGATGGTACATCAATCAGTAATGAAACGATAATTGTGAAACAAATTGTGTTTGTTTACAATAATGGCTAACGGTTATACATAAAAATATGCAACGAAATACATTACATGATCGAGTTCACAAGTTTCCAAAAACTGACTTCAAATACTTGAATAAAAAACACATTGGAAATATGGGTCAATTTTGATGTCAGAATCCGAAAATCGTGCAGGTTGGTGTGATTTTAAATGTCAAATATTCGAAAAAACAAGTGAACATAAATTTTCGTAACTGAAAACGTATTTACTCCAACTGCGAATTCCCTTTTTGTGTCCTATCCAGTCAAGTGATTCATATTTTGAATGTTATTACTGTAAAAATCTAATCCGCATTCATTTATTGTGCTTCCACGCTGTTACATGAAAATTATGTTTCGAACAACACGGTTTCCAATTATTTCAAATCATCTTTCAAAAATTGTGAACCCTAAAAATAAAACTTTTACAGCGCACAAAAGTGAAGTCATCAAAACTGAGAACCCAAGTGGTAACTGATCAATGTTTTATAAGGACACAGATACCCAGAGCGCGTTTAAAAAATATAGCTATTTATAAGACTGACTGCACATTCGAGGTTCCTTACAGCAAAGAAGCGAAATCGATATAATTAAAGGCATTGTTCGCGATAAATATTGCTTTTCTGTTTTTTTGCCTATCTTGAAACCGGTCCCATTCTGATTCCAATGATGCTTCTGGAATCGTACAAGACCTTCTGGGAATGGAGTTATGGTACCTCAAAAATTGAGCTAGGGAAAATTGTGGACGAGTTGTCCAAGGCTTGTAACTTCCGACTTTTGCAGCCAATGTGTGCGAGCTGACCTGAGTAAAGAGAGAAGTTGAGAATGAAGGGAAGAACGGGGCTTTTGATCGGAAACAATCGCTCTACTCAGGATTTCGAGTGTTCCTTTGTTCACGTCGAGGGGCGGGAAGAGGCGGGGCTTGCCCACAATGGCGAGGTTTTCCCACTTTTCTAAGCCGTTTTGCGGCTCCTGGGTAGCTTTCCGTCCCGTTTTTTCGACGCTGTTCTGCTTCTGAGAGCCACGAGAAGCGTTTGTCATGGAAAATTCGAGGATGAAGTTTATCGCGAACAGTGCCTTTAAACGAGATAATGGTAGTAGGGCATGTTATAAGGCTAGTAGAACTTACAAATATCTCCCCATGTAAAACTTAAAAGGGAATCTACAATACCCGCACTAAGTTTTGTAAAAACGGGGAGCATCTGGCAAACTTGGCAAAAAAAAACGTCCGATGCATGTAACTTTTTTGAATAATGATTTTTTTCGAATTCTGACAACGCTATCATATTCGCAGATAAAAAAAAGCTACTTAATTGCGCGACTTTTAGGCCGAAGATCCCTACATTCGCTTTGTTTTTGAAGGAAATAGTTTTTTTTTCAACCGTTTTTCAAAAGCGTCGCGCGCGGCGAAATGCCGCGAAACTTTGAGCTGTTTTTGTAAAAGTAATGGAAGAGCAATCTGTATGCTTTCTTCATAAATTAGGTGTAAATGAGAGAATCTCAAGGTTTGTTTGGGTTGAATTTTCGGAAACTTTCAATTAAGAGTCCGGGGTTCTCGCAACAAAACTTCGACTTTTCATGTAGTTCTCAAACGTGTTTATTGAAGGATTTCGACAATTCAACCAACACAAACCTCGAGATTCTCAACTGCACCTAATTTATGAAGAAAGCAAACAGATCGCTCTCCCATTACTCTTGCAAATACTGCTCAAAATTTCGCCGCACTTCGCAGCGCACAAGGTTTTTATAAACGATCGCAAAATTGATTTCCTTTCTTCCTGACAGCGTTTTCAGTAGTCAAAAAAGTCTTCCTTCAAAAAAGTTGCATGCATTGGACGTTTTTTGCCAAGTTTGCCAGATGCTCCCCGTTTTTACAAAACATAGCGCGGGTATTGTAGCTCTGCCATTCTTGCCATTTTTCTCAGCCAATACATTCCACAAAATGATGACTTTTCACTTTGAAAGGCTGGAGTAACCGATCTTGGAATGGACGGAACATTGTTATTGAAATAACACTTTAATTAGCCAAATTGGAAGGCACTCTCTACATATTGAACAAATTGTGAATGTTATAGGTACAATACCGCCGCTATCCAAGGGTAAAAGTGGGCGAAGTGGGCAAAGTGGGCAACTAAAGCGTCTTTCGACCACAACTCGCCACAAAGTGCTCCGTTTTCAATTTCGAAAATGCCGAAATGTACAGCATGTTCTGGTCTAGTCAATCGTGCAAAAATAATTTGGGAAATTTAGGAGGGTCATTATTTTCCAAGATAAAATACATTTTCATTTTGATCATGCTAGAGATCGCGTTTGGTTGCTTTTGATCGAATGAGCTCGTTATCTTGTGATAATATTATCAAATTCATAACTAACCCCATCTTAAAAAAAACTTTTTCGTGAGTAAATTCCAATTTTTCCCCATACAGTTAGATAGATTGTGGCGCGGAGAACATTTTGGTCCTTTCGAAATTGAAAACGGATCACTTTGAGGCGAGTTGTGCTTGAAAGACGCTTTAGTTGCCCACTTTGCCCATTTCGCCCATTTTTCACCCTTGGATAGCAGCGGTATTGTAGTTCTGAAAAGAATGGCCTTCAACAGGCAGTTACAAATGTGTGTTCTTTTAGACATTCGGCCCATACGAAAAATTGAACTAATCAACTACATGAACCTTGGACGGAATGCAGGTGACGACGCTCGAATATAGAATAAAAAAACTGATTTGTTCTCGAGTAAATCAAGTGATTTTAGGAAAAGTACAATGATCTCATTGTTAAAATAAACACCTGCACACTGATTTGTATCAAAAAGAGGGGTTTATGAACTTTGAAAATTTGATTAATATGTTATTATGATCCGTTGAACGGCTGTATTCAGATTATTGATCGATTCGAAAATAAGGGACTAATGCTCAAGTATTAGCGGCAAAATTGAACGCATAAGCACTATTAAACAGCATTTCATCACAATTATTCAGAGCAAGGAATAAATTTTTGAGTTGAGATTAGTTCTAACCGGACTAACTGTACCTCCCTATGCTCTCTACTGCACAAAAGGCAGAACGGCATGAGCTTGCTTCTCTATCCAAAAAATTGGAAACGGACCTTATATCAAAGTCAAGTCAATAAATTTTGAATGCTGAATATTTTAGTCCCACCCAATACCTACAACTGTCACAACAAAGTTCAGAAAAAAATCTAGTCGGGGGAAATCTAAAGTTAGTCACGGAAAGTGTTACAGACCTAGCTCTGCTACGACGGCCTCTCCAAATGTAGTGCGCAGAAACTCAACGGGATCATCGTACTGTGGTTCAGCATTTCCTAGAACAATAATCTCACTGGATTCAACTGTTAGACCGTAACACAAAACGTATACCTCGCTTCGTAGTCTTCGATCTGTTCCATCTGGTTTTCCGCGTCGTCGCTTCGAGCCTTCCCATGCGAAACCTCTCAGAAATTTCTGAAAAATGGAACCTATTTAAAGGCAGTGTTCACGATAAATTTTACTTGCGATATCTCCACGGCTTACGGAAGGTCTAGTGCCCTATATAGCAAGGCATGCCTAAAAAGGACACGAAAGACGCGTTTTTGAGCCAAAATAGGCCCTCCCTTGTTTACGTTGATTTCTGAGCGTGGAGGAATTGACCGCTAGAAGGCATTGAAGCGATCAACTCACTTATCAGCACTATCTTGACTTGATCATTCCTGTAATCTGAGTCTTCATTTGTTCTTTCCGAGAGGGGGATCTGGGGCACGGGGCGTGTCTGGGGCACCAAAACCCTTGTTTGCAGCCGTTATTTTGCCGCTCCTGGCTCGTTTTCTACCGTCCTTTCGACACTGGGAGCCTAGGATCCTTCTCGCCTATCATTTCACTGTGGAAAGTCAACGAGGATGATCATCGTGAACGCTGCCTTTAAGTCGCAAATGTCGTGAGCCTATGTTGCAAAAGCAGATTTATCAGTTGGCTGTGTTTAAACCGTAGCAACAAATATGAGAGTCGCTTATTAACGAAAAAACTGTTTTGTGAATTCCATGTCAAAAGTACACACTATGCACACTTTATGCATACATTAAGATGCAAAAGCTTCTTCTGAACTTAAAGGCAGAAGACACGCTCAAAAACGTTGTTGGGATAGCCACTGGGGTCGTATGGCCCCTAGTAGAACGTTCGCGCCGTTGGAAGCGTCAAAAACAAGTCTAAACTACTGAATTTGAGCAATGCAAGTCGAAAATTCTCGTTAACCCCGCCCACGAGCTTCCACAACCCCGCCGCCAAATACGAATTCGTCCAGATTAATTCTTTGAATACAGTTACTGTGACTGGTTTTTGATGCTTACAATTAGGTTAGCGTTCTAGTACAAGCTGCAGGAGTCTAGCGGCTCCGCAATTTCACTTCTATCGGCTTTTCCACACCTACAACATCACTCCAAATTTTTTCTCAAATCCCAAAGCACTTTTTTGCTGTTGTGCGTACTCCTGGCTAAGCTCCTCCTACTTTTCGAAACATTGAAAACACTCCTTAGTAGCCCTTGCACACATCCAACGACAATGTGCACCCTATTTCAAACTTCTACGCATTTTTTGCCCTTGTGCGCACTCCCCAGAAGCCCCGCCCACTGTCGGTACATTGAAAACTTGCCTCCGAAGCCTTCACACACCTCCAGCCTAATTCCCCATGCTTTTTCAAATTTCAAAGCATTTCCTTGCCGTTTTGCGCGTTCCTGCCGAAGCCCCGCCCACTTTCCGGAACATTGAAAACTTGCCTCCCAAGCCTTCACACACCTCCAGCCTAATTCCCCATGCTTTTTCGAATTTCAAAGCACTTTTTTTGCCGCTGTGCGCACTCCTGTCGAAGCCCCGCCCACTTCCCATCCCTTTCCGTTGACGGGCAGCTCATCCCCATGACTCATCATTCAACGCATATCGCCGCATTCGGCGTTTCGTCTGGCGTCTCCGCAGCAACCCCCGTCTATCACGCGCGCGTCTAACGTCTTCTCGACTGCCATTGTCTATCACCTACACTCTGGGTCTCCAGCATACAGGGGGCTCTCTCATCTGTCTTTGGCCATCGTAGAGAGTGTCAACGGTTTTCCTCACCCAACAACTTGGGAATCGCAACCTAATCGGTTTCTTTTTACCTCAAGAAATCGATGTAGCCTTAATTTCGAGGGAGTTTCACCAGAAGGGTCTGTATCAAACTATGCGGTGATATTGGAAGTGTGGCGAAGCTGGATTTGGACTTAATATTAATTAGTGGCTTTGTGATGTTTCAAACACTCGGAGGAAACACTGACAGATCGTTTGACAAACAATATAAGCATTAGAAAAAATCATTTGTACATTTGTAAATACGACTAAGTATGCAAAGAAGAATTTAGTCCCGAAATTGTTTTAAAAATCTTGGAAATACTGCTGTATCAATGTGCCAGGAGAGTAGATAAGCTATCTAAGTATTGCTTACTTTCAAATTGACTTTTCCTTAGAGGCAGTGTTCACTGTGATTTTCATTTCCGAGTTTAGCACTCAAAACACGTTGGCCACCAAGTGTTACCAAAATTACGAAGGAACGGCTTGAAACCCACTAAAACGTCTTATTTTAGAGACATTATTTTCTGGCCTGGACTATAATTGTCCGATTGGATGAACATGCTCACGGCGGTTGTCACCGGTAAAAAACGGGGTTAAACAAAAATGGAAGAATATAGGCAAAACAGTATTAGTTAGGGTCCGAACGAAAGAACACAGCAACAGAGAGGTGCGATTTGCATAAGATGAGTCCCCAAAAGATTTCATTGTCACAACGAACAGTTCCAGTGACAGTAAATAGGTGGAGTGAGAGTAAAGAATTTGGTGCCCTTCTGGAAAGTTTTTCTCGATATCTTCGTCATTTCAGTTCTACCCGGTTACCAAACAATCGGTGTAGTGATTAATCTCAAAATCGATGATTATCTTGAATACTGCCTTTATTCGTTCAAAACAGTTTCTCTGAGGATCATACGGTGCCAGTAAACTCGCAGATTATGTTTATTCTTGATCTTAAGATTTCCATTGCCGCGTCAGTCGAGGAAACAGTATAGAACCTATTTTTCAAACGATTTGTGGTGGAAGATTTTCTTGGAGAAAATCTATACTATTCCTTTCACTTGACCATAACAGCGTTGAAAACCTTTTGAGGACCACTAATACTTCCACTGACAAATCCACATGCAGCCCTGTTCAGTGCCTGTAATAAAATATTTCCATAAAACATTAATAAACGTCTTATTTCCTATTGATTTTCCGTCAATGGAACACATAATCGCATATAAGACTAGAAAAACGCTGTAAACCCCCTTATCCATCATCAGTGTGGCGTTCGAGACATCACTTCAACAGAGGAACACTTATGTAGTGTGATTACGTGCTCCAATGCTATAGCGCTACGCAAACGCCGGAGCAATTGAATCAGGCGCCCTCGAACTGTCTCGTCGTCTCGCCCTCTCCGCTCTCGGCTGAATAATGAGTCATGGGGATGAGCTGCCCCGCAACCTTTCCTTTCACGCCTTTAAAGCTTCCTACTTGTTTCCCTCAAAGCTACCCACCCAGCTGAATCCCTACACACCTTCCACAACATTTTCCACATGCCTTCATCAACCGACGGTCAACACCCCTTTTCATTAAGTAATATTAATATTCTTGCTAATAACCTAGCGTAAACAACGCAGGTAATCATAAAAAGGGGTGTACACACAGGAGACACAAGGGGAACACAGAACCAGGCATTGGAAAGAAAGAAAAATAAAGAAAATCATTGGAAAAGCGAGATGAAACGGAAACTGCAGCAGAAATAATCGAAGATTCAGGCGCGAAGTTGCATGTGTCCTCGCCGCTACACACCACACACTTTCCTTCACGTCTGCGCGCGGTCGGTCCTAAAGTTGCGCGGTTCCTGCCCGCTTTTCAAAGTTGCGCGCGGTCCGAACGGAAAGAGGTGAGAGCCGTGAAAAGGGCAAAAGCGGTCGGAACGCTCGCAACTTTTGAAGATCGTACTGACCGCGTGCTTTGCGCGCGGTCAGCCCTATTCTGTTTTTTGCGAGCGGTCGAAACGGTTCTTGCGCGCGGTCGGTACTAAGGGCGAAAACTTGCGCGCGGTCAAGCCTATTTCCTGTCCGAGATAGACGACGGTAGCACGGCCATCGCTAATGACTCTGACATGGAGTGTGTCGCCAAAGCGCTCCTGGATATGTGAGCAGCAGCGGTGCTGAGTATTCGATGTCATCGAGGTCATTACAAGCGGACTATCCTGTCAACGGAATGACACAGATGCTGCGAAATTTCGTAATCTAAGATGCATTCTTAGGCGATTTAGAGTTGACAGGTTCGATCCCGCTAAATATAAAAATTTCGCAAAGCTGTAAAACGATGGATAGCTGACTGTCACAAAAAAGCGTTGTTCGCTGTGATATCTCGTACAATTTCCTTAATGAAAACGCCTTTCGATTTTTACGCCCTCAGGGCACATAGGAGCGGTTGCGGGCGCGGAACCCACATTTTGAATACGAATGTCCGCATGTGAAAACGCTCCCAAAGTTTCATGGGTGCAGCTTGTATCCGAACAGCGCCACATAGGATGGGGTCCATGAAAAAATGTTCGGAATTGTTGTGAAATAATTACAAGTATTTATCGAATTTTCAATTAGGGAGTTTCGCGTTGCTACAACGTGCGGAAAACCTAGTCACGGACCCAATTAATCAATTTCATTCTTTTACCCGGTTGAAAACGGTCTTTGAAGACCCAGTTTTAGGTGTGATACAATCGATTGTATCACACCTAAAAATGGGTCTTCAAAGGCCGTTTTCAACCGGTTAAAAGAATGAAATTGATTATTTGGGTCCGTGACTAGGTTTTCCGCACGTTGTAGCAACGCGAAACTCCCTAATTCAAATTTCGTTAAATTCTTATATTTCACAGCTATCGATTTTTTCATGGACCCTCACCTATGTAGCGCTGTTCGGCTTAAAGCTGCGTCCATGGAACTTTGGGTGCGTGTTCACATCCGGATAGTCAATTACTAGATGTGGTTTTTATGCCCGAAACCGCACCTATGTGCCCTCAGGGCAAGAAAACAGGCTCCTCCCACCCTATGTAGCGCTGTTCGGATTGAAGCTGTATCCATGAAATTTAGGGTGCGTTTTTACATCTGAACCGCCAATTACTTAATGTGGTTGTCATGCTCGAAACCGCACCTATGTGCCCTCAGGGCACCAATGAACGTTCAGCCATTGAACAAACATATTGTGGCATTGTCGTAGGAGAGTTGTTTCTGTCTGCTTCGTGGAAAACGTTTATTCATTGCATTATTAGGTCTTGATGAAGTCTTGAATTAAAAATTCGTTCACTATAAAATAAAAAATTACGAAATGAGGACTTCCCCCCCCTGGTCGTCGCCATGATTTTTCCCAGGGGGGGAGCTGAGCAAATCGCTTGACTTGGGTGGGGGGTCGGACCAATGTTGGGTTGTATCACACCTCTCGCCGTAGCCTGGTCCTAATTGTAAGAACGAAAATTCGCACCTGCGGTCGTTACGTCCTTTGTCTGATACGGAAAGAGCTTACAGCCGCTTTTGCGCACAAGGAAATACGGAATGTACCTCAAAATTGGGTATATTGAACCGGCGACAATTTCGTTTTACCACACAGGACAGTACATTGTACTCCACGCGGGTTCGCTGCTGCATCCTAGCGGAGCCGGCGCGGTTCTAACGCGGCGATGTCGAGGCTCAAAATACGGCAACAAAATCGTTTGATCACGAAGCCGCTACGGTACTATCGCGGCACAGTCATTATAATATTTTCAGGTCCCTCCCGCGAAGGAATTCTCGATATGGCCATCACCTGAAAAGAAAACTGGCCTATTTCCACTAACCAGCTACACCTAACAATAATGAAGATTTTCTTTGAAGCATTGATTATTACAGTCAACGAATAACAGATTTACTCAAAACAATAACAAGGAAGGTAATCACGGACGAGGTCCACCAGGAACCCCAGGCCTGGCCTGAGCAGATCGCTGTCCGAAACGTGGAGGAGGATTGCGATCTTTTCGAGCATCTCGGGATCTGTTGCGCACAACCTTGCTGTGGATGGCACACGCAACACAGTAATGCAGCTTGTGGTACAGCTTCGGCAAGGCGTAGTCTGAAATACGAGAACATCAAAACTCGCAAATAACCTATTCTGTACACTATTAGGAAAAGAGGGAAAAAAGAAGTATATTTACAGAAATGTTTCAATATATGATATATTAGACTGTAGTATGAGCTCATACACAATTTACTCCAAGGATATCTTAACTAGCCTCCTCTCGACTAACAGTGTCTCCCTTCTTAATCTTTCTGTGTACATCGCCGCAGTGCTAAATAACGTGCACATTAATTTTGGAAAATGGCAAACGACGCGAGGCTCTAGTTCCTACTGTGTTAGAAAATGAGATTAATGAGCTAACGGGTTGGTGGAAATATGAGGGCGCTGCAACTGTTGGGGCTATGATTCCTTTCGAGAAGATCTCCTAAGTACTGAAAAGGGAAGTATACAAAGCATATGTCGGATCTGCGGAAACGAATTATATGGTCAGTATGTCTTGAGCTTGTATAGTCAAGCTTTGCAGTACCCCCCCCCGAGCAGCTGGTTCCAAAAAATTATGAGCGTTTTTGAAGTTTCGCGAAATGGTAAGGGTACCCCTCAGAAACTTATTGCGGTGTTCTGAGGTTTTTTTTCGGATTTTGCTGAAAACTTGTATGTAGGGGTAATCTAGAGTGCTGAAAACGAATCTGGGGTCTGTTTGTCGAAATTCTGAGGTTTACTGTAGGTAACTTGCCATTTATGAGGCAAAACCTACCTTAAATGTTCGAAAATCGACATATGGACATCAGATTCGTATTCACCACTCCGAATAACCCCCGGATACAAATTTTGAGTGAGAAGTGAGACCTTGATCGAATTACCGTATACCTACCGTAATCTGCAGAAAATTGGTAAACGGACCTCAGATTCGTGTTAAGCTCATCAAATTACATCCAGAGAATGATTTTCAGACAAATCAATCGAAGAAATCCGGAAATCTCGAAAGAGGCGTTTTGCCCTCAAAATTTTCCCCGCTGGGATGCTTCGGGCAAATTAGGCCGAGAACCTTGGAAAATCGACAAACAAACCTTAGATTCGTAATCAGCGCCCCCCAAAAAAAACCCTGGGAGAATTTTAAGTCAAATCTGGAAAATTTTTCTGAAGCGTAATTGATATAAACAACAGCCCAACAAAAATCCGTACAAGTCCAAAACGCTATCAGTCTGCGCAAAGTTTGGAAATGGGCTTGACCCCAAACTTAGCTCAGGGGGGGGGTAGTTCTGGGCGCTGAACACAAATATGAGATCCGTTTCCGGATTTTTCAAAGACTAATGCGCGTTTTGGAAGGTACAAAAAAATGCGAAAATCTACCGTTTTGGGCTTATAACTTCTCGATACCTGTGGCTCGGGACGGGGTACTGCGCAGTTTTACTATATATGCCCAAGAGATACTAGGAATACTATTCGTTGCCGCAGGTCCGACATACGCTTTGTATACTTCCCTTGTGAGTCAAAAATTCGGTACTAATGCCGTGGAAGTATCGGGGGGGGGGATGAGTAGGTAATTCGGCTGGGGGTGAGAGGAAATAAATGTCGCGTGAGCGAAGTACCTCGTTCAAGATGCCGTTGGCCCGATCTGGGAAAGGTACGTTACTCATGCCGTAGAAATTCAAGAATGTATTGATTGGAAACAACCACAGAAGTCGCAGGCACGGAAATCTGTGTTAATGATGTCGCTGACCGCTCCTCAAACGATACACCATCTGAGCCTTGAGGCTTTTTCACAGTTATTTTGCCGTCCGACGTCCGGCAATGCTATCCGACGTCGCTCGCGGCGTCCACCTGGCCTGAGGTAGAGCAACCGATGGTATCGATCATCCCACCATCAACGGAGAAATTTCGCACCAACGTTGAGTGCTGCATTGCGAAGTCGGTCATCCGGCGTCGCAATGCGGCGCTCCACGACGCCGCAGTCCCATCTTATAACGTGCCGGGCGGCGTCGCCCAGCAGACTGTGAAAGGCGTTTTAGTGAGATGGCAAAGAGCCCAATTGCCCATGTTTGACATGTCAGCGCGCATTTCCTTGGGAATGAACTAGTAGAGGTTCTCTAAGCCATAAGCTCAGCCAAGGTTGGGCATAAAAGGAAACACGCGCCAGTGTTTTGGAATTTTTGTTAAGACGCCTTAACACAAGTGACGGACGTTTGGGCTTCCACGATGAAAGACGTTACGCTGGCGGGGTGATCCCACTCACCGGAAGTGCGTGATTTGGAGTCCGATGCCGTCATCAGCGCGACGTGAGGGATGACCTCTTTTACTAGTAGGTGATTTTGGGGGCCCGACGAAGTTGCTTGAGACTCGCTCAGGAGGAGAGGTCCCACTCCCGCGCGCGTTTGTCTTGGCGTGTTAGGCCCCCGCCAGAGCTGGTCGACCTACTATGTTCCACCCAGTCAATACGCACCGAAATAGTGACAGACGGGTGCAGAAAATCCACCCAATGAGCGCGTCTGAGACCGTCTGGATACGTCCGCAATCCACCCAATCGATACTGGTGTTGAACGCGCGCACACGGGCAGGGCCAATGCAACCGAAGTCGGTTTTCCCTCCCAGACTCAGTTAGTTTTTCGACCAAGTCTGACGGAGGTCTTATTTGTCTTCATCCGCGAGAGGAATCAGAAACGGAGTAATAGCCAAGTTAGTTGTCACAGACGAAATGGGTTGGCCAGGGATAACCGTGCAACATAAGCTCTGGTACATCCGTAGTGAACTGTTGATTTTGATTATCACCAGCAGCGGAGCGGTGAGGTATAACTAGTGATAAGGAGGTTCCGACGAAAAAGCAACCGCTCCGCGCTGTGATAATGGAAAACAGGAGTTCACTTGAACTGAAACAGAGTCTACCTCTATCTTCAAGGAAGGAAACGCCTACGCAAATTAGCCCCTTCCCAACACTTTTCTTCCAAGAGAACCATGAAAATATGGACTAGTGAAGAAATACTAGAGTGGAGTGGCTACTTTAACTACTTTCCTATTAGAGGTGTACACCATCATATCCATAAATGTCGGAGACTCAAATCTCGCCCGAATGAACAGTGTACGAATGATTTTTCTCGTTAGTCACGGCTCAAGGCTTGCCCAAGAAGTAATACTTTGTTTGATGGGTCTTCTTCTATTTCACCCAGCAGCTTCAATACTCCCTTTTCAATTGTTGATGTTATTGCTTTCCTAGGATTTCCTTAGCCACCTTTTTCCTTCACTGTGTAGTCTTGAGTGCATATAATAAATAAATGAACCCCTCTCCCGTGTAAAAAACAAACCTTAAACTCTTACTGCCACGCAATATATTAGGCCCATGCTACACTGCGCTGCAGAAAACTGAACCATGAAGAATCCGAGACGAACTAAGGCGCTATTCATACTACCCAACGCCAGCGCGGCACGCGCGTGCCGCGCTGGCGTGGCGCTTGAGTATGAATACTTTCTACGCGCGTGACGCGCGTGCCGCGCTTGCGGAGACTATGAATACTCCAGCGGCGACGCCATGGCGGAGCGGTGAAGCTCGAATGAATGAGACGATCGATAAATAATATCAGTGGATGAAAACGCCAAGGCGTTTCGGGTGGCAGTATGAATACTGCAGCGGCGACGCCATGGCGGAGCGGGCGGAGCTGACGCGCGTGCCGCGCGGGCGGGGCATCAAGCAATTCATACACAAACGCCACGCCAGCGCGGCACGCGCGTGCCGCGCTGGCGTTGAGTAGTATGAATAGCGCCTAACAGCGTTTTTCCTCCGCCGTTTGGTGTGGCGGCGCCAGGAGCCACGCCCTGGTAATAGTCACACAAATCGTCGATTTAGCCATCACAGAGGCCGCACGCATTTCTGTACCCGAAAGTGAAGAATGGCGACGTCCCTGATTGGTCCTCAGGCCAGATGGTTCAATTATGCTCAAGACTGGGTTTCCCCATCCCGCCGTGAAAAAAATAGCGCCAGAAGTACCAGAAGTAGGACCTCATTAATAGATGGTAGCACTACACAGCCAAAATACAACCCGCTATCAACTGCCACTAAATTATACAAAAAGAAATGAGTTACGCGCTAAGAAAAAATCGGGCACAGTGGTAGACAGGGAAAGTGATTAACCACCGGAGGCCGGCTGGCGCAACGCGTGCGACGCAAATTTGCGGCTCGAGCGTTGATATGATTGGAGCACGATTATACACTCAACCAAAATCCTATACATGCAGAATGTGATATGCAGGCGAAACGAGTACCTAGCTCTTCTTAATACTCTATTGACGAAACTCGGGAAGTAAAAATAATACATTATGGTATGAACACTAAATTTCACACTTCTCTAAGGTTAAGAGGCAAAACTACTCTCAGCTCTTCCTATTACAGAAGCAACACCACTGTGAGAACCCACGAGACCAATCTCAACAGCATATGCGAAGCTCAAAGTGCATAGAACAGACCATTAATAACATCCTTTAAACTGATTTAGGGAGAACATCTTCTTCCAATTCCCAAGTGATTCCACTCACGCAACGAAAAAAAACCGTCATTGATAAATCCTATGACTACAGAGGAATTTTCTAGCCTACTAATTAGCAGAAAGTCTGATTATTCTTCTCCATCATCATAGTCCGTCTTGAGTTCGATACATTTCATCCTCAGAAAACGAAGTATGAGATCGGATTTCTAAGGCATAAATCACGCTAGTATTAACAACATAAAACTTGGAGAGCCAAGCGGAACTTGGGTGATTTGATTGATGGATTGGAGAAACATTTCTGCAGAGCAAAACCTCGTGAACTGCACCCCTTACCCTTTAAAGCTCCGGTATCACTCGTAATTTCTGAGGTTTTCGACGGTAGGCTAAGACTCACTGCCTTAGAAACAGCATGAAAACTATTCATTAGAAAACATTCAATATTCCTTATTCGCTCAATGCCTTTCACATTCTACTACTTGACAGAGGGGAATCGTCCCATGAAGGTAATTCGAGCACAGCAGAGGAGCAATAGACTACTTTTAACAGCTGTTGAGATTGGTCTCGTGGGCTCTGTTACAATGGAGGCTTGCCATCTTCCGGTGGCGATTTGGGAAATCATGTTGTCGTTGCTTTAGGTCTGTTACAGTAAATAAATGAGCTGTGCTTGAAATTGGCTAACTTACTGCGGGGATTATAAAAATGGCATTTACATTGCGTCACAAAAAGGTAAGGGCACGCCAACAGGAATTTTTCGGGGGCGTGGTTTTTTTTCAAAAGTCGCGTTTGGGCAGCAAAATTTGCCCCACTTCGAAGCTTAAGACCAAATCAGATGGGGTTTTTCAAATATTCACAAAGGGGCCTCAGATTCGTAATAAGAACCCAAAACAACCCCCAGAAACCAGTTTTAAGCTCAATCTGAAACAATTTTTTTGAACGCCTTGAAAATTGTCATTCGTGTACCCCTTTTCTCTTGGCAAAGCTATGGAATTGTCCACTTTTGCAAATCTCCTGTAAATATTCGGGGCATTTAGCAGATTCGGAGTATGGAATATTGGAACGCTGTCCTCCCCCTTGAACATATCAAAGTTGCATCTCGAAACTCCATCTTATGTGTGCAACCCTCCCTTGTTAGCGATGTTGCTTCTGTAATAGGAAGAGCTGAGAGTAGTTTCGCCTCTTAACCTTAGAGAAGTGTGAAATGAAATTAGTTTCCAAACCACATATTGTATTATTTTTACTTCCCGAGTTTCGTATGTAGAGTATTAAGAAGAGCTAGGTACTCGTTTCGCCTGTACATCACATTCTCTCGCAAGTATGGGATTTTGGTTGTGTATGTACACGTGCTCAAATCATACAAACGCGCTCCGGTGGTTAATCATTTTCGTAGATAGGAACAAGGGACGTGGCTATTCCGCCCATCGGCCAATCGGCAAAGTATTAGGCATTCTCACACGTCGGTGAGGAATTTCCTAAAAACGTCGACGAGATTTCCCTTGACACATCTGGGGGACTTTCCTGAATCTGTGTGATAAGGGGCGGGGCTATCCCCTGCAAAGAGGGCTTCCCGACAGCAGAGTAATAGGGGAACTTCCCACAGCAAGTCTTCTTCGTCTTTGCAACCGCGAAGGTGCCCTTGTCACCAGTTCAGCAACAACTCGACCAAAGTTGGATTCGCCAGTGTTGTAGGTCTCCTCGGTCAGGTAAATAAATGTGCTGTAGTGTGGCCAGGGTCACCACAATCCTGGCATTCGTCAGGCTTACTGCTATCGATCTTATGCAAGTATGACATCAACATAGCGGAATGTCCAGAAAAAAAAAGCTAAACGAGGTGAGGGTGCACCTGGTACTCCTACAGAATTCCATCTCGGTATCGCTGACCTAAGGCGATACCTCTCCGAAAACACGGTTGACGGCCGCCTTACTAAAATGACGTAAAAGGTGAAGGCGAACTTGTTGGGACTCGGTACATCTCTGCATATTAACTTTCTTGGATGCATCCGCCAACAGCCTTCTGATACATTTCTCTCACAGAATTTATTATCATTCTCGATGGATGATTAGACAGTTTCATGATGTTGATGAGCAGCTGCTGCTCTTACTTGTGAATTTTTCGTTACAATCCTAAAGTTTGAACATTTTTTCGAGGCAGGATCTTCTTCTTCTTCTTTGCAGCCACATCGAGGGTTTTGTCATAGGCGGAGAAACTGGGCGACCAGTAGTGGATTCGTCCACAGATCCATTGCAGTCAGCGTGGTAGGTCTCTTCGGACAGTCAAATAAATATGCGGTGTTATGGCCGATGGAACCGCAGTACCGGACAAACATCAGATTCGCTGCTGTCAATCTTGCTGACGTAAGACATAAGCATTGTAGAGTGACCGCAGCGCAGCGATGCGAGGGTGCGTCTAGCCATTCTTCCGAGTTGAGACTCGGATGTGCAGACTGGTGGCGGTACCTCTCCTAGTACAAGATTTACGGCCGCCCTCCCAAGATGCTCTGTAAATCCTCCCAGGGTTCCTCAGCATAGTCTCTGCATTTATCAACTCAATATCAATGGCCTGCGTGCCAAAATTGCTGAACTCACAGTGTATGTAGATCGCACTCAACCTGACGTCATCCTCCTGCAGGAAACCAAGCTTAGCACATCTTCCTCCTCCCTCCTCCGTCTCCCCGGTTATTTATCCTATCATATTCCACGTACTTCCCATGGCGGTGGTGTTTCAACATTTGCAAAATCATGTATCCCCTCTCACCTAATTGCTCTAGCCACTGATGATGTTGTTGAATGTCTTGGTGTTCTTATTGTATTACAAAGTGGCCCCCTTGATATTGTCAACGTCCATATACCCCCATCCACATCCTGCCCCAATGCGTGTGACCCCACAAGTTACTTACATGCTGTTCATACTGCCTTGTCATCTAGTTCTGTTGTAGTAGCTGGTGATTTCCATGCTCATTCTCCAATAGAGGTGAGCCCATTGAATTATTCGCTGACGATTGTGATCTTGTGCCTATCAATGAGGATTCTCCCACTCGTCTTCCGGCAGTGGGTAGGCCTTCCTCGCCCGATATCACCTTTGTATAATCCTCACTAGCTATCTCCTGTAACTGGTCTACCGATGTGGCCCTGGCCAGTGATCATGTTCCCATAACTACGTCATTGGATTCGTCACTGTTCCCATAACTACGTCATTGGATTTGTTTTTTTAATAGCTTGCTTGCTCCGTTTTCTGGCTCTCGTAGTAAGTCTTATTCTAATTATCGTAAGGCTAACTGGGACCTATTCAAAGAGGTGTTGCTCAGCCAGGTGGCCGGACTACCCGAGGAACGGAACAGTCTACGACAAGGAGAAGTTTATCGTCAACGCCATCGAACGTGCCTCCAAAGCAGCTATTCCTACTGGACGTGTAAGGACTTTTCACCAAAACGTGCCCAGCGAAGTCCTTCATCTGATCACGATGAGGGACGACAAGCGAAGATCGGACCCCAATGATCCTGCGGTACAACAGCTGTCGGACAACATCACCGAGCTGCTAAATCAACACAAGCAGCAGCGCTGGAAAGAGCTAACCGAGTCGATTGATTTTGCCGTGGATGCCAGAAAAGCTTGGAACACCTTGAAGCAGCTTTCAGGCAAAAAGATGAGTACTGACCGCAACATGCTCGAATTTCCGTCTGGAAGATTCGAGCACGGATACAAAGCTGCTTGTCTCCTCGGCAAACTTTTTACACCTGCATCATGGCCTCGAAATATGCAAAACAGACGAACAATGCGAGCAATCAGGAAGCTCGATCGGCTGGATGTCCCTGCTATTTCTCCTTCCGCCATTGACAAGATCATCAAGTCGATGAAAAACTCGCGTGCAGAGGGACCTGACGGGATATCGGCTGTTCATCTCAAGCACCCTCCTGATCCCTATTATGAACTGCTCTCTTATCTCATTTATTCGTCATTCAGTTCTGGTGTTATTCCGGCGCGCTGGAAACAAGCTGTCCTCATTCCTATCGCCAAACCAGGCAAGCCACCGGATAAGGCTGCCTCCCACCGCCCCATCTCCCTCGTTTCCCCCCTTGCCAAGCTTGCCGAAAAAGTCGTCAATCCGCTCCTCCAAAGCAGTCTACAGTATACTTTGACATCGAATGATTTCGAATGATCCTATAAATGGAACTTTTCTCTCGTATGACGAAATGGTTCATGCCGTGTTCGGTTTTCAGACAACGGGTGAGAGATAAGCTTCTCGTAAGTCATGTCAGAGTGGAATTTTTTGCATTCACAAAATCAAAATTATCAAAAATTTCAAAAAATAGTCGACTGTCATTCGAAGTCGACTATTTTTTCGAATATTTGATAATTTTGATTTTGTGAATGCAGGTAGTTCTACTCTGACCTGACTTACGAGAATCTTACTTCTTACTTGTTGTCTGAAAACCGAAGGCGGCTCGAACCATTCTGTCATTCAAGAGAAAAAATCCATTTATAGAACCATTCGAAATCATTCGATGTCAAAGTATAGTCTACAGCACAATACCCACCAGCATGGTCTCAAGAAGGAGCATTCCACCATCACTGCCTTGACATAAATCACCGAGCATATCATCGCTGGATTTAATTGCAAGACTCCGGCTGGTAGAAGCCTCGTCGTTGCTATTGATCTCTCGGCTGCGTTTAATAGCGTCAGTATCCCGCTTCTATCGAAATCCATACTGGAATCGGAAATGCCCAGTTGGTCTAAAAGATGGATTAATAGCTTTGTCAAAAACCGGTTCATTCGTGTCAAGTTCGACGGACATCTATCGTCTTCGGTCCCTTTGAAAGCCGGTGTCCCGCAAGGCGGGGTGTTGTCCCCTAGCCTGTTTTCGCTATTTCTGTCTGATATTCCTGAGCCACCAACAGGTATTCATCTGTGCCTGTACGCCGATGACATTACTATCGTTTGCACGGACTCAGTTATTGACCCAGCCACTGCCACCATGAACAACTAATTACGGACGTTGGCTGTGTATCTCAAATCAAAGTTGCTGACTGTTTCTGCCTCCAAGTCAAGTGTCAAACTATGTACAACGGCTACTACCGAACACCGGCTTCATCCCAAGGTCATCTGGGATGGCCACGAGCTGCCACTGTCTAAGCATCCTCGACTACTGGGAATCTTCCTGGATCCCTCACTTCGTTTTCATGAGAATACGCGTATACATGCTGCCTCAGCCAACTCGCGCAACAACATTCTTCGCGCACTGGCTGGAACTACCTGGGGCAGCACGAAGGAAGTGCTACGTATGACATATAGGGCCATGGTGCAGCCGGTCTTGGAATATGGTGCCCCTATATGGACCAGACATCTCTGAATCCTCTTGGTGCAGGTTGCAAAGAACACAGAATATTGCCCTCAGGCGTATTACTGGATGTCACAAGTCGACGCCTATTCCGCATCTTCGTCAGCAAACCGGCCTACTTCCCGTGAAAGGGCACTGCTTACTCAAGTGTCAGCGATTTCTAATAAGTATTGTCAAGAGCCCGACCCATCCAAATTACCAACTTCTGTCGTCCGGCCCCCACCCAAGAAGCATACGCACGCCGCTCAATGCTTCCCTGTCTGCAGTCGATCAACAACACTAGGCTACATCCGAGCTATCACGAGGAAGACTCCAGATGGCTGAGCATACGCGGTTCGTAGCAGAATACGAGTCAATGACAGCGAAGCTGGACTACCGAGACGTACCCGAACAATCCTCGCTGGTCTACGATGCGGTCACTCCACATATCTAAAGGCCTACGCTCATCGGATCGACCAGTCAGTCCCAGATAAATGCCCCGATTGTGAATGTGCTGGACATGATTCATTGCATCTATTTTCATGTCCGGCCAGGCCTACAACCTTGTCTGCTCGAGATCTATGGTACAAGCCGTGTGAGGTGGCTAGCTTCCTACGCCTCTGATGCGATGCTCTGTTCATGGCTGACAAGAAAAAGAGATATTGCTCTGGCGTTCAACGTGTGTCCAACACACGATTACAATCCTCAAACCACAGAAATCTTCCATCGTATATGGACACTGCGGCGCAGGGTCTTCGTTACGGGACCCTCTCGCCTCTTCCGACCGATCCTTTACATTTTGACATCACTGGAACACTCGGATGACGGTATTTTATCGTATTTAACATTACGCAGTATGGAGTTGAAAGATCTAGAAGCGTATATGAGTAAAATGAACTTCAATGTGTGCGATTTTCAGTGCAAGTTACTAAGATTTTTTTGTTTTTTTTCAAACTATGGAAATGTTGTTTGCTAATTGATCTCCAAAAAAGATTCGCCCCCTTGAAAAGGCTAGCCAGTTCTGAGTTCCGAGTTACTTCTTGGAAAGTCGGTTTGTGTTTTGCACTCGACTTGAAACTCCTTCCGCCTAGGGGTTCATTCCCTTCTCGGAGACCTTGGAACCATTCGAAGAAAGGTTTTCATACATCACTGGTCAAATAAATGGTTAGATATTGCAGTCTACATACTGCTCGGGAATTCAGGAGACAACTTCTGTCAATTTTAGGCCCATCTGTTGCTGAGTCATTGGAAGCGTTGAAATCATTAGTTAAATGGAGAAACATCTATAAAATGTATCTAAACTAGTTCCCTGTGCTATCTAAAGTAGTTCCCTGTTAAACGTAATAAATCATGGCTTTCGCTATGAAAAAAAGGCAACGCGGCGCCCTCGTAAACGTGTATGCGGTGAGAGGGTCCCGCAACGAAGACCCTGTGCCGTAATGCCTGCATACGATGGAAGATTTCTGTGGTTTGAGGATTGTAATCGTGTGTGTCCAACACCTACGTTGTCCCCCGGCGGGAGTCCAGCACTGCGAGTCTCGTCCTTTTTCTTGCGGGGAGCCTCCCGATGGAAAATATCTGACGCGGAGTCTGACGAGGATTTGCCTGAGTAGATGCCACCTAATCGAAGAGTATTGAATTGCAGGATCTGAAAACTTGGCATCACAGTAACACAAATTGTGGTGCGCGCGAAGCGCGCACCAGATTTGGTTTTGAATCGGCCCCGCACGCAACCCCTTTTTCGGAATCTCAGTTGAGAGTGAACGTAGAAATTAGAGCTAAATTGCATTAAACAGAGCGCAAAAAGTTGGTATACGTACCCAAAAATGGTTTAGAACGGTTCACTGGTTCTCGAGTAAAAATTGAAAGACCGCGCGTTTTTGTTGTTAATCTCTTTTTTTTCAGACGGCGTACACGATCTTGTTGGTACACTTGAAATTGAGCTAGGGAGCTCATTTTTGGACAGGAGGCTGGAAATTGATGCAGGTCGCTCCTATTCCAATTTGAACTCGATGCCTTTACTTTGAAGGGTACCTCAAAATCGTGGGCTTATATCGTCTTCGGTCACTTACCACCCCACGGCGGCGCGACGGCCTCTCTCTCGCGCGATGAGTGCAGCGGCAGAGAAAAAGAGTCAGCGCGCAGAGACGGAGAGTGGTCAGCGGCCCGGCCGCCGAACGAGCCCGCCGCTACTCTGTGTGATGGGTACAATAAGAGGATGAGACAGGACTTTGACGGAGAATTTCGTAATTATTTTGAATATCACGTGACCACTTGAGATCATTCTGTTCTCCTGGCTAGGTGGATAGCTGTTATTCTGAGTTTCGATCTACAGAGAAGAAATCCCGATGTTCCTTTCTATTTAGGAGCTTACAGCGTCTGCCGGAAGGGAAGGTATTTTAGATAGTTCCTCCCCTCGTAGCGTGACTAAAAACTTCTCTTTTCCACGCATTCCGAAGATTATAATATTCGAATCGATTTATTCATTCAGATAGTGATACGGTCTTTTTGATCGATTGAATTGACAACATTTACATTTTATCAAGTATTCATTCCATGAACCTAACGCTTATATCTTCAACGTGAAGCGAGACTTTCACGCTAAAAAAATGAGCTATGTGCCAAAAATGTTTATGTAAAAAAGTAAATATTTGAAAATTTTACTTTTATTTGCAAAATGAAATAATATTAGATACTGTGCTTATCTGGGCCAAATTCCGGTCCGCAAATGCGTCTCGACACGCTTTGCGGCCGTACACTCCCGAGTCAAAAGAGCTTCCAGCGCCGCAGCCGCCGATCTGCTGACTCTAGGTGGGTTTTGGAAGCTGGAAACTAAACAAAATTGAAGAAAACTATAAAAAAGCCATATCGAGTCGGCTTTGGAGCTGGAAACTCGATTGACTCGAGCGCGTGCGGCCGCAAAGCGTGTCGAGAAGCAATTGCGGACCGGAATTTGACCCAGATAAGCACAATACGAATTCTTTAGCGTTTATTCTCAAGCAACTCATATCCATAGCAACTAGGTTGCTCCTCGCTGAGAAGATTTTAGTCGTTCAAAATCATCGGTAAATATAGTTTTATGCTTATTTATTTTGACCATCTCCATTGTATCCCAATTTTTTGTTTGGGATCCTTCCAATAATATAATCGTATTCCAACACCTCTTCAGACCGTAATCTCACCCTCTCGTTTAAACTATTGCAGGATGTTAAGTTATATCTTTTCATAAAGGAATGTCTTCCTGGTTCATGCGAAATTACATAATTAGAGGGAAAAAGCCTGGAAAAGGGAAAATAAGAGAAAAATAATGGGACCAAAAAAGAAGGGATTAGCAGGAAGAAGAAGAAGGGTTAAGAATATGTAAGATGAAGAGGAAGAAGGTTGAGGAAAGAGAAGGAAAACCGTAAGAAAGGAGATGAGGAAATACGACTGAAACAAAAGAGGAAAAAGGAAGAAGATGAAGAGGTTGAATGAAAGGATGAGTAACGGAAAAGGAGATGAAGAAAATGATGGAGAACAAAAAAAACAAAATGTGGAGAAAGAAAGGAAGAGGGGAAGGAAAAGATGAAGAAGAAGTGATTCAAGAAATTGATGATGTTGAAACAAAAAAATTTTGGTCAAAATTAAAACAAATCTAGCGTGTGGGTATAAATCCAAACCAGTATTCACAGTACATAAATGGAGATAACATTTGACTTCGATGGGCTGAAGCAAGGTTAGAACACGATGAACATTGAGGTTCAACGAAAGTTTCTTCTTCCTCTTCAACCTTATTTGATAATGAAGAATAGAATTCTTCTTCTTACATTTTTCGTCGTCTTTACCCATTATTTAATAAATTCAATTTCTTGTCATTTCTTTCTCGTGTTGCCTTTTCTCTTCTTTGTTTTCGTGTCATCATTTCTTCTTTCTTTCTTTCTTTCTTTCTTTCTTCACTTAGTGTTCCTCCCTTCACTTTCATCTCGTTACTTCCTCTTCCTTCTCGGCTCCGTCATCGTCTTTTTTCTCCGTCTTCTCTATTCTTCTATTCGACTTCCTTCTAGTCTTCTTTTCTTCATCTCCGTTTTTTCTTCTTCGTCACTTCCTCTTTTTTCTTCTGCCTTTACCCCTTTCATCCTCTCTTCGTTATTTCACTTGAATTTTTTCGTTTTTCCTCTTTTCCTACTTATCTTCTTTCTCTACTGCATCTTTTTTTTGTTTTCAACTTCTTTATCGTGTCTACTCCTTTTCTCTATCTTTTTTCTTTTCCTCTCTTCCAAGGCTCTCTTTTTTGTTTTCCCCTCTCTTTCCTATGACTTCTACATATTTTCTGTATCCCTTCGTTCTTGACTTTGAATGTTAAATTATTATGGAACTGAAAAAAAATCCTCTATACTGTCACCTAACAATAAATGAAATGACTGAGCTAGAGAAAAGATAATCAAGAAAAAGGACAGGCATAACAAGTAAAAGCAAAAAGAAAAATCAGGAAGGAGAAGAAGAACAGGAAAAAGAGGAAGACGAAGAAGAATGCGAAAAAAAGATGTAGTAGACAAAGAAAAGCCCCACAGGGGAGAATGACGGAGAGGACAAAAAAAAGAAAAAAAGGAGAAGATGAGGATAAAGAGGTTGAAGGAAAACAAGTGGTGAAAAAATGTGTAGGGAGGAGAGGTTTAGCAAAACAGTGAAGTGAGACATGACTAGAGCAGCGAACAGGCTTGAGCCCCGTTGCGACCCGGCGCAGCAGAGGTTCATGTAAAATTTTGGAAGTTTTCGAAAAAGAATATTTGGGGGGGGTCCTCGTTAAATTTTTGGAAAAGAATGGGATTTTTCTCAACCACTTGGTCAGGTAAACAAGGTCTTTAATTACCACAAGTTTGAAAATTCTCTAAAATTTTCACTCAAAAAGTTAAACTCTTTCATCATTACGGGCACTGAATCCATGTACATAATTTGCAGTCCATGAATAAAATTTTGAAAAACCGCATTCATAATTCGCCTTCATATTTTGCAGAATAGAAAGTTCACCATTGGATCCTTCAGTCGAATAATTTAATAAATCTAATAGGAGGGAATAGCTAGGTGGTTGCCGGCTTCCTCTGCAGATGGCTAGTGTATAATCATTCCGGATATCCTCGGGACCGTCTTATTTGTATCCAAGAATAACATTTACAAATGCGTTTGAGTAACAATAGGACAAGAACATTTATTTTCAATTCAGTTAAAGATTGATGGGAAATCGTAAATTATTGCATATTTTTCAATTTCGCGTCGGATCTCCTCGAATAAACTGATATTTCCAAACACTCAACAATAATTTTGTTACAAAACTGGTATCGCACGAATGCTCAATTAAAATCTATATTCTTTTGGAACATAAAACTGGTGGTGAAGAGAGGAAGCGGTTATTGCAGTTGTCCGACGATTTTCGTGTCGAATATACATACAACGATCAGGGGGAAGAGAACTTTTATAATCACTGTGCTTGGGAGACGTGTCTCTTGAACAGCTATTTGCTAAAGAATAATTTTTCTTTTTCTCTAGAATAATATTTTAGTTTCCTGTGTTTATCAACACAAAACATTTTTTCTAACTGCAAAATTAAGAAAACAGGTGCCTGACTCCGTAGAAATTCACAAACAAAATATGTTAAAATTCAGAGTTCTTCCTTATACTTACTGCTTTATTCACTTTCCCTTTATTGTATTCCCCTTGTAAATCACTCCATAACTCAAGCAGTGTCATTTGACACCGCTCACAGTTCCAGCCATCTTTGGAGTTTCCCCCGTACGGTATGACGAAACAGAGCCGCCGCCGCCAGCAGCTGGCAGCCTTCCACTCTATCTATGCAGAGACACTAGACGACGAGGGCGCCAGCCGCGCTCGATACCGTTTCGCATCAGCCGCCGCTCGGTCGGGTGGTAAGTGCCTCGTAATCGGTTTATATACTAAATTAGCCGTGGAGCACGAAAACTGCTTTTTTCTGCTACGGCTGTGGAGACCGGGTGGGTGGGTGAATCTGCAGCCAATCAACATAGGTCGCCGGAGATAAGGTCTGAACTTGTCCGAATCCGTACTCATGACACGTCATCGATCGATAATAAATATTATCGATTTTCGCGCCTTTTGCACAAAATGCGGCTGGGAGTGGTGATTGCTGATGGGATTCGTTTTCTTGGTTGGAGAAATTTGCTCATCAGTCATTATCGATAAATACCGATCAATAATATTGATTTTTCGCTTTTTGCACAAAATGCGCAATGATTTTTGATTGTTGATGGCTCTAAGTCACTTGTTTGGGGAAATTCTTCTCATCATGCAAGATCAAATATTAATGATCAATGGCTGCCGAGATGTCGTACGTTCGTGCCGTGGCAGTGTGGAGGAAAGAAGACCACCTCCGTGCAAACCGACGTCAATCCCTCCGCGGAGAGGGTTTTTGTCATGGGAGAGGTGCTGGCTGGCCGCAGCTCTCCTGAAGATCTTACTGCAAAGAGCCGGCGTCGAGAGGAACCCAGGACCCTCGAAGAAGAAGAAGTACCCATGTGCCACATGCGACGGAGATGTCAATTGGTATGGAACCAGCGTCCAATGTTTTGGATGCGAAAGGTGGGTGCACTTCTCTTGTTCGGGTCTCAGCTCTGTGAGGCACCACAATTCTTCCTTTCGTTGTATTGTGTGCTCCGCCTCCAGTAACTCAAATTCCTCATCTACCAACCGCCCCCTCTCTATTGTACATATCAATCTCAACGGCCTTCGCGCCAAGCTTTCTGAATTATCTCTCTTTGCCCGTACTCATCGCCCGGATGTTATCATGGTTCAGGAAACCAAACTCTCTCCCTCTGCTACCTCTCGACATCCAAACATCCCGGGTTATACTGCTTATCATACTCCTAGGTCATCTCAGGGAGGCGGAGTCTCTACTTTTGTTCTGTCGTCTCTTCCCTCTCACATCATTCCAAACACTCCAGTGGATGGCACTCTCGAGTGCATCCCCATCCATCTACCTCTAAAAACTCCACTTTCTCTTTTCAATATATACATTCCTCCTCCTACATCCTGTCCATTAACATACAATCCTATCCCCCTTCTCAAACAGCTGTATGACTGCTCTCTATCTCCCTCAATTGTCTTTGCGGGTAACTTCAATGCTCACATGTTCTGCTCGTTGTTTGACTCTGATGCTAGAGGAAATGACGTCGAAGAATGGGCAGAGGAGTGCGATCTGGTTATCCTAAACGATGATCAGCTCACTCGTCTCCCTACCAACGGCCGATCTTCTAGCCCAGACATCTACCTCGTCTCTTCTAATCTAAGGCTTGCTCTTGGTCTACATCCACACTCTTTCCAGTGATCACATTCCGGTCTTTGTCAATATCGATCTCTCTAACTCTCTTGCTCCCTATTCAGGTGTTCGTCTTCGTTCTTATCTCAATTTAGGCCTTGCAGACTGGAGCCTGTTCAGGGAGGTTGCACTCCGCCAAGCGGCCGAATATCCGTGGAATGGCAATATACACCAGAAGGAGCGCCACTTCTCTGATGCCATCCGGAAGGCGATGAAAGCTGCGATCCCTGAAGGTCGTGTCAAGACCTCCTTTCCCAATGTCACCAGGGAGACACTGCAGAAGATAAGGGCAAGGGACGCAAAGAGAGCTGCTGATCATCTTGACCCAGACATTGCCGAGCTGGATAATGAGATCAGGATGGACCTTGATAGGCACAAGAAAGAATCTTGGGAAAAGTTCACTGAGAAGATGAACTTCAGGAGTGATGCTGCAGCAACGTGGAAGGCTTTGAAAAGGATCTCCGGAAAGTTCACCTCCGCCAACAATTCCACGATTGAATTCGACGGCGGAGTCTTCAAATCAGGGAAGGAGGCCGCAAATGCTCTTGGGAAGCATTTTCATAACTAAAACAAAAAGAGAGAAGCAGAATAGAATAACTGTTCGGGAACTCTGTAAATTGCCACTTATGGCTGAAGATGATGCAGTCACGCCCGCTCAGGTCGAGAAGGTTTATCAAGGAAATGAGTAACTCCCGAAGGCAGTAGGGCCAGATGGTTTGAGCCCAGCAGTTCGAAAGAGACTGCTAAGTGAACTACTACCCCTGCTCGCTGACGTCATTAATACATCGTTTCGGACCTGTACATTACCTCAAGATTGGAAAGTAGCACGCGTCATCCCATTGCCGAAGCCGGGTAAATCACCATCGACGGCAAAGGTTACAGGCCAATCAGGCTTCTCTCACCTATTGCCAATGTTGCGGAAAAATTGGCTGTGGAGGAGCTCTCCGAACACAATAGCAAACAAAAGCATCAACATGGTTTCCGTAAGCTACATTCCACCACTACGGCCCTGCTGGAAATTGTGAGCTATGTTTTGGACGGCTTCAATGCCATGAAACCTCAGCGAACCGTAGGTGTAGCCCTCGATCTAACGAAGGCTTTTGACACTGTAAACTTGGGCATTTTGTCGGAGAGCCTGTTAAGGTCTACCATTCCGCCCTGGCAGAAGCGGTGGATAACCGCATTCACCAAAGGACGTCGGGCAAATGTGCTATTTCAAGGGCACGTCTCCAATAGCATCCCAATTGCCGCCGGCGTACCGCAAGGAGGAGTTCTATCGCCTGCTCTTTTTAGTCTGTATATTGATGATCTACCCGTTCCATCCCAAGACATCAAGGTCGTTGCATATGCGGATGATATTACTATACTATGCCGGGATCGCGACATAAATGTAGCTGCCAGTAAGATCAATGACTACTTGATCGAGTTGAAAGGTTATCTCGATAGCAAGATGCTTACGGTCTCTGCCGCTAAATCATCCGTCACCGTCTTTTCCACTGTTCGTGCGGAGCACAGCGCTCATCCCATGGTGAAATGGGACGAAACTCGCCTGCCGGCCGCCCGATTCCCTAAGCTGCTCGGACTCGTGTTGGACCCTTCGCTGAGGTTTCATAAGAACACTGAGCAGAAGCAAGCTGCAGTGAAAACAAGACTTAACGTCCTACGTGCTCTCGGCGGAACGTCCTGGGGGTGCAGTAAAGAAACGATCCTGACCACGTACAAGGCCATCGTACAGCCCGCCCTGGAGTATGCTGCGCCGGTCTGGCAGCATATCGTGTCGGACACATCCTGGTCCAAGCTGCAGCGCATCCAAAATGGAGCATTGCGAATCGCAACAGGCTGTTCTAAAAGCTCTCCAGTAGAGCACCTACATGCCGAAGCTCGCATCCTGCCAGTTAAGGACCATTGCCAACTCCACGCACAACAGCTGTACATAAACATTCTGAAGCAGCCAAATCATCCGTCGCGAAGAGTATTAGATCCCGTGAGAGAGAGAGGTATAAGAAAGCCGTTTGCTGATGCTCCCACGAAAATCAATATACAGAAATGGACCAACGTACAACAAGAACGCCTCCGTCTCTTACGTGCTGAGCATACCCAATTCGTCAAGGATCACTTATGTAAGACCGCCGTAAACTCCATTCTCGGAGTCTTGCCGCCTGAGGTCAGCGAAACCGAGATGGAACTCGGTAGGCGTGCCAGGTGCACCCTTGCCTCGTTGCGCTGCGGGCACTCCCGCTTATGTCTTATTTACATAAGATCGATAGCAGCAGACCTGACGAGTGCCCGGATTGTGGTAATAAAGGGCATACTACTGCGCACCTTTTCAACTGCCCGATGAGACCGACATCGTTAACAACAGTAGATCTGTGGACGAATCCGACGCTTGTGGCTCAGTTCCTCAATCTATGACAAGACCCTCTCTGTGGCTGCAGAAGAAGAAGAAGAATGATCAATAATATCGAGTTCTCACATGTTGCACAAAATGCGGCAATGAGTGGTATTTATTAATGTTTTGGATCATAGGTTTCAAAAATTGTACTCATTCGACAATCTCGTTGTTAGATGTTTCATCATTCCGAAATGGAAATCGTTGAGCAAAATTGAAATTAGAAAGGGAACCTTCGGGAAAATATGTGAAATTTCTGAAAATTTAGTTTCCTGGCAAAAGTAACGATTTGGTAATGATAAAAAATGTTTCAAAAATGTCTTGAAATATCTTTAAACAATGATTTGGCGTAAAAAAGTCTGGAAAAATAAAAAAGCTAGGAAATGAAGTGAAATAACCAAAAATGCGATTTGGTGGTCGATCATTTCACAAGCGGCCGCATTTTTTGCGACGGGGTCGACTGCGGCGCGGTCGCGGCGCGCCCCTACTGGCGCTTCGCCAGAGCACGGTTTCCGTCCTTACTTTCAGTCATAGCGGTGTACTTGTCAGTGAAAAGCAGTGCCGTATAGTAGCAATAACTGTACTGACGAAGAATCATGAAATTTTGGCACAGATTACTTCACAATCTCAATATCGCAGAACGAGAACTGAATGAAAGGGCTAATCACAGTGGAAATCAAAGAGCGCTGGATACCAATTCGTTCCTTGCTTGCGTTAAGTGTCCTGCTAGTCGTGAGCGTAGTGTAAGCTAGCAAAAAGTCGAATACACTTCAAAAATAACGAAATAGTCGAGCTTGAGCTAAAAGGCAGGGTCCAGCACCCCGCTGGCAAGGTTCTTGCCGGATTAACGGCCGACTATAATAACTTTTTATTCGGGAAAATCTACGATCCCAACGGTATTGTATTGAAATGTTTCACATTCCTAACATGTAAAATGCTTCGAAGCAAGCGATCTCCATCACTGCTTAAAAAAACCTTGACTAAGTTATATTCCTGTGGTTTGTACAACGAATTTCTCATGATTTTCTATAACCTCGTTCTTCTAGAAACACACACTCTTTTTTTCCGTTCCCAAAATGCACTATCCCCTTGAAAAAAAAATCCGAAATTTTCTACCACCTCCGTTAGCAAGCTATCCAGTCCTGCTCGACCCTGTTGATAGGAGCTTTTTGTAGTTGTAAGGATATTGCGGTATAGATGCAGAACGTTTCTCAATTTTTTCCATAGCTTTCAGTCACGAAGTGGGCGAAATTCTGACGTACACGCCGAACATTCTTCGGGGACGTTTTGGACTCTCCATTACAGCTCGCCATTAAGGCTTTATTTAAATCCTATGAAAGGTAGTCTGAGGAGGTTTATATTTACTACAGACTTTCGTTTAGTGTGAAGTTTAACCATTTCTCCGAAAGTGATGTTTGGATCCAGCAGACGGGTACTGAGCAGTAAGAAGCTTCACTGCATACAAGGGCAAGACTACTATAGCCCTTGTAAGATGCCTTCAATTGCACCTACGAGGTACCTATGTGCACTCGATCTCAACGGATACATTTGGAAAAATTTATCTCTGAATGGTTAGATATATTGGAATATATTGGAAACATCCGGTTTGAAAGCATTTTTAGATCCCGCGAGGAAAACCTTTGACCCATTTCATCGCGACCGTTTGCAGACTCCTTGAAACGAGCAGAAACCAATAGATGTTTCATTTATGACAGCTCTGTACAAGTTTTTGATGTTTAAAAAGGAATACATGCTAATATTCTTTCACGACTCTTCCCTTTACCATGAGGAACGTGGGCGGAAACCGTGCTCTGGCGAAGCGCCAGTAAGGGCGCGCCGCGACCGCGCCGCAGTCGACCCCGTCGCAAAAAATGCGGCCTTCACAAGCTTCACCGTTAAACTTATCAAAACGAAATCAAGCGCACAACGGCAACATTAAGACATTTTTGAAAGCTGTAACTAGGTGTTCAAGCTAGGTGAACGCAAGGCTCCATTCCATATCGAGCTTGACTTCGTTTTGATAAGTTTAACGGAGAAGTTTGTGAAATGATCGACCACCAAATCGCATTTTTGGTTATTTCACTTCATTTCCTAGCTTTTTTATTTTCCCAGACTATTTTACGCCAAATCATTGTTTAAAGATATTTCAAGACATTTTTAAAACTTTTTTTATCATTACCAATTCGTTACTTTTGCCAGGAAATAAGCTATTGACTTTACGCAGCTAATGGATCTTGATTTCATAGCTAGAGCCAAGAAGCTGAAGCCCCCAATCCTCATTTTGAAGCGCTTATCTTATGAAGCTATGATTACATGAGAACATAACTACTTTTAGGAACAAACAGTGCATCGAAAAGCTCCCCTGCAGCACTCCGTAGCACGCCCAACGGTATTCTGGGCGAGCAGCGAAGACAAGGGCTCGTTGGGGAAAACGGCGCCCCAATGCGAAGCCGCGACGCGACCGCGTCGTGTCCACCAGTGTTCGATAGGCCTTTTCGTCTCAGGCACTCGGGGGCTACGGCCGCCGCACCATTGGCCGCCGAGCCGCGCCTCCGATCAGCGCATCGATGTCGAAAGGTGCGCAGATCGGCGTCCTCCAGTAAAATCTGTCGGTCCCCGGCCCCCGAGCGGTCCAAAATTTGTCCATAAGCGGCTCAACAACTTTCCATGTCCATTTTCGGCGTTTGCGGATTCGTTCAGGGAACACGGGGACAGCCCACCAGGATCACCCCTGTTGGGATCCCTACGGAGGGGAGGGGGTGACCCCACCGCCACGGTCCGCAGTGGGGTGCACCCCACCGTGGACCGTGGGGAGATGGCCCCCAGTTGGGTACCACCCCCCCCCCGAGCCGTGGGGAGCCCTCTCCCCTCGGCGACCAAAATTATCCTCCGGTGTCCGGTGGATCTTCTAGAAAGTGACTCGATGCCACCTTCCAGGTCCGGCTCCGAAGAGCCGACTGAGGCACACGGTGAGGTGAGGAGTCTTTTATACTAGCAACATTGTGAATATCTTTGTCTAAACATGTTGATGATCCCGAGCAACTGCGCAGGGGCGCCAGGGTTGAGCAGAGTTGCAACTCGGCGCAACGGGGGTCGTAAATTAATTGAAAAATTTCGAAAAAAAAAGAAAATTGGGGGGGGGGCTCGTGCGATTTGGCCGAATTTCACATCAAATTTGAACTTTTTCCAACTTTTTAACATCCACAAACTTGAGGATTTCTTTTATCTCGGGAGGGGGGTCGCGGAAATTCAGAAAGTTACCCCAAAAATTTGGTCAACGGGGAGGGGTCGTAGCTCCGAAGAAAATTGGCGCAACGGGCTGCTAAACCCTGATGGGCGCGGATGGCTGTGACTGCCGATGTGCGTGGACGCGTCGCGGTCGAGAACGGGCGCGGATGGCCGAATGACTCTCAAGTTTGGGGGATGGCCGTTTCGGCCTCAAAAGTGTGGCGGGCCGTCCCCCCGAGTGCCTGAGGTTCTTATGTCCAAGAATTAAAGGGATCAAATTTTGTAAAAGGCGACAAAAGAAAAATAAAATAAAAATAAGAAAAAGCGACACAAAAGGAACAAATGTTTTAACACAACTGCATAAAGAAACTCACGCATGTAGGCAGAAGCATCTCCGATATCACGAACAGCGGCGGCTTCAACAATATTTCTTACAACGAACTTCTTGATGGCCTTATCCTTTGGACAACAGCGTCCGCAATTGGTACAGCGAATAAATGTGCAACGACCACGGTTCTTCTTGTTTCTTCCATGATTTCTTCGCTTGACCGTCATCTTTACCCTGGAAGAATTAAATGAATGGAAAAATAACTCAATAAAAGCGGTGAAAATAATTGACCAGACAAACACTTTTCGGGAACATTGAAAGAATTATATATTGAAATGTTAAAACGAGGTAAAAAAACAAGTGCATACCGGGTAAAATAATATCACAAGAACTTTTACAGATTGAGGAAAAAGGTAACAAACCAGAAAACAATGTTTTCAACCCTTGCAGCGAAATTCGATAGGACTACTCCTACGCAGCTAAAATTACTTCTCTTGTATTGAAATCAAATAGGTAAAACCATATTTCTCTCATATATATAATTTAAATTTTAAAGAAAATTGCATTTAGGAAAAGGAAAAGAAAACATAAACGGACGAGGAAAATTACGGTAGCCGGTCCCGTCATGAACATCTAACTGACAAATTAGCCTCAGAGCACGGAATCTCACGGCGCCTTGACGGTTTCCGTGGTTACCGAGTGTTTGATGTTGTGAGCCTGACTGAGCGGCAAGATGCTTCTTGTTATGGTTGACACGATATCTGGGTACTTCTTATGCTTGCTGGCACACATAGTTTTAATGTGCACCATGTTCTTCAATCAGGTTAGAGCAACTTTATGATTAGGGCGCGGGGAATTTCCGTTAGCCTGTATTCAGTGTGTCTTGCAGCTTTTTCAGGGTCTGAAATTCCCATCGGCCAAATTTAGGCGTTATTAGATCTACAATTTTCAAGCGAAACAAGGTGAAGGGGTGACCCTGTGGGATAAAATAGACTTCTGTCGCTTGTCGAAACCTCACCATTTTGTCTCAAACCGAAACCGTTTTATGAAAATTTGTTCAAAGGTATTAAATACTATGACGCAGCTTATCCCTATGAAAAAAAACTAACGATTTTAGGCTCTCATTTACATCCGCGTCCTGGGCAGCGTCGTCGCGTCATCTTTTGTCAGGGCGGATTTATCGACAGCAGCCAGCTGTCGATTAACCCTCCCAGGACGTGGATGTAGTTAAATCTCTGAGAAAAATCGCCGCGAATCTCCCGCAAACCTGTCGAGTCGTAGCCTATCAGGCGCCGACTCGGCAGGTTCAAGGGGCCGACTCGGCAGGTTCTAGGCGCCGACTCGGCAGGCTCAAGGCGCCGCCTCGGCAGGTTCAAGGGGCAGAATGAAGAAGAATACTACGTGGCCTTGAGCTGTGGCTCACTAGGCGCCGCGGTCGCATCGCGGCGTCGCAATTAGAGCACGCTTACCTCTGTTTCAGTGGGATGTCAGGGTGGGAGCCGAATGCATAATCATTCACATGCTCTGGTTTCCTTCCATCTTTTGAGGTGGTGTAACAAACACAAGAAATAATTTCACCTCAAGTATTTGCCACTGATTATGTTTCAGAGCAGCGTGCATTTCGAGTATAGAGTAAATTAACCAGGTACTATTTTTAGGATTATAATAACATTATAATTTTGTAGTGTTATCTTCACTATAGTGTTACCTTTTCGCACTTTGATACATCAGGGTGAGAACCTTCAGAATTCGGAAGATACCTAATTTTTAGTCAGATCTAATCCTCTTTCATTGCCCAAAGGTCATCCCGATCATTCTTTTTACCCAAATATTTATACGAAATGTTTATGTGATCTTGTGAAGAGTATATTCTGCCAACCGGCTGCGATTCTTCTTTTGACACGTGGTGTTTCTTTGCCATCTTTCATCTCGAGGACGGTAGTGGAATAGTTTCGGCCTCAGTTCGCCATTAACGTGGGAACTGGAGCATTGCGATTTTTGAAGCATACCCCTCCGTCTTTTTTAGACCGCTTGCTGAATGATAGGTTTTCTAGCAAGTATTACAGAGAAATGTGGTGCAGTCCTTGAAATTAGACATTTTCACATCATTTTTCACCTGTTCCACCTGTGCCTCTGAGCACTCGTGAACCCCCTCATGTGCCTATACATGTTCTTGAATGTAAAGGCTCTAGCTTGCAGAAGCCGCAGAAAGTTGATGTGTTTTCCACCCTGAATGATTTCCGTAAGATTTTCTGAAACCGATCCTCTGTTGGCAGTCTTGTGAGAGATAACTGATAAGCTCAGGTGTTAAGCCTAGGAAATACGGAAGAAGAATGTCTCACAATAAGAAATTATTTCGTAAAGTAAATTATTTCGTATAAGTATAGAAGGAGAGAATATAGTTGTTCACGAACATTCGTCGAATTAAGTTTTTTCAAATTCCGTTCGTTCGAAATTTTTTCGAACGAATTTTTTTCAAATTCCGTTCGTTCGAAATTTTTTCGAGCGAATTTTTTTCAAATTTCGTACTTTCGAAATCCGATTTCTCGAAATTTTTTTTCGAAATCCGTTCGTTCGAAATTCTTTCGAACGGGATTTTTTCATTTTTCGTTTGTTCGGAAAATTTTCAAACGATTTTTTTAGATTTTCGTTCGTTCGACATTTTTTTCCAAATTGTACAACTATAGAAAGTGATTACTGTATGAAACCAGAAACTATTAACATAATGACGAGTGATGGCGTTCGACCTCCCTCTTTTTTATCAGACATTTAACGCCCGTGCTCTATCACTGGAAGTAAAAAACATTGTTGGTTGCCAATAATGGCTTTGTAGACAGCGGTCTTCATGCCTGATTACCTGTACATTGTTGTGTGTCATGTTTTTTTTTTCATCCCAACCATGTTAGAACACATAACCCTATGGAAAAGCGTTGGCGACGTATGAACGTGCTCTAATTGCAACGCCGCGCCGCGACCGCCGCGGCTAGCGAGCGCGTAGACACGGGCATCTCGCCCCCGTCTCACCCGGTGACTCATTTCCGCAACATTTCGCAGCGTGTCTGGCGTCTCTCGCCTCTCGCCTGGCAGCCAGCCAACCAGCCATTCACATCGGAGCGCGTTTGACTCTAGCGAGCCTAGTTGAGCACAGATAAGTTGATTTCGAGTGTAGTACTGCATTTTCGCTCGAGAACTACTTCACTACAATGTGTCACAAAGATGCATGTAATGCTAAGACGCATATCGATTGCAAGTATGGACATTTGTATGAGTCTAAAGAGTATTTCGTAACTTTTAAACGTTTTCCGTAAAATTTACATATATCACTAACAGTTAGACCTTGTCTCAAATAGTTTTGATAATTTCTGACTGGATCACACTGAGGCTTGGTGCGTCTCGAGTCCGTTTAACACCTGCCTGATTTGAGAGACCTCAATACCAATTGCTGCCAAATGTATATACTAGACCAGCGGTGAACCGATACCCCTAATTTGAGCATGGAGTGATGATTCGCTCAAATCTCTTTGTCTATTTATGGCTATTCTGATCAAGGGAAGACAAGACCTCGATATTTTTGATGAGGATAACTGCTGGGTTCGAACTTTTCGCGCGCACTATTCTGTTTCGATTCTAATAGACCGAAAAAAGAAGAGCCGCTCCCGATATTGAGGGGAGTCAAATTTTTTTCAAATCCACGTCAAATTTTTGTCCACCAAGGGGTTCCAGCATCTTGGGGAAGGTTTCACACAGACATACTAGAATTAAAAAAACTCAGGTATCCAACCCGCAACCGATCCCCTTTACCTACAAATTATGGGGTACAGTTTCGAAAAATTCCATCGAACCACCTGGTCTAGCGGATCCTACCGTCATCATTAGGAAGTCAAGTTTCAGCGAGAACAACTGTCTTACAAAAAGCGGAAAATGGTGCAGTTCCCATGTAAGCGGACCATTAAACGTTTAGACCAACAAAATCATGCTTCGTAAACACCTCATAGCTCGAGTGTATTGCTCTTTCATGGATTTAGAGAGCAGCTTTCAAGCCTTAGTCCCATGAAGCGCACATTCTAGCTCTTTAAACGTGTCATATTCCTTAGTACATTTCAAAGATTTCATCAGTAGTTGAAGGGCCTCGTATCAGAAACCATTCGAAAACACCCTAAATAGAGAAAAATAGATTCACCAAGTACCATAGTGGAACCAAATACATTCCGATTTCTATAGCTTCAGAGGATTGCAATTGTTATCTCCATGTATTTCGCGAACAATGTATACGATACAGTTGAATGCTCTATCAATCTAACCGGTCAATGATTGGCTACTGCTCGTTGAGATGCCTAATCGCGCCCCAATTGAACAGCGCTGAGCATCGAGACCGCTGGGACCCACCCCGTCTGCTCTCTCACCTCGCAAAGACAGAGACGTAGGGTCGGCGGCGAGCTGCCCCGCAACCAGAATGAATATTGCTTATACTTGAAGCATGAATTTCATGCTTCCCCGCTGGCAAGCTTGCCAGCTGCAAAAATTTGGGAAGGGAGATAAAGCCCCTCTATCGTTTCTCCCTAACCTCACATAAAGGAGGCAATCCGGCTCCAAGGCACGTCAATCAATGACAGGGGCGCCTGTGTGAACTTGGTCTGACCAATCGTCTGTCCACCCAGCACAGAGGCGTTTCGTAGACCGCGCGGGTTCGATCAGTCGTTCAACGTGCGCGTTCCCGGTACACTACCGGAACATTTTTGTGGTGTAGGTGATCCAATGGAAGAAAATTGCGCTTCGCCGCATTGCTGCGGTAAAACTCCATGGGAAAACTATGTTGTACCAGGTTGTTCAATAAGTTTTGTCGTTCAACAAGAAAAACACAACTTTATGGTTCGAAATACACTTTATTATTCAGTATAGTCTCCCTGAACATTAATACACCTCAAAAAAGCCTCTACTGAATTTCTCTCAGTCAATCGACGATCTTCCAAAACCATATTCTGTATTTTGGCTATGATTTCTGGTGTTGATGCGATTTTTGGACGTCCTTCACGCGGATCGGCTGCAAGGCTTGTACGACCACGTTTAAATTCAGCAACCCATCTTTCTACTGTTCTAATTGTAAGTGAACAATCATTATACACTTTTAACATTCGTTCGTGATTTTCTTTTGGTTCTACACCTTCCAAAAATAAGAATTTTACCACTGCATGATATTCAATTTTTTCCATTGCTGTGACACGGCGACACTAAATCGCTTGTATACAAAGAATGAATTTCTGAAAATCTAGCTTCCTGGCAAAAGTAACGATTTGGTAATGGTGAAAAAAAGCTTCAAAAATAACTTGAAATATCTTAAAAAATGATTTGGCGTAGAATAGCCTGAAAAAATAAAAAAGCTAGGAAATGAAATGAAATAACCAAAAATGCGAGTTGGTGGTCGATCATTTCACAAGCTTCGCCGTTAAACTTATCGAAACGAATAAACACGATATGGAATGGAGTTCACCTAGCTTGACCTATGCTGAGTCCCTTATAACAGCTTTCAAAAATGACTTAATGTTTCCGTTGCGCGCTTGATTTCGTTTTGATAAGTTCATCGGCGAAGCTTGTGAAATGATCAACCACCAATTCGCATTTTTAGTTATTTCATTTCATTTCCTAGCTTTTTTATTTTTCCAGGCTATTTTACGCCAAATCATATTTAAGATATTTCAAGATAATTTTGAAGCTTTTTTCACCATTACCAAATCGTTACTTTTGCCAGGAAGCTAGATTTTCAGAAATTTCACATATTTTTCCCGAAGGTTCCCTTTCTGACTTCAATTTTGCTCAACGATTTCCATTTCGGAATTATGAAACATCTAACAGACGATATTGTCGTATGAGTACAATTTCTGAAACTTATAACCCAAAACCATAAAAAATACCACTCATTGGGGCATTTTGTGCAAAATGCGAAAAAATCAATATTATTGATTGATATTTATCGATAATGACTGATGAGCAAAATTCCTAAACCAAGAAAACCAATCCCACCAGCAATCACCACTTCTCGCCGCATTTTGGGCAAAAAGCGCGAAAATCGATAATATTGATTATCGATCGATGACGTGTCATGAGTACGAATTCTGACAAGTTCAGTACTTACCTCAAGACCAGTGTTGATTGGCTGCAGGTTCACCCTCACACCCCGGTCTCCACAGCCGTAGCAGGAAAAAGTAGTTTTCGTGCTCCACGGCTAATTTAGTATGTAAACCCACGATTTTGAGGTACTCTTCAAAGTTAAGGTATCAAGTTCAAATTGGAATAGGAGCGACCTGCATCCATTTGCAGCTTCCTGTCCAAAAATGAACTCCCTAGCTCAATTTTAAGTGTACCAACAAGATCGTGTACGCCGTCTGAAAAAAAGGAGATTAACAACACAAATGTGCGGTCTTTCATTTTTTACTCGAAAACCAGTGAACCAATCCAAACCATTTTTGGGTGTTATACTCATTTTTTTGCGCTCTTTTCAATGCAATTTAGCTCTAATTTCTACGTTCACTCTCAACTGAGATTTCGAAAAAGGGGCAGCGCGCGGGGCCGATTCAAAACCAAATCTGGTGCGCGCTTCGCGCGCACCACAATTGACAGATTGAAATGAAACTTCACATATGAAATCATATGAAGAGTGTACCAACAAAACAAAAAAAAATGGGCTAGTAGCAACGCCCTCTCTTATCGAACGACAAAACTTGTTGAACAACCTGGTACGTTGAGGTATGTTCTTTAGAAGGTGCAAAAACTATGAAAGCAGAATTTTTTCGTCATCATTCTTCGTCATCATCAGCAGAACATCATCTTCACACAACATTTGTACCTTCATATCCTCTGTACCACCTTCATTTGTACCATATATTTCACCCTATAATTTCTGATTTCATCGTTTTTACACCTTCTATGGAACATACGTCAATGTAAAAAATAGCTTCCCGATAGATTTTACCATAACAAGGCCATTGTTGTACTCTGCCACAGCCCTGCCGCGGTCGCAGACCTGAGCGACGTCGCAGCCTCTGAAGGCCAGTTGCGCTGTGCCATACATCAATCCTGCTACGCGACCGGCGCATGCAGTGTTCCTGCGACAGCTCTTTTCATGGTGAAAGTGTGAGTCCCGACACGATTTGTAGATGAGCGAGCCTGTCGCGATCGCAGACTGAAGGTATAACAATGGCCCAATGCGGTAAAGCGCAATTTTGAAGGTCGCCGTCATTTATGATGTGTCGTTTGCAGTGGCGCAAGCAAAACACCATAATTGACGCCGGATGTCAGGCGTAGATTTAACCGCTTGTCGAGACGTTCAAGTGAGAAAACTACATAACCGAACACAGAGAAAGATAAAGGAGAAAACAAGCACCTTTGCAGGAAAAAAATGGTGAAGTGAGGCACATATTGTAGGATTTCAACTGGTGAAGTGAAGCGGTTATCATCGTTATCAGGATTTCACGAAACATGTAAAGCCACTATTGACGGTTTGGCCTCATTAAGATCTTGAATAATAACCCAGTTCAGATGGGGTCGCGGCAGAGAGTAACATCGCGTAGGTTGGCGGCAGATACGCGGCAGGCTCGCACCAGCTCCAGAAGTTAATACTAAAGAACATCGCAGTGACGAGGTGTTCGCGGCAGGTTCGAGGTTCGCGGTAGGTTTTCGGCAGATTCGCGGCAGACACGAGGTTCGCGGTAGGTTCACGGCTCGTTCGCGGCGAGTTTTCTTAGAGATGAGCGCCCGATTTTACTAGTTTTGCAGCTGAACCCATATGGGGTTAGGCAGGCACCCTTTGCGCCCCCCTACCACTCGGAGTGATAACCAACCCCGATTCAATCTCACTCATTACTAACGCTTTTAAATGCTTCAGCCCCTTGCATATGATGAAACTACTAATCCGGAAAAGGTTTGAAAGTATCGGATTGAAACTTATGGCTGTAATAATGGGATCAATGTCTGTCATGCTAACCCAACCCCTTCCTAACCCGCCCCATGGTACAATTTTCCCTAGCCCGGGGATTCGACCCCAGAGGGAGGGTCATTACGTTTTGCTTCTTCATGAGTTCTCACAGAATTCCTACACTGGGGTGGGCCAAAACCTACCCTGGAATGGTTATACACACGTTGCTGTAGACTAGCTGCTCATAAGCAAATTGTGGGCCAACCGGAATTTTCACTTCGTGAGTCGAAGAATTCGCTTTTCAGGACATGTTCATACTGGCTTCGTCTCCCAGCTGTGTGACTGAAGTTCGGGAGGATTCGCGAGTGGAATTCGTCGTGCTGCTCTCCCTCTCACTACTAATGGATGTTACCGAGATGGTGATCCTCCTCTTCAGGGCGCCTTCTGTCTCGGTTTCACTCATTTCCTCTGGTTTTCATGCAATTAGTTGCATATTCCTGTTGAAATTCATAGTTGACGTACACCCAGTTAGTAACTTCTGGATATTGCTAGCTCTGTCATCATTCCCTCCATTACTGCTTAACATAGCAAGGTTCTTGATTCATTCACAACTAAGTAAACCCTGATAATTATTGTGTATAGAAAGTTATAACCTTTATTATCGCGAAACACCGAAGCTCAAACTCGCGAATGAATTCTTAACAAGAACGTGAGCGGCAGCACTCGCACGCGCTGCTTCTAGGAACAATATATCGAGTTTTGAGAACTAGTTTAATAATGACGTTCATTTCAACAGGTATAGTAGTCGAAGCTCTTAGAAATGTTCGAAGAAAATCCTCAAAATTCGGATGGGAAAGGTTAGACATTGTTACCTCACGCAACAAAATCCACAATCATAACGAAACACATAATGTCCCAGACTGGAACAAGGATAAGGGACGGAATAGAGTGCCTACAGAGAGGACGGGGAGAGACAAGGTAACAACAAGATGTAGTAAATGTCAGCTGTACAACGCCAGAACCCAATTGACCGCTAGAGTTCACAACTAAGTGAATCTAAGATATTAATGATACAAAACAGTGATGGGTATCGAACATGCTTGGATGTCAGTCGGACAAAGAAAAAATCACATATGAACTTTATTGGTGCTGGCAGCGCACACCGCCCTCCTCCTGGTGACTGTCGTCATTGCGATAACGATTTACGGCGATCTCACTCAATTCAAACACTTCGTCGTCATCGCCAACCAAACATTCGCCTAAAACGGGTTTCAACGGATGGAAGTTGAAAGTAATTGACATCGAACTCACTTTTTCCAGGAAGATAAGCTGAGAGCTTCCTTCGAGCATCAGGCGTCAATTTTTCAGGGAACTTGACTCCGGAACTGAAAGGATTAAATCGCCCTGAATATCACAGCTCAAACACAAACGCCAACGAATCGTGATTTCCATAAACATTTCAGCTTTTCGAGTAGCACAACGCCAAACCGAACCGGGCCCAACGAATGACCGACACTGGCTAAATCTCCTTCTAGCTGTCGACGTCACATACGGTGTATGATGAGAGCGGCAGCGATAACGCACCGTAATTGAAGAGAAAGGCTGTGATTGCGGCTCGCAGCTGTGCTGTGAGGAAAAGGATGTTTAAACATTCCGAGCAGGATGTGCGGAATTTTCTGTTTTCTGCTTTCTGCCCATTTTAGCCATTTTTTTCTGTTTTCTGTAAAAATAGGCTAATTTGGGCAGAAAAGCAACGTTGAGCCGCAATTTGTAGCAGGATTGCCCTTGGTGCCAAGGGCCGGATCCGTCAAAGGTAAGCCAATACGTTCAGGACTAATGTAACCTGGGTCCTCTGCACTTCCCTACGCCAAACACATTTAACTCGCTACCTCAGACAAATCATCGCTCGGAGCGAGCCCGGAGAGCGACTCGAGCGACGCTGTCTCTCCGCTCCGAGCGAAAATTAGGTATCTACTCGGGCGACAGCAGCCGCTCTTCAGGCGACAGCAGTCCCGCTCGGAGAGATCTTCGGTCCCAACTGGTACTGGGGTCCTTGTCCGGGCGATTCTCGAAATTTTCCTAACTGCTATGTTGTCTTCCTTTCCACCTCTTCTAGAGAGGATTAAGCCTCCTAAGAGGATAAGGTACTTGTAACAGCCTGTGGGTCAGGAGGTTAATCCTGCCACAGGCAGCAACAAGGACACCATCCCAGCGTGGTCCGCAATGAGGAAGCCTTCCCCACAGCGGGCCATGGGGAATCCCCTCAGCCGCCAAAATTGTATTCCTGAGAGTGACCCAAGGTCACCTCTCAAGGGTAACCTCGAAAGACCAACTACCCGTCACTTTTTATATCCGCAGGATTGGTGTCAAAGAACAACCAATCGCGCGTCTCTCCGTCTCTGGCGATGGCACCGCTGTCGCCCCGAAAGTGACCGGCGGGCGCCCGCCGCTGATATTCCTAGCGAACAGGACCCGCGGTGCCGGTTCGCCCCTCGGCCGCTGTGCAGGCGATGACGTCATAATTGGGAGGAGCCGGTCCCGCTTCGAGTGATGGTTTGTCTGAGACACTGATTATCTATCCTGGCGCTTGTGGTGTGGTGGCAGAGGCGCTGCTGCCCGCAGTACACGGTCGGATTCAATCCTCACCCAAGGTGAGTCAAACCTACTATCCCTCCGAAGTCCCTGATTTGGTACCAGATCCATGTGGGAGACAGCACCAACTGGAAAGTCAGTTTGCCTGCAAGCCACTGAATAGTCCCAAAACATTCAAGCCTCTACAAATGCGAAGACCGATTCGTTGCGCAGCCCAATAGAGATTCAAGAAACCGAGTTCTTATCTGTACCTTATAAGGGTTACCATTACCCACAGATTTGCCTTTGATGAATCCCTCAGAAAGCATGCGATGCAGTCAATTGAAGCGAAAACAATAATGTTATATTATACTTACAATAATGAGCCATCAATCCTACTTAAAGGCTGTGTTCACGATAAGAACCGTTTTTCTGCTTTTTCGCCTATCTTGAAGACGGTCCCATGCTGATCCCAATGTTTTTGGAACCTTACAAGACCTTCTAGTAACGGAGTTATGGTCCCTCAAAAATTGAGCTAGGGAAGCATGGTGGACGAGTTGTCCGAGGCTTGTAACTTCCGTCTTTTGCATCCAATGTATGCGAGCTGACCTGAGTAAAGAGAGAAGTTGAGAATGAAGGGAAGAACGGGGCTATCAATCGGAAACCATCGCTCATCTCACAATCTCGAGCATTCATTTGTTCACGTCGGTGGGCGTGGAAAGTGCATCTGGGTGTGACGAGCTGACCGGTGTCCAACTTTGGAGCCGTAGGAGACCGTTCCAAGCTCAATTTTCTTAGATTTTTAAACGTTAGGGTTGCTCTAGGCCCCGCAGTTGCCGATCTCCACCAAAAAATCAGACATGATTTTTATCGTGGACACTGCCTTTAACGCCCGCTATTCATAGCGCTGGCGCGGCGCCCGAGTATAAATACTTTCTGCACGTGGGCAGACACTATGAATATTCCATCGCTACCGCTTTAGTGGAGCGGGGAAAAGTTGGGCCCTAGCTGAGCCACACAAGCAATTTCTCAGTGCGTATTTTGGCTCATTGCAACGCAGGATGGTACAGAATTCAAATATGATGAAGCAAAATGAAATTTAGGGTGAGACACTGAGCCAGGTGATGAAATTCCGAGAGGTGCACGCGACTGCCCCACGGGGGCGTAAGCGGCTCGTCAGGGCATTTATACTCGAACGGCACAGACGCGCGTTACGTGCGTGACTTTCGGGCACTGAAGAGTAATAAAGTGTTGAAATCAGCAGTTATCCCTAAATCAGTGTCAAAAATATGCAAACTAAGGAAAAGGCGAAATCTCTGCCTTTGTACTCCGCTGGGTAATTCTTACACATAAATGTTGGAGCTTCTGGTGAGCTTCCAGCTTGGGTAATCGAGCTGCTTTGTGTGGGAAAGAGACAGGTGAGAGGAAAAATTGTCGTTGCCGCGCTGATAATCTGCACTCTCTGTTTACCACTCCTGGCCAATTTTTGAGCTTTGAGAATTGTGCTAGTTAAACCATTTATAACCTAAAAATTTATAAAAATTTTAAGCTGTGTGAAAAAACTGGTGTAGTGTACACTGAACTTGTTTCTTTATTGATTTTTAAAAAATTTTCTGTTTTTCTGCCCATTTTTCAAGATTTTTCTCTGGTTTCCTGTGAAACCGAATTTTTCTGTTTCCAAAAATTTCCAAACACATCCCTGATTCCAAGCAGGGGTGTGCGACGAATTTCTTTTCTTCAGCAAACTTCTCACCGAAGTTTTTTACCGATAAATTTTTTCGGTAAATACGGTAAAAATTTTTGGATCCCGACATCTCTACAAATTCCGTGCAGATATATACATACAAATATAAAATAAACTTCATGCAAGCAGGAACGTAGTATCACATATTTGGCATAGTAAACCACTAACTAACAACGGAATGCCAATACGTTTAGATTCTCAAACAACACTTCCGTTACCCTTCTTGTTAGCAGCGTCAAAAAAAAAACCGGTAAGAAACTGATGAGAGTAATATGAAACGCCTAAATGTTGACCTTCAGAGGGACAGGGCTCACAGCCCTCCCAAAACACGATCTCTCTTTCCCACCAAAAAAACCTACAATGCATTTTACATATATCTACGGTAGTGGAGTACCAGCATCAAAAGTAAAAGTGTGGAAAGCCAGCACTGACAGGACCATTTAAACTTTGTTTCTTGATGTTTTTTCAGCAACCTTTTCCCTAATTTTCACCCACAATTAGAGTCAGAGTCCAGGCTTTCCGTGGAGTAGGTAAATAATCAAAGTTCTTTTCTTATCACTTCCGTAGCTTTTTGGATCAGATTTTTTTGGCTTGGACCGCTTTGATCTCCCATACTCTTAAATCACGTCCTGATAGGCCTTGACGGGTATGATTTGGCATAAATGAAGACATCAGGAACCACTTTTAGACAGAACCGAACGTTAGAACACCAATAGGAATTGTAAAAAGTCAAACGAATAAAACACACTGAAACCAGTAGCCTGAAAATGATCGCAAAGGTAGTCACTGTGGGTTGTTATAGGATTTATTCATAGACTGCATGCGAGAAATGGGCCGATTGAGCGAAATAAGTTAATTAAGTTTCATCAGAAAAAATTTCGCCTGTACATTTCCAGGTTATGCTACCTCAAAATCAGTGGGGGTTTACATACTAAATTAGCCGGGGGAGCACGACAACTCAGCTTTTTTCCTGCTATGTGGCTGTGAAGACCGGGGTACGTGGGTGAATCTGCAAGCCAATCAACACTGGTCGTCGGAGATAAGCTTACTGAACTCTGTCAGAATTCGTACTCATGTGTCAACGTCATCGATCGATAATCAATATTATCGATTTTCGCGCTTTTCTTGCACAAAATGCGGCTAGGGATGTGAAGTGATTGCTGATGGGATTGGTTTTCTTGGTTGGAGAATTTTGCTCATCAGTCATTATCGATAAATACCAATCAATAATATTGATTTTTTTGCATGTTGCACAAAATTCCGCAATGATTTTTGATTGTTGTTTCCAAAATGGAAATCGTTGAGCAAAATTGAAGTCAGAAAGGGAACCTCCGGGAAAATATGTAAAATTTCTCAAAATTTAGCTTCCTGGCAAAAGTAACGATTTGGTAATGGTGAAAAAAGCTTCAAAAATATACTGAAGTATCTCAAAGAACGATTTGGCGTAAAATATCCTGGAAAAATAAAAAAAGCTAGGAAATGAAGTGAAATAACCAAAAATGCAATTTGGTGGTCGATCATTTCACAAGCTTCTCCGTTAAACTTATCAAAACGAAATCAAGCGCGCAACCGGAACATTGGGCCATTTTTGAAAGCTGTAATCAGGGAATCAGCATAGGTCAGGCTAGGTGAACTCCATTCCATATCTTGCTTGATTTCGTTTTGATAAGTTTAACGGAAGAAAGCTTAATGTGAAATGATCGACCACCAAATCGCATTTTTGGTTATTTCACTTCATTTCCTAGCTTTTTTTATTTTTCCAGGATATTTTACGCCAAATCATTTTATGAGATATTTCAAGATATTTTTGAAGCTTTTTTTCACCATTACAAAATCGTTACTTTTGCCAGGAAGCTAAATTTTCAGAAATCCTTATAACCTTCTCAACTTGCGTCGTAGCGAACGCTTCGGCCGCGCTCATAAGCGGGAGGCGGCACAGCTCTCGTACAGTCACTCGTATGCAGAATGGAAACAAACCGACTTCCGCGCAGATTTTTATGGAGAGAGCGCCCTGCACTGTGGAAGGTTGAAAGAGCAGCCCCGAAAAAGACGTGGTTGAAGCAAGTCGAGGCGGATCTGAAGTCCCAACGGTGCAGTGTCCCTTAATGCTAGATTAAATTGCTGCGAACTCGTATTGCTGAATGGAAGCGTAATGTCTGTTCAGGCCACAAGAGTCTCCCTATGGCACCTACAGCAGTGTACTGGTTGAAGGGTCATCCTGCTCCGCCAGCTAACGGGATGAGTGAGTGAGTAAGTGAGAGTGACAGTCACTCTATTCTGCGGACCACGCTTTGCACTGGTGATGAAAAAACTTTTCCCGAGCGCATAAGCGGTTTTTTTCCTGATTTGAATACGCCGTTGTCGAATTCTATTGTAGAGACGGTGGCAGGCGAGCTCTTACCCGAGAGCTTCCGTAATACCTTCCAAGTATGTAGCTGCCGTTTGTCCTCAAGTCTTGAAATCCAACTGCCCGGTGAACTTTTCCCACTCTTCTTTCTTGTGCCTGTCTAGATCGTCTTTGATCTCACCGTCAAGTTCAGCAACGACGGGGTCCAGATGGTTGACCGCTCTCCTGGCATCTCTTGTCCTGATCTTATCGAGGATCTCCCTAGTTACATTTGGATAAAACGTCTTGACGCGGCCGACAGGAATAGCCGCTTTCATGGCTCTGTGGATCGCGTCAGATAAATGGCACTCTTTCTGGTGCACGCCGCCATTCCAAGGGTAATCGGCCGCTAGGTGAAGCGCAAACTCACTGAACAGGCGCCAGTCTGCTCGGCCTAAATTAAGATAAGAATGTTGACGAACACCAGAATAGGGAGCGAGAGTTGGAGAGATCGATGTGGATAAAGACGGGCACAAGGTCACTTGACATAGTCGTTGAGGTGGACCATAAGCAGCAGCTAGAAAGGTTGGACGAGACAAGAGATATGTCTGGGCTGGAGGATCGGCCGTTAGTAGGGAGACTAGTGGGCTGATCATCGTTCAAGATGACCAGGTCGCCTTCCCCTGCCCATTCTTCAACGTCATTTCCTCTAGCATCAGAGCCAAGAGACGAGCAAAAAGTGTGAGCGTTGAAATCGCCTGCAAAAACAACCGTAGATGAGGGGGAGCAGTCGTAAAGCTGCTTAAGAAGTGGAATGGGATTGTAAGATGAGGGCATGAGGTAGTGGGTGGAATATATATGTTGAAAAGAGAAAGAGGTGTTTTAAGAGGGAGATGGATTGGTAGGTAGTCGAGAGTACCATCCGTGGGAGTGTTAGGTATGAGGTGTGAGGGGAGAGTAGATAAAACAAAGGTTGAAACTCCTCCGCCAAGAGTTGACCTTGGCGCATGGAAGGCAGTATAGCCCGGGATATTAGGATGAGGACGGGTAGGGGATGGAGAGAGCTTGGTTTCTTGAACTAAGATGACGTCTGGATGGTAAGTATTTGCGAAGAGAGAGAGAGAGAGAGAGAGAGAGAGAGAGAGCTGAGAAAGCTTGGCACGAAGGCCGTTTGAGATTGATATGTAACAATGGAAAGGGGGGCGATTGGAGTTATGGAGGAATCAGAGTTAGAAGGTGGAAGAGCATATAACACAGCGGAAAAGGAAGAGTTATGATGCTCAGCAGAGCTGAGACTCCGGAACTGGAGAGATGCACCCACCTTTGGCATCCAAAGCATTGGACTCTGGTTCCATTCCACGTGACATTCCTGCCGCATGTGGCACATTGGGTACTTCTTCTGAGCGGGTCCAGGATTCCTCTCCACGCTGGCCCTTTGTAAGACAATCCGAAGGAGAGCTGCGGCCGGCCAGCACTTCTCCCATGACAAAAACCCTCTTCGTGGAGGGGATGACGCCGGTTTGCACGGTGCCGATCTTCTTTCTCCACACTGCCACTTGGGCACGAACGCACATCTCGGCAGCGCTCTTAACCCGCCTAGTCGTACTATCGGACTAATAGTTAACTTCCAGAGTTAGCGATAAGAAAAAAGTTCGAAAGTTACTATTGACACTATCCCACTTTTCAGACTCCTGCGTGGGAAATTTTCTGAAATTTATTTGTGGTAGAAACACGAATATGAAAGATGACCTATGTCGCTGCTTTCTTAGAACGTTACGTCGTGTGTGCAGTAAGAAAATGTTACGCTCGATCAGGAAAGCACATGAGAGCGCACTAGCTGCTGAACCGTATTAGCAATGGTGGCCCCCACTATTGCTCTGCAGGCTTTTTGCAAACAGCGTGAAATATCGACAGCCCAGACCTTGTCAATGGTTTCAATAATTTTCACATGCGCCCAGCACTTCAAAAAAGAAACTCAAAATAATTGCAAGCACCGTCACTGAACTGGTGATAATCAGAGACCCCCTGAGAAATACATGAAGCCTTAGATTCCATGATTTGTGTAGGGCCCTACTTTACTCCAAGTTTTATTCGAAATCATCCTCTTTCTTTCTGAACTCAAGCAGGAATTCTGAATGCCACAAACATTGCTATTCCTGGTTTTTCCTAACCCCTCTTCCTAATTAAAAGAAAGGTTTTCCAAAATATGGACTTTAAGATGAAAACCTTCTCCTGGGGATTCCCTTCGATGCGGCATACCCTCTCCATATAAATAAACTTTCTATATCTGCATGCTTGATAACCTCGCCTGAAAAACCAAGTGAATCTACATCTCTATCTAGAAAAAAAAACGACGGAATGAAATTATCCTGGTAAGACATTGAAATATAGAGTTCTATCATCCAGCGTTTTGATAACGCGTGAAAACCCGCACAGTGCTTCAACCAGCTGAATATAAAACATTACAGTGAACTACTCTCACCCAACGTAGTCAAGACACCCACCTCAATTTCAATATTGTACACTAAATTGTCGTCCTTCCTGAAGTATGTATTATGGTCCTGAAAAGAAAACGCGTTTACAACTCTTACGGGATAGCAAAGAAGTAGCAATGATACCTTTTCATCCAAAATGATAACTATATCACCGGGTGGAACATCGAAGTCTTCATCTCCTCGTCCTTCGAACATAATTCGGTCACCGTCCTTCATTCCCTTTTCGACGTGAACTTCGATGATTTCCTCAACTTTCCGCTGAAATGAATACCTTCCAATTCACACTGAAAAGCAAGTAGAAGGCAGGAAACTACGTGATTTACAGCTTCCACGTCGGAAATGTTCAGTTAATGAAATATGTGAAGGTATTCGGCCCCGCTGGAAAACAAAAATCCACAAAAAAATTGGCCTTCTTACAATGCTAGTTTTCGATCTTAGGTGGCGCTTACAGACATTTATGAAAAGAAACGGACCAGGGTCAAGCGAGCCGCTATGTGGGAACTCAACAGTACTGCAATCAACTTAGCTTGGTAGCCAAGGCTTTCGGAAGCTTTTACGATCAACCCAATGAATATTCGTTGTTGCACCTTCGGTGCCACAATTCTAACGATCAACAACCAACATTTTCATTTTTAAACTAAAATTCTTACACCCCCACCCCCTCTCATCTCTCTTTCGATGAATTACACAACTGCGCTTCAACCTGACACGGACACATTGCTCAAAAAGGATCTAGCTCCATGCTCATCTGAATCAATGATAATGACGGACGGCATAATTATGAGAAATGACCAAGAAAGGGTATTCACAAGTATGCTGACGCCAAATGAGGTTTCTGGAAAACTACGAACTATCTTGAACGTCCTTCCGCTGGACAAAAGCGAATCTTAATGACTGAAATAAGTTACGAGGTTTGACATGGAAAAGACCGAACTTCTAGAACAATCTGAGGTCAAACGTCGAAACAATGCGGCGGGAGGTTCTTCTTCTTCTTGTGCAGCTATAGAGAGAGTACTGTCATAGATTGAGGAGCTGGGCCACCAGAGTAGGATTCGTCCAAAGATCTATTGTCGTTAACGAAGTCGGTCTGATCGGGCAGTTGAAAAGGTGCGCAGTAGTATGCCCTTCATTACCACAATCCGGGCACTCGTCAGGTCTGCTGCTAACGATCTTAAGTAAATAAGACATAAACAGGGGGAATGCCCACAGCGCAACAAGGCAAGGGTGCCCTTGGCAGGCCTCCCGAGTTCCATCTCGGTTTCGCTGACCTCGGGCGGCACGAATCCCAGAATGGAGTTCACGGCGGCCTTACACAAGTGATCCTTGACGAAATGGGTAAGCTCCGCACGTAAGAGACGGAGGCGCTCTTGTAGTGCGTTGGTCCATCTCTGTATATTGATTTTCGTGGGAGCATCAGCAATCGCCTTTCTTATACATCTCTCTCTCTCTCACGGAGTCTAATACTCTTCGCGACGGATGATTTGGCTGCTTCAGAAAGTTCATGTACAGCTGTTATGCGTGGAATTGGCAATGGTCCTTAACTGACAGGATACGAGCTTCGGCGTGTAAGTGCTCTATGGGAGAACTTTTAGAGCAGCCTGTTGCGATTCGCAGAGCTCCATTTTGGATGCGCTGCAGCTTGGACCAAGATGTGTCCACACAATGTGTTGCAAGATGGGTGCAGCATACTCCAAGGCGGGCTGTACGATGGCCTTGTATGTGGTCAGGATCGTTTCCTTACTGCACCTCCAGGACGTTCCACCGAGAGCACGTAGGACATTGAGTCTTGTTTTCACTGTGGCTTGCTTTTACTCAGTATTCTTATGAAACTTCAACGAAAGATCCAACACGAGTCCGAGTAGCTTAAGGAATCGGGCGGCCGGCAAGTGAATTTCGTCCCATTTAACCATGGGATGGGCTCTGTGCTTCGCAGGATCAGTGGAAAAGACAATGACGGATGATTTAGTGGCAGAGACCGTGAGCATTTTGCTATAGAGAAAACATTTCAACTCGATCAAGTAGTCATTGATCTTACTGGCAGCTACATTAATGTCGCGATCCCGGCATAGTATAGTAATATCATCCGCATATGCAACGACCTTGATGTCTTGGGATGGAACGGGTAGATCTTCAATATACAGACTGAACAGAACTCCTCCTTGAAGTACGCCGGCGGCAATGGGGATGCTATTGAAGACGTGTCCTTGAAATAGCACATTTGCCCGACGTCCTTTGGTAAAGGCGGTTATCCACCGCTTCTGCCAGGGCGGAATGGTAGACCTTGACAGGCTCTCCGACAATATGCTCAGGTTCTCAGTGTCAAATGCCTTCGTTAGGTCTAGGGATACACCTACGGTTCGCGGAGGCTTCTTGGCGTTGAAGCCGTCCAGAACATAGCTCACAATTTCCAGCAGGGCCGTAGTGGTGGAATGTAGTCTACGGAAACCGTTGATGCTTTTATTCGCTGTTATGTTCGGCAAGCTCCTCCACAGCCAATTTTTCTGCAACTTTGGCAATAGGTGAGAGAAGACTGATTAGCCTGTAACCTTTCGCCGTGGATGGTGATTTACCCGGCTTTGGCAGTGGGATGACGCATGCGTCTTTCACATCTTGAGGTAATGTACAGGTACGAAACGATGTATTAATGACGTCAGCGAGAAGGGGCAGAAGTTCATTGGGCAATCTCTTAAGGAGTGCTGCTGGGCTCAGACCATCTAGCCCTACCGCCTTCAGTTACTCATCTCCTTTATTACCTTCTCGACCTAAACGGGCGTGAATGCTTCCTCTTCAACCATGAGTGACAATTTACAGAGTTCCCGTACAGCTATTCTATTCTGCTTCTCCTCTTTTAGGCGGGAGGTTAATATTGGTTGGGATAATGCCTGGACTGCGGTTCCATCGGCCATAACACCCAGGGTTGAGCAGCCCGTTGCGGCGATTTTTTTGGCGGCTACGGCCCCCACCCCGAACTTCAATTTTTTTCCAAAAAATTCCCAAAATTTTACAACCCCCCTCGGGGGGCTCCTGGGACCTAATTTTCTTAAAGCTAAATTTAGTGTCGAATTTTAAAGAGAAGCAAAAGTTGTTGTAATACTTTTTAGAATCCATTTCAGTCGCGGTTGACGTGTGGACGCGAAAGGGTCGTGTATTGAAAATTTCACCACGCCTCCCAAATTTTCATTTTTTTTTTGCAAAAATTTCTAAAAATTTTACGACCCCCCGTTGTGGCCGGTCACAACGCTGCTCGACCCTGATAACACCGCACATTTATTCAACTGTCCGAAGAGACCTACCACGCTGACCACAATGGATCTATGGACGAATCCACTACTTGTCGCCCAGTTTCTCCACCTACGACAAAACCCTCGATGTGGCTTCAACGAAGAAGAAGAGGTTGGGATAATCAGCAATACTTTTATGGCTATAGTTGTACCGCCACTACATTAACCAAACGTTGGGGAGACCAGTAAAACGATATGAGAATACAAAGGCAACAACGCTGCGTGGAAACAGGGTTAGGCCCCCGTCATAGTCATCCGAAAGCCGGACTGCGCAGTCCTCTCCCACCCCCTGTGAGCCAGCGTCGTCCCCAATATGTCGGCCGAATGCAAATCGATTAGGCGGGCGCACTCGAGCACACTGCGGACGGCGCTGTCCAGCCACAACTTTCCACCTCAATGAGCAATGTATTGCACACGTATCGACCGGGACGGATACGTACGGGACAGGACGGATTAGGCGGGTGGACTTCGCACTCATCGGGAAATTTATCCACCAGAGTGCGCAATGCATTGCATACGTAACGACCGGGGTGGCTGCAGCTGATCGGCCGACTATGACGGGGGCCTTAAGCGCTACTTAGCTGCGAGACAATGTCGGGGGGGGGGGACGAAAACTTTCAAAAACTGGCGCATTTCAGCGGGAGGACCTTGAACAAAGATGAAATTTCAGTTGAACAAAGATGAAATTTCAGTTGAACAAACTTAGTCTTTTTTCGGGGGATTTTTTTTGGAAAACATCGGTCCGAAATCTGTCGAAAGAAATATTCAGAGGCGTTAAAATTTTTGTCATTCCTCGAAACTGTGATAGTCCTGGCCACAATACTGGACACTTATTCAATTGCCCAAAGAGATCCACAACTTTGACTACGTAAATCAGTCCCTAACCTATGAAATCACTGCGAAAAATAAGAAAACCTGGAACAGCGACTTCCAAATACTGATTCTGTAGTTGGATACAGGGTAGATTTCACAGAAGCTTTACAAGATTACTGGAGGGAAAAATCAACACTAACCTTTTTCTGTCCTTGACAGCCTCTGCAACGATCTTTAGCCGGAATCACTTCACCAGCCCCCTTACACGTTGAGCATGGTGACTGCATTTGCTGGATCATTCCTGGAGCCAACTGCATCACCCTAAACATGTGCAAAATTATCAGAAAGAGCTGTCAGAAGGAAAGAAGTTTCCTACAATTCTTGGGCCAAAATACTTTCGGCAACGATACTCAACTGTTTTTGCCGAGGTTCAGAAAAAGCAAGTTAGCATAATCAACTCACCTGATGATCACACCTCTGCCTTTACAATCAGCGCATTTGACAACGGATCCAGCAGTTCCACCTAGACCTTTGCAGTCGGTGCAAATAACGGTCCTGGTCACCTGCAAAGTACTACTTTGTATTTATTTAAACGTCTCTTTCCAATTCCCAACCCAGGGGCTGGTGTGTGGTACTTGAACGGAAGGTTTGCAGATTACACGATTTGCGATAGTATGCCATCAATAAGCGAAACAAGATCCCTTTGAATATCGGATTAATCAGCCGGGAAACCCAGGCTCAGATATTCGTAGTTGTGTTCCGCATGAACGCTGTTGTTTGTGCTTGTATCGAGGCAAACACCAGGATGTCTCGGGATAAACGGTGGGAGCTCAATGGGGCTAGGCTTGGATACAAAGATCCAGGGGTGGGAATTCGCATTGAATTTCGTTAAAAAATAAAAAAACTAGGATATTTTCTACGGAACGTGAAAACTTCCATCGGGAGCTTGCGGAAATTTTCGGTCGCAAGGGGGGTCGTAGCTATGCAGAGGTCAGATAGAACGCCCTACAAGATCCCGCTTCCATTCCAGCTGTTGTGAGAGGTATGAATCGCGACATCTCGCCACTGACTGAGTTCAAATGCACGACTTTCCACCACCGCTTCAGACATTCGTAGCCGGTTCCTGCGACTATTTGATTATCCACTGAAAATGCGCTGCAACCCGAGGTATCCCTACCTTCAAAATTGGCAGAGTCATCACTGCGCGGACCATTTCCCACGTAATGTCAAACTTTGCAGTCAAAGCCATCATTGAGGCCACTATCAAATAACGGGCTTTTCGGGTGCCTAGGGATCTTAAAGGCCCCAGTCGGTTTGGATGAATTCCGCCGAAACAGATTGTAATCACTACAGATTAGCATCAGGGACTGGTCATCATCATTCATTCTCTTCGCTTAAACATCGGAATTCAACGTGCTTCAACCTTTGAAAATGTTTCAGCTAAACAGAACTCCGCGAAGAAAATCCCCTTCTACACTGCACCCAGTGCCTTCCGCCTTCTCTATGTAGCTGTTTGGAAGCCCTCCCGACATAAACAATAAGATTTTCTACTTTCCTTCCACATTTCCTGATGAAAAGGTTTACGATCAGGCACCCCTGACACTTGTCGTTTATAGCTTACCTTCAACTTCTTTGAGAAACCTGAGTACAACTGCTCGAGGGAAACCTTCATCTGGTGAACTGTCGGCCGCACTCCACGCTCTCTTCGCTTGCCTAGAAAGTTTCTTTTTCATGGATATGTACCAAAGCGAGTTCAATTTCTTCATAATAAAAAGGCCGCAATATATCAGGTTGTAGGAAAATTGTCCCCCATCCGTTTTTCTGAAATTTATCTCAACTTTCGGCACTGTTTCTTAGTCAAGTTTGATATGTCGTTTGAATTAGCAAATATTTAACGCATTTTCGCGCTCTCGTCTTATTCTCCTGCAGCCTCGAAGTGGAGCACGCCATAGGTTAAGGAAACGGGCGACCATTACAGGATTCGTCCCAAGGTCCATTGTGGTTAGAGAGGTATGTCTCTTCGGTCCCATGAATAAATGCGCCATGTCGTGTCCGGGACTACCGCAGTCCGGGCATGCATCAGGTCGGCTACTGTCAATTTTGTTGTCGTAGGACACCACAACGCAGGAAGGCAATAGCACATCTGGCTCGCCTGCCGAGTTGAGACTTGGACTCGCGTACCCGAGGCAACACTTCTCTCAAAATAGGGTTCACAGCCGCCATCCCAAGATGTCCTCGAACGCACTCAACACGACTTGGTGGTTCCCGAATTACAAGCCAAATTTTAACGAAAATCCGAAGTACCGACTGAGCGTCACTCTAACATTTATCTAACAAGACACCAATGCTGGCAAAGTTCATAGGGAATTCGGACCCCTTATAGAATAGGCGACAATATTTGTAGGAATTCTCGATGAAGTGAGATTCTTATCTCTTCAAGAATTTTGTAAAGCTGCTACTATGGCTATCAACGCTAGACACTATTGGGTATCGGGTAGGGACTTCTTCACATTCAATAGCGGCAAGGTTTCGCTGCCGAAACTTGTTTTATAGGGCAGAAAAGACCGATGATGGTCAATCACGATATTCGCAAAACATAGATAAATATGCTCGGTCGAGAATTCTCGCGACCGCTATTACCTAACCCTCAGTGTGTTCGAATATCCTATCAACTTTGGCAGTTTTGGTGAATCTTTTCCGACAACCTAATACTACTCACAGAGCTAACGCAGAGGTAAATGAGGCTCAGAATATGGCAAGCTAGGGCTCACGACTTAAACGCAGAGGAGAAGCAAGTTCGATTTGATAATGCTATCCATGGCGGTGCAGGTATTCGCGCAGGTAGTCTATCCAACTTGAGGGCGTCTACGACCAGGGGTGGTCCTGAGAAGCTGGCCCTCTTGGGTCTAGACAGAATAGGCGATGGCATTTCTTCGTGAATATAGCCGGTACCGAATTTATTAGGTGGTTACCTATGAAAGCGCGTTTTTTCACGATAAAAAAAATAAAATTTCAGAAAAAATTTTATTTAACTTTTATAAACTATAACAACCATTATTAACAATAACATTATTCCAGTTTATGGGCAATTTATGAATACCATCGAAAAAAAAATTAGGCTGTTTTAAGGCGATCCAATCATCAAGCCATTTTTGGACATCTTCATGTTTAGTGAAGCGCTGTTCGGCCAATCCATGAGCCATCGATCGAAACAGATGATAGTCCGAAGAAGCAATATCTGGACTATATGGCGGGTGGGGCAAGGCAGAATTCATTTCTTGCAACTCCTTTTTAACTTGTTTTCCAACATGTGGTCGGGCGTTGTCGTGAAGAAGTATGGGACGTTCGTGTCTTGTAGCCCATTCAGGTCGTTTGATGGCTACTTCTTGGTTCAAGTTGGCTAATTGCTCTTTGTAACGAGCTGCTGTAACTGTTTCACCGGGTTTGAGTAGTTCATAATACAGAACACCCTTCTGATCCCACCAGATACAGAGCAGAACCTTCTTTCCATGAATATTGGGCTTCGGGATCAATTTGGGAGCTTTTCCTGGATCTGTCCATGCTCTTTTACGCCTGGGATTATCGAAATAAATCCACTTTTCATATCCAGTGATGATTCTATGCATGAATGACTTGTGCCGTTGTCGTTCAAGAGAATCTCCCGCAAATGCTCTTTTGTTGGCGCTTCAGAAGTCAACTATAAATAATTTCAAAAAATTAATGATTATACTAATTACAAATAAGTTAACAGTATTAGATAGCGCTTAAAACGCTCTACAAGATAAACACAGACAAAAAAAATTATTCATGCAAAAAAAAAAAACGGCGAAAGAAAAACGCGCTTTCATAGGTAACCAGGCTGGTCAGTGGGCCATTGTCCACATTCAGGAAAGCCCTCGAGGTTTATCTTAGGAATGGAAATGGTTCTTAGCTATGTTTTTCTATTGTTTTACGGACACGGATTCGCCGTGTAATGAATTGAAATGAAAGACGACTAAGAATAACCTCCTCCAAAGAACATGTCGAATACATCGAAGGGATTGTGGAACTCTCCTCCACCGCCGCCACCTTGTAAGGCCTCCTCGCCACCTTGATCGTATATCTGGCGTTTCTTTTCATCAGAGAGAACTTCGTAAGCCTAAACAAACAACTCCATTACCTTTACCTTCAGCTAATCAACCGACCACTGAGTTTTCAATTTTTCTTGGAGTACACAAAATAATAGGGTACGCACAATAGAAGAACTGACTTGGATGAGCTTGTTCGTTCTTCTCTTTTTCCTGTTATGCCTGACTCTGTATGGTTTCACCCGGGGCAATTATCGGAGCTACTAACAAAATGACCTGATTCGTTTTCTGACACAGCGGATCACATACCATTGTTTCATTAGGATGGTGATTGATATCATAGTTAGCCCGCTTGCATACATTTCCAACCTGAGTTTTATGCGTGGAGATGTTCCTAACAGATGACGTACATCTTTTGTTACTCCTATACTGAAAAAGAAACCGTTTTCTGATCCCAAAAATTACCGGCCCAACAGTATCAAGTCCATCATTGCAAGGTTTTTTGCAAAATCATCAAAGAAACGAATTATGGCTCATCTAGAAGAGCACTCCATCATCTCGTAGCACCAACACGTTTTCCAAAAGGGTAAATCCACAATTTCGGCGATGCTGCAGTCGCTTGATGATTGGACTCGTGCGCTGGACAAAGATATAGGTGTGGATGTTATTTACCTTGATTTTTCCAAGGCATTTAACTGAGTTTCTCCTTGTTAATTAGTAAACAAACTAGAAATAGTGGGCATTCATCGTCATAGTGGCTTGGATTTGTGCTTTTCTCACGAGCAGAACTTTCAGAGTCCTGCTTAAAGGCACAGTCCAACCTCAGAATCGTTCTCCACTCTATTTGCTTATCTTGAGGAAAATTCCGGGCTGATCACAATGCTGTCTTCAGAATCGCTCAGGGCCCACTACGAGCGGAGTTATGGTCCCTCAAAGATTGTGAATTCGGACGATGAGAAATTCGAGTTGCCTCGGGCGTGTTTTTCCTTGTCATTCGCAATCTTCGCACTGGACCAGACTCCATTATAAAGATAAACCGATTACAAAAGGAAGAACATAGATTTTGATTGAAATCCATCGCCCGTTCCGTCTCTATTGAAACCGAAAACTTCGTAATGGGCGGAGCCAATGGGTGCTGATTTGGGGGGCGGAGGGAATGGGTGCTCGATTTTTCTCGCTTATTCTGAAGAGTTGAGATTCCGCGTTTGACAGGGTTGCTACACACAATGAACGGACCACAATATCAAATTTTACCCACGAGCTTGGACTGTGTCTTTAACAGTAAGTTTCCCTCTCCCTTTGCAGTCCTTAGTGGTGCTCCCCAGGGCGGAGTGCTTTCACCTATCCTCTTTAATATTTATACGTATGAGCTTCCCTCGATTATATCGTTGCCAACGTTGGCTGTTCGGCATTTGCTGATGACCTTAAATTGTATAACACCATTTTGACTATGGAAGATTCGGAGTGTTGGCAAAGAGGTCTTAATGATGTAGCCAAACGGTCTAATGAATGGAAATTGCCGCTTTCCACTGAAAAGACTAAATTGATGAAGTTTGGTAAGAGGCGAGTTAGTAGCTTCAATACTATTGACGGTTTGCAGTTGAGCGAGGTCAGTGAGATCAAGGACCTTGGTTTTCTTATCAAGGACTATCTTAGTTTCGATTATCACTGCCTCCAGGGCCTCCAGGTCTCGTCCACGGCTAATAGGATGATGCACAGCACGTTTAAAGCACTTTCAACTACAAATGCAAACGTGCTGACCGAGGTGTATAAAGTGTACGTACGTCCACTTATGGAGTATGGTACGGTAGTCTTTAATCCATAGAAAAAGGGAAGGGATCCATCGATGCGCTGGAGAAAGTCCAGAATACTTTTACACGTATAGTATTCTTCAGGACATCGTGCTTTCAGAGTAATAGTAACGTGTGTCTTGTCACCAGGAACGCTAGATTGGGCCTAACCACTCTAGAGCACAGGAGAAGGTTTGATATGATAATGATGTATCCTCTGTAAAACGTCGTAATTCTCACGACTCAAGGCGAGAGCGGAACGGGCGACTCTGCTTCCTCCGTCTGTCATGCGCTCTCCCACTGTTTCTAACCGCCGCTCCGCACCAACACGTGTAGCAACCATGAGAATTTCGCGGTTTTATAGCCTTTATAAGATCATTCATGGGAGCGCTGGCATCAAGGCTAGCCGATTGTTCAACCTGAGACCGTCCACCACTAGGGGACGAAGGTGGAATTGGGCCTCCTTGGGGCCAGGCGGAATGTAAGACAGCACTTCTTTGTCAATAGGGCGGGGTCTGAATTCAACAAATTACTTCGGTCAGGTTTGGTAGTGAGGAAACTCAGTGAATTAAAAAACGCACTTGAGAGTTATCTGTTGTCCCAGGAGTGATGTTTGTAAGATCTCTTTTCTTCATGGTGCCGGTGTATGCCTAATAGTCAGTTTAACCATTTGCGTTATTGCTGTCAGACTGTTTATAGTCACTTAATTGCCGTTTGGGTGTTTCTTTCTGTTGTTGTCTTTGACACTGTTCGACCGTGTAATAAATCAGATCAAACAACTGTTCCTGTTTGTTTTCGCCCAATTTCGTCACCTTTGCTTTAGTCTTCAAATTTCGAAGTCATCATGGGGGCTTTAGGGGCGCGTGTAGGGCAGTGGCCAGAGGCGCCACTGTCACGCACACGATCGAGTGATCCATCATCGCCCAAGGCCAGCCAGGCCTTCTATCCCTCCGAGGTCGGCAAATTCGTACCAGACTTGTCTGGGGAGGATAGGAACAGTGACTTGAACATCGGTTGGCCTTCGCGAGTGATTTTGTAGGCCCAATACACATTCCAAAGCCTCCACGATTCCGAATAAAAGTCAAATGTGTGCTGCATCTCCAGAGAATTGATATACGCTGAGAGCTTTATCGTTTTTATTCCGATTTTGTGCCATCCAAAAATGTGGCACGCGCAGAATATTTGACTCACGGTGCGTCATAGGATATGGTTCAAAGCAATTTAGCTGAAATCCGTCTTATCAAGGCCTCGACTTCGTCTCAATTCCAGTGCTATGCTTTGACCAAACTTATAAAACTTTCAACATTTGCATTTTCGTTGGTTTTTTTTTTCGGAAAAAGCTGGTATTGCCAAAATCGCAATGGAAAACTTTTTAGAAGGTACGAGAAATGAGTTTTCAGATTCAGAATGCACGACTGTGGATAGATTTCATTCTTTCCGTAGTGTCAAACACAAATGGGCTAAAAATGCATTCCCTTGCACAGAACGAGACTAAATATCTCATAGATTCTATCTAGACCAGGTTAATGCAATAATCATTTGCTTTGACTTGTGCGATATGAGGAGTTTCTCGTAGGTGAGCTGGATTCTATCGAAATTACATCTCTTTTCCGGGAATATTTGGCAATATTACCAGAATTTTGAGGACATAAAAAATGAGAAACATATTGCACCAAGGCAGATATCGCTCACATTAACGTTACGAACAATTTGTCCTCTCTCCATGGTGTTCATAACATGTTATTAATGGTAAACATATTGTATGATGAATAAAAATAAGTGCTGCTATCCTGTTGGTTGAGCAGTGCAAAACTACGTTCTACGGCGTGCCAGTGAAATGAAAGAGTGAAGGGCCGGCTGGAGGCGGCGAGATGGTCTCGTAACGAAGAACCTGTGCTGCAGTGCCAGCATAAGATGGATAGGGGGAAGAATAGGCATGTTGATCGAATCCTTACCGCGGGTGTGGCCATGGAGCAGTTCGGCTGGCACACGCGCCGCGCGCGACGGGAAAATACTGTGCGTCGTCATACTTGGGGCGCATTGACTGAGCGCCAACTGGTTTTTCAGAGCCCAGGCTAACGCGCCCCAGGGACGACGACGCGCGCAGCGTTTTCCGTAGCGCGAGGCGCATGTGCCAGCCTGCTCCTTAGCCACACGCGCGGTGTGGATTCGATCAACATGCCGGGAGAACACCGTCAAAAATTGACCTACTCACGCTCCTGTGGGCCATGAAAGTCATTGTACAGGCCTGAGACACATTGAAGTCTCTACGATTTCAAAGCCGAGTGTGCGGCGTATTTCACTAGAGATTGAAGACAGGGTTGCGACTCGGCGCAACGGCGGGTCGTAAAATTTTTGGGGAAAAAGGTTCGCCAAGATTTCCCGAGTTATTGGCGAGGAGATATTAAACTTACCACAAGTTTAAATTTTATCTAAGTTAAACACTAAAAAAGACTGAAGAAATTTTTGGTTGCCGGAGAACTCACACCCGAGCGCACCCGAGACAGCGCGATCACGTCACAGGCGGCGGCGAGCGTCTCGTTGTCGTGCACTCTCCCTCTCTCACCTTCGCGGCCGTTCACCCGGGACGGCAAACTAGGGGAAGAGCATGAAATGAGCCACCGAATACATCGCAGGGTGTGAATATCAGAAGTGCAGGATGTAACTGGTGACAGAGAGAGTAATATGGATGCCATCAAAGCTATATATAGTGTATTAAATGTCGTATAATTACTAAATGGATTGTCCCTCCTCTGAAATCGCAAACTTTTCATATTCATGGTTCAATTCTGAGGTGTCACTCGCGTTAAGTTCACATTCACGAGCCTGATATCGAGCGATTATTATAGTGTCAAAAGATGGCCATATTTTACTTGTAATGTTATTTCGTTAACTTCAATGCATAGGCTCTCAACTACATCATGCCTTCAACAACCAACGAAGTCTTGCACAAAGTAATTCCAGTCGTCAAAAGTATGAGACTTATAGAACTAATCACTGTATACCAGTGTATTTCGAAAGGACGTTTTCATACTGGATTTTTTTCCAAGATTTTGCCACTATCTAACGATGAACTTGGTCAGAGCTATCTACATACCCACCAAGAAAAGGAACCAGGCAGGATGAAATCACTGAAGAGCTCCGTGGGTACAACCTGTTTGTTAACACCGTGAATAGGCCTCCTACAGAAGCAGAATGTCATCCATATCTAAACTATATAGCCGCAAGATCAGCTCATTGATGTAGTGGATGTTTGTGAAAGCTGTTCTTGTTAGAACACAGTGTTTCACTATTGATCTCAATGCCCAGCCATTATTTTGATTTGGTAGCCAATAGATTAGATGACAGATGTAGTAAATGCTTCTCGAAGTTGTTCTTTTTAGATAGTTGTTATATGCCTTTTACTCCACTATGCTTGCGTTTGTTTGGATAAATCAGGTTGCCCACCACTATAAAACAGCATGCCTACAATACCGCTCATAACATGTGTCCCAAAACGCGTCGGAAACGTCGTTTTCGTTCAGAGTGAACGATTTCGGAATCTGAGAACACCGTTCGAAGCGTCTCGTCGCGCTGATTCCAAAAATGTATTCAGGTTGGAGAAAATACAAAGTTTCGACCTAGTTATGACCTACTTTCTCAGAAAAGAGTCAAAATCTTTCAACGTAGATGTTTTCGAAATTTTAAAACGTCAGTGCATTCGTATTGTCATGCTGTTTTAAAAAATGTAAGCATAGTCAAGATCAGTCCGATTCTTGACCTACTTTCAATTTTTTCAGTTTAAATGAATTCAAACTCTTTTCAAAGCGGTTATTTTGAAAATATGATAGCACCATTCGATTCGCAGCGTCATTCCGATTCGAAAAGTGTGTTAAAATGCGGAATAAACTTAATATCAAGCCTTATTATCGTCTATTTACGACTGAACTTTCTGATGACCTCGCTAATTACCTTCTGAATTGGCGCTGCCTACAATATTGGGCAACTCTGCTGGAGACAACCGTGACATTTCGCACCCTTACCTGTAGTCATTAATAACATATGCATTTGACACAGTTTCGAATGCATTTCAAAACTTCTCGAAGAGTGTTTTTATCTTCTGCTTTTCATGATGACTCCGTTGACAGCGGACTCAAGTGTTTAAAAAATTGCACAAATCGACTAAAGATATCGAGAAGAACACAATTCTCCATTTTTTCTTGTTTGAGGGACAGTTTCGTCATTTTTCAGTTGCTGAAGTACCTTAGGCGACCAATAAACGGGTGAGTCTCCGCTAATTGTGCAGTCATCGACTAACGGTGTACTGTAAGGCACTGCTCACGCACGAGAAAAAAATACGATTTTTACCGTAGCATTTCGAAAATCTGATTTGAAATCGTATTCACCTCTGAAATCAGGAAATCCGATTTTTTTTTCAAATTTCAAAATTTTTTACTTTATTTCAATTTTTGAAAAAGTTTTGAAAATATTGTAGGCAGCGCCAATTCAGAAGGTAATTAGCGAGGTCATCAGAAAGTTCAGTCGTAAATAGACGATAATAAGGCTTGATATTAAGTTTATTCGCATTTTAACACACTGTTCGAATCGGAATGACGCTGCGAATCGAATGGTGCTATCATATTTTCAAAATAACCGCTTTGAAAAGAGTTTGAATTCATTTAAAATGAAAAAAATTGAAAGTAGGTCAAGAATCGGACTGATCTTGACTATGCTTACATTTTTGAAGTCAGCATGACAATTCGAATGCACTGACGTTTTAAAATTTCGAAAACATCTACGTTGAAAGATTTTGACTCTTTCCTGAGAAAGTAGGTCATAACTAGGTCGAAACTTTGTATTTTCTCCAACCTGAATACATTTTTGGAATCAGCGCGACGAGGCGAATCGAATGGTGTTCTCAGATTCCGAGATCGTCCACTCTGAACGAAAACGACGTTTCCGATGCGTTTTGGGACACATGTTATGAGCGGTATTGTACCTCTATAATCTTTGGAAAGAGCTCAAACTGGCAAGTCGTAATGCGTACTGAGCCCTTCGAACGACAACGATATGTCTATCGCGCTCCAATGATAATGAACAGCTGTCTGCGCGTTGACCCTCGCCGTCTGCGCTCTAACCTTTTCCTCTGCCGTCGCCCGTCCCCCGAGACGATGGGTGTGAGTTCTCACAGAATCGAAATTTTTCATCCCGGGTGGGGGTCGCAAAAAATTTGGAAATTTTCCCAAAACCTTGGTCAACAGGAGGGGGTCGTAGACCTGCCAAAAATTGGCGCAACGGCCTGCTCGACCCTGATTGAAGACGATGGGACATCATCTTTGTCCAAAGACAAAAACGAAAAGTCATCCTAGTCCAACTCAATGAAAATGACATACCTGCGAGATAAGCTTGAACTGCTCTCCTCCTTCCGGATTCTTGTCTGGGTGGTATTTCAGAGCCAACTTTCTGTACGCTTTCTTCAGTTCACTATCAGAAGCATTAGGCTGGACTCCAAGTACGTCATAATACTTCGTCTCTTTCACCATTTCCCCTCCAAAGCACACCCGCTAGCAATGCTAGTGTAAGGATTACCCTGAAATATTTGTGACTAGTAAAAAATTAAAAGGATTGTGGAAGGTGAAGCGAGGCAAAATAATGAAGCTCAGCACTAATAAGTTTATATCCAGAGCTACGATGTTTGATACTGCACTCCAGCAAAAAGTGTGATTAGGTATAGTTTACAGCAAAGGAAGGAGTACATGGTATGTTAGACCTCTTGTTTTGAGAAAATTCTCTTGCCTGCCTGCCCGCCGATGGCCTATAGCCATGTTTTGACTGCACCGCTGCTGTTTTTCATCGCAGCGATTTTGCACCCGCTGCTGCAGCGATCTGGCAGCGACAGCGATTCTGTTCATAGTGCATAGCCTCATGGATGATCGAAGAAATTCAATCAGTCAGGGAAATTAATGGCTGGTAGTCGTCAATAACACGTTTCGAGCCGTAAACACTGATCTTGTCATGTGAAAGGATCAACGTTCACTATACGAAACGTGTCATTCGCTGGAAATCGCTCCATCGCTGCCATTATGGCAGCGATGGAGAGATGATCAGCGACCATGGAGAATCGCTCTCTAGCAGCGGAGCAGTAAAACATAGGATTTCGTAGCCGCGACCCAGCGATGTAGGACGTTTGCCACGGAGCGATCACAATTGGAGCGTCTTTCCATTAGGCGCCATGAAAAAAGAACAGTTATCCCTCGCAGGGCCGAGGCGACCACCTGCAGTCAAAACATGGCTTATCACGAAAGTTTTTAATGCACTTGTGATAGGTCATGGGAGAGAAAATGCGCGGAAAATCCTCTTCCAGCGAGAAGTCTATATAAGATCAAGTGAATCTGGGGGCGGAATGTTCACGCCGAAAAGCTAGAGCGCGGACAGGGCAGCGAGAGGGTGAAGTTGAAAATAAACGATGTTTCATGATTTCCAGTTCGAAATGCTATTTCTGCCACATCTGCCTACGAAGTTTTTCACTCCTCAATTCTGTTTGACAATCTTAGTTGATGACAAATAGAAAGGATAGCTGCCTCTGCGTCTCTACCTCAATTTCGGCCTTAACGTCCGGCCAGAGTCAACCAAAGCAGATCGTTCTCAGAAAATCGTCGCGTTTTTTTGTCATATATACATTCAACTCGAGTGACCACACCCATCGAAAGGCTCTATCACCTACGTTCGTGATGCAAAGCTTCATCACAGGAACACGTGCTGCAAAATTTTATCGCAGGAGATGCTGCAAGGTAGTCCAGCTCTGTGTTAGCAGCCCACCGACACGCGACGCGGTCGGCACACCGACATGCGGCCAGCTTGTCGAGCACCATCTGAAGCCGCAGGCGGTTGGACGAGGTCTCAATAGCTGGGCGGGCCATGTACCTCAAACTTGGGTAATTGAGGCGGCGATGCTGCCGACATCTGAGTCCCTCTTCAAGATGCGTCGTATTCTTTTTTTTTTGGAAAAGCTTTTTGCCATCGAGTAGAATGTGTATCATGCACGCATTAAAGGTTTCGTTTGTGGGGACGCGTGCTGTAATTTGAAACACAATAGGAGCACGTGGTCCCTAGCAGCACGTTCCCTTAAGGCCTCGGCATAGTGGCGAAGGTGCGAGCGAGCAATGATGAGGGGTAGTAGCGCTACGTAGTGCGGTCGCATGCGCGGTCAAACTGCGTAGCCCTCCCTACCCCTCATCATTGCTCGCTCGCACCTTTCACTATACCGAGGCCTTTAGGCCATTGGTATACCTCCCTGTCGCTACTGCGACAGTTTCGACAACTATCACTCATCGTGTCGGGACCAGCAAGGCGCTATGGCAGGGTCGGCCGTGGGATCAGTTTGCGTGCGCCCGTTGGGCCATTGTTATACTCTGCCACAGCCCTGTCGCGGTCGTAGACCTCAGCGACGTAGCAGTCGCTGAGGGCCAAATGCGCTATGCCATACATCACGCCAACTTACGTCTAGTCGCCAGTAAACCTACAACAAAAACATTTGGCTGCTGGGCACCCGCGGGACCAAGAGGGGGGTGTCGCCGTTGGATAGATTCGCGTTTTACTGTATTTCGTATTGGAGCACCTTTTCTTCTGCGCTCACACTCGTTTCGCTAGTGGTGACATTTGGTTTTTCCTTTGTTTCCGGGCATTTCTCACTGAAAGTTTGAGTTTGAATTCCAATACATAACAAAAGTGGTAGGCTCGACAAAAGGATGCATGGATTTCAAACATTTATGCTGAACAAGAAAGCGATATAAAAATGGGAAGAATAATATTTGCTGACCGTCTGAACCGAAGTAGCTTACGGATTGCGAAAACCCAGGCTCCTAAGCAGATTTACATTGCGAAATCACTCACATGTCGTTTCTCACCTCAGTATCGCATTCGATGCGTATTTCTGGTTACAGTGCTCATGGCACGCAACTACCAATAAACCCTGGTTGATTCACATAGCACAAATCTAGTGAAATCAACTAAAGCTAACTGATTAGTTTGCCGTTAGGAGGAATGGGATGAAAAGGTAGCCAAGAGATGGAATGACACTGGCACTCATGCAGACCTCCTGGAAGAGTGTTCCCGGCTTCCTTTGTCACCATTGATGTACCACAAGCGCGAGTGAAGGCTGATGTGGTAAGTTAACGGTGAGAAAGTAGGCAAGGAATTCTACTAGCAGGAGGTCTAAGTTCGGTCCCGTACAGGTTTCAGCAGAATATCTGGCATTTCAGGTAGAATATTTGACGACTAGAGCCTAATTCCTCGGTTTTTAGCAGAGTATCTGATCGATCATAGCGTAATAGCAGTCGAGTCTTGGTGAAGTTATCCAGTCCATTCGGATATCTGAAGAATAGAAAAACATGTTTTTATTTTGTAAAAAAAATCCGAAAACACTGATTGATTGAGTTCAGCGCATTTCAAGGTGAATAGAAGTGATTGAATCTGATATCCGAACTCGAATATATACTAAAAATGAAGTAAACGGCTATATAAAGTAGTGGAAAAGTTGGAACGGCTTGTACGGTTCGCAGCTGGAGCACTAGCGGAAACGGTGCTCCAATGCGAAATACAGTAATACGCGAATCTATCGCGGCCACACCCCCTCATGCTCCCGCGGGTGCCCATCAGCCAAATGTTTTTGTTGTAGGTTTACTGGCGACTCTTACGTCTGACACGCGCTATAGCCAGAGCTATTGCAGACAAATAAATAACCCTGAATCAATAGCAAATCAGTTTAGCTACAGCTCTATAGAGAGGCAGGCTTTAAGATTTATACATTTAGGATAAGGTGAAGATTCCAGGAGAGAAAAGAAAAAAGGAACTACAAAAAAAGAAGAAAAACAGAGGAAACCCGCACTAAACCAATTACTCCTTCGCTGTCGCGGGCATCGTTCGCAGTGCGCCACGCTGCGACCGATTGCGGCACGATTACGACGCATTGAATGTATAAC